>JACCIC010000323.1:0-334265 GCA_018907035.1 Sycobia sp. Sy_11 | reverse complement strand
AAAAGAGAAACCGAGCGTACCGACATCCATTGTCGCCCACCCACTTAACCACCCACTCACTCACACACATACGCATTCGCGCGCACGCACGCACAGCACGCGTACATACACACACAGAGCCCCGGGGGAGCGACTAAACCGTCCATATAGTATGGCCTCGTCGTTGAATTTTAATGTATTTTAATTTTTCTCGCAGTTCTCGCCCTCCCCCCCCCTCCCTCGCCCATACCGTCCGCAGTCTCGCTGTTTAAAACAGCCCGGCAAACAACTCAGCGATCGTCCGTTCTCGGACACGGAAAGCTGCGGTTAGCGCCCCCCGGCCCACCGGCAATGAGACGGCATAATGTAAGTGGACGGCTAGGGCGGGAGGATGGTTGGAAGGCACATCGACGACCTGTTAAGTCGTTCGCGGAAATCGGGAACACGCGCGTCGCAAATCCACGCCCCGCTCTCCGCCTCTCTCTCTCTCTCGCGCGCGCTTTCGTGGATTTATTCTGACGGCCGCGCGTTTCTACGCCAGCAGGTTGCGAGAGCCACGAAAAACTCGCTTTCTAACATTAAAAAAAAAAAAAAAAAAAAAAAACAAAAAAAAACATGACACTTAACGTAAATGGTTTGAATAAATGTTTCAAATTATCATGGTATTCGAGGCAATTTTTTTATCTTTATTGTTATATCAGTTTCGGTGAGTTCTACCATCGGCCGCTATGCGGTGACCTGCATATTTCCAATGTCGTTTCAAAATAAACATCTCGAATTATATGCTGAATTGACAATTTTTTTTTTAGTAGGTAGATCACATTCTGTAGGCTGTACCGACATGATTTTCAGCACGTACAAGTTCTCTTGCATGGGACAATTCCATTATTACCTTCATAACAAGAAAATCTCCCTGTACCACTGATAATCATGCATTTAGTGTAGCAGGGAAATAGATCCGCGGAATTATTTTAAGAACCCGCAATTTAGTAATAAATTCATTCATATAATCATCTTGATACTTTCAAATTAAATACCCGGACATTTATGAGAGGTGCTTGGATTTTATGCTACACGAAAATTTAATACTCATAATTAGATTAAATTTAGATTTTATATGGCGCGTAACAATAAATTTAGTGGAGCTTAAAACGAGAATTTCTATTTAGTATAATAATTTTAGAAGCTCGTTCATCAATTTATTATGTCATGGCATGATGTAGATATAGTGCATCACTCTAAGTCGATGCATGTTTTGAATCGAAAATGACGGTAGGAGATATTTTTCAAAGCATTAAAAGATGTTTTCGTGAAATAAAATGATAATGAAAAATGGACGGAATTTGCTGAAAGTCTATATTACTAAATTTTTCATAGCCTCTAAATACAGTAAAATCTATTAATGAGATTCTTTGAATTCCCCATCAAATTCAGATTCTCGTGGACCTAATAAATTGCCAGTCATAAACTTTCACGAGCAAGTAAAACGACAAAATTCTAGTCGTAAAAGATAGAGGCGACTTAAAAAAAAAAAAAAAAAAAGAAACAAAATAAAAAGGAACAAAACAACCTAAACTACCTTCATCCGGCGCGCGTGGGGGGGGGGCGGGGGAGGGAAAGTGACGAATCACTCGCCTAGCTTTATACTAAAGGGCGGAGGGTTTGGTCGGTGCGATCAGCTAATGAAAGCGGTGGCGCCGCGATTTGCTCCTAATGTCTCCGACCCCGCGCTGTTGCCCTGGGCATTAATAGCACCTATTATGCTTGCCGCCCCCTCTACTGAACTGGGGATTATTATTATGCCCCCGGAGCACGCCAACGCGTCGTGGCCGCTGCTAGCGGTATATATGGTGTTCTTGAATATATATATATCGATGTATCTCGCGCAGGTCGGCTGTTAAAACGTCTAATTCGGCCGATTTCGCATGCACGCGGCGCGATGGATCTCGTCTTATATATAGGAATTGCGCACGGCTGGAAAAGTATACCGGGGGAGAATGTTATACATATATATATATATATATATATATATATATATATATATATATATATATATATATATATATATTGGACGGGACTTTAACGCGCGAGTCCGGAAGGTCCAAATGAAATATTAGATATTTTTATCGCAGCCATCGGATGTTTCAATCAATTTTCTTTTTTATACAATGCACGATTTGACACGATATCAAGAGTTAATTTTTATGGAAGCCAATGCAACGTCAGATCAATTTTTTTCCCCACTCAACATATCCTGTTTTTAAATTATTTTTTTTTTTTTATAACTTCGAGGAAGTCGTGCATCTTTGGTCAATTAAAAATTTTGAAAACGTTAGAAGATATATAAAAATGGATACAGCGATGTTTTTCACGTTAATAATCCGAAGTGTCGCGTTTTCGGTATAAGTAATATTTTTCATGTCAATTAAGAAAATCATTCCCTTTTCAGCGGAGCAACACGTTCGCGAGTGTTCCCTCGAGAGCTGCAAAAGTTGGAAACAAATTTAACGTGACATATGATGCTTTGTCGACACATTTATTATCATACGAAAAGTGACAAATAAATGGCCGGTCATTCATGAAAACGTAATTAATCCGTCCGGTAGGCATATTTCTATTTAGTAGATTGAAAAATGCTGATCACGAGAGAGCGGACCATTGTATATATGCTTATTAACGAACAAGTCCAAGGGCACTGGTGATATAATGATAATGAAGACAATTCTTATTCGAGGAGATCAACTTCACATTTATTTACTTGGGATAAAATACAAAATCCTTTCGAATGAACTGCGTCAAATTGGCGGAGCGTAAAATAGTTTATCAGTAAAATAGAGCATAAAACAATGCATCAGTACTAAATATAATACCATACTAAATGTACAGTACCATATAAAATACTAATTTCGAAGTTTGAAATCAGCCGTGGAACGGGTAACGCGTATTCGCCAGCTCTCGTAGAATCGCGAATATATACGCAGTTCTAATATTTATGCACCGATTTTCTGGCACAGTTCGGTGTAAAAATTCATTTCAAGAATTTCGCACGGGCGCGTTTGCAAGTAGCCCGGCTCCAAGTCAATCGTCGATCGACTAACTGATAATAATACCAAAATAAGCTTATTGACGTACCGTGCTATATATTATTATATCGAACGCCCGTCCGATCGCATCTAAACGAATAATACGGGATGGATTATCAAAAATTTACTCGAAATCTGCGTCAAACATAACTTACGCAAGAGCAGATATGCTTGCTAAGTTTCCGAAGTCAAATTTAGACAAAGTCCGCGAGAGAATATATATTACTACCGCCCTCTTCATATTACTTTCAATAATACTTTCAATAATATGTTTCTTGATCAACCAAAATGAGCGTATGGCAATGTATCGCAGAAATACTGAACTCCTATCTCAGAAGAATAGAATGCCATTCTCGATAAACAGGCCAACGGAAATAACAGAAGATTGGAAGTATTTCTTGTAACACTCAAGCACACTATGTTTTTACTCATCCAAATCATAAAAATAAATTGCTTCTCTTCATGGACAAGCACATGTACCATTTCTGAAAAAGCAAATAAAATTAAATCGAAAATAAACAAATACCAATGTGGAAAATGTCGCTTAGTGTCCAATTTTAGCGAGGGTGTCGATCGTCGCTCAATCCACCGGCGAACTCTACGGCTTCTTCGGAAATTTTTGAAGTAACGCGTGGCAAACGATTTGCGATGTTCGTGACAAGGAGGAGTTGGAAACGCGTCGATAGTCCAGTACTTTGGTACTTTGCAGAGCGTGCAACAAAAAAAAAAAAAAAAAAAAACATGACAAGTTTGTGCGGCAAACCGTTTGTTGCCGGTAAAAGACATATAATCTTAAAAATAAAATCAATAACGACAGGGTGCTCGTTATTCATGATTACGGCTCGGGATCGTTACGGCAGGCGCATTATTGGATTCCTCGACTTCCTTGATTTCTTTCTTCGCCCTTTACACCGGTATTCGCGGTTCCGGCCCGCTGCACTTTAACAGGCGTAGAGTGGCGACGTGGCGTCATTGCCAGCTGTGCATTGATACAACATCTTGCTGGTTATCGGAAAGTTGGGTTTGGCATATTTTTTATTCAGCTTCTCCGTTAGTTAGTTCACGGGTCTTAGTCGAAATGCGAATTTTCATTCGTCATCGATCCCCGATAATACCCGACTCGTCATTGGGCTTAAGGACATCGTAAGGTTCGAACATGACTACGTAAAACATACACTGAAGTCTCAACGTTCTTGGAATATCGACAGATTTTTGTTACCTAGCCGTTTTTCTCTAGTGTCGGTCCACACGTGATTAACGCGTTTTTCAATATCACAATTAAGTTTGACGTTGGGTTCTCAGTGCACGCTGCAAAAATCAAATTCCTCTCCAAAGGGACGGATTCATCTGAAGCCCCTGCTCGAGCCTTTTTCATTGCCGGCACGTCTATGTCGAGCAAAATTGTCAATAAGCGGGAGAACCGGTCCGTGTCATCGTGTATCGTGTCTCGCTGACGTCAAAATGTGGCGCGAAGGCCGTCACGTTCACAACAGCGTAAACGTAATTCACGAAAGAGCGCCATTGACGGTTTCTTCAACGAGTAATCTAAGGTTGATAACGGTGCCGATCGTACCGCGGTGGCTTCCGTATGGAACTACATAGAGCTCTGTAACGAGAAAACTTATCAATCCATGTAAGGCCGTGCCGATACTCTTTGTAGCGACTCGAATGATAATTATTTGAATTTTCGCGCAATTGCACGAATTGGCCGATTAGATTATGGAAGTGCCGAACGGATGTAGAAATCCGTCGGGTTACTTTTCAGCATTGATAATAGTGTTTTACCAATGCCAAGATAAGCGGAGATTTCGTGAAATATTGTCTTGGTATCGGAAATGCATTGTCAACTAAAGTACTGTTTTGTCCTTCTACGAATCTTGGGATTGTCTGTCCTATCCTGGTTTCACTATAGTCTTGATATTGACACGAGGGTATTGGTTTTAATTTTGAAAATCGGGCAATCATTCGTTAAAAAAGTATTTAAATATTCGGAGGACTAGCAGAAATTGCCATAAAACAACAAACTTCTAAAGTATTATGTAAAAAGTAAATAAAATGAACAGTATAAAAATAATTATATTATATTGAACTGGCACATATATCAATTTTTAATATACTCTGTATCCAGTCCAGAAATGAAACTATTCCAAAATCAACAAGCCTCAACGTAATCTAAATAGATTTTGGCTTCGTCCTTATGGGACAGACCTTCCATTTTTACAACATATTATATAATACTTGTTAAATATAAAAAAAACTTATGAAATAACGAGAAGCAGTAATGCTTTTCTTTTAATACGGGGATGCTAATAAAATATACCACTTTCTAAACAGTTTTTCAAATATTTATTAAATAACTACCATCCTATCATAATAGTTTTATTTTACTTTTTATTATCACCTCAAATTTGAGCAATCTGAAAAATCAAAATTACTATTATATTAGATATTACTATTTCTGTTAGATATTTTAAGTAATTGTTAAGACACATATATAAATGATGTTTTATATATGATTTCTAATAATCCTCAGTATTCGAATAACCTAAACTTTCTAATGAATTACAGGTTTCAAATATTATAGTATATAGCATACCGAGACTAATATTCTTGTTTCTCAGCTGTTGCCTTTGGTTTAAAAACTTTTTAATACGGTCTCGCCTTGAACACGAAGCTGGAACAATACCAAGACTAGTTTTGGCTATTGATTAAGCCCTAGTTAGCATTCACGCGCGCATCCATTCATTGCGATCTTTAATCATCGACGGCCGAATAAAAACAGAAAGCAACGAACTGCCGTATAGACAGGATTTAAAAGACTCTGCTAAGAATTACGGTCGAAGAGACACGGGGGCGAAGTCATATCGTGATTTAGTCACACTCGAAAATTTACCTTCACTAGTTTATGGTCGATCGAAACGACGTGAGAAGATCATACGTTTCGCCAGTGCGGCGACTCGACACGGGATAATGCATAAGCGATATCATTTTAGCTGCCTTTAATATGTTTGAAATCATTGTTCAAGGGTAAATTTATTCGAAGTACTTGAATTGGCGTAATTAATCAAATTTTGATTCGCCGGATAAAGTTGGCTTGTGATCCGTGAAAGTTTCGAGCGGTCTGTATTTTTATCGTATATTTCTGCGATACAAATCTTGTTGACAGTTGTAAAAAATTGTAGCACATGATGAGCGTAGAGCACTGTTTTCAGAAATATTTTCTTTTATTTATATATAAACTAATAATCAATGAATCTTTATTCAAAGTGAAAAATAAACTTTGGAAAATTTTCTAAATCTTTATGAGAATTATGGAAAAACAATGAAAAAAAAAGTAAACAATCAACAATCCTATGATCCTAAAACTTAACACTGAATCTTTGTTATATATTATTCTTGTCATATACCGCATTTCATTTAAACTTTTCTCATAGTGTTTTTTTTCTACTTGATTAGGTGACTTTTGAAGGATTTATGTACACGGCGAAAGCGGTTGCGATTCATTATCAAGGTGTATCGATGCACATACACAGCATATCGCAAAATCCAAAGCGTTAACAACGTTATGGGAAGAGAGATTTCAACCACCAGTCTTTTGCCTATCATATTTTATTTGATCTTATGTGATCTAAAGTTTGTATGAATATATATTCTATTTTGAGATCAGGCGAATATTCGATAGCTTGCAGGTAGATTATTTTTCAGCGGAGAGAATCAAAGTAAAATATAAAATTATTACCATTTATTCTTTAGTCATTTTGAAAAATTTCTGGTAATTTCTAACCATTATTTACGTAGTATAATTAATAGCTTATCAACGAGCTGTAAAATTTTACGAGCCAAATTTCATCAATAGTTTTTTTTTTGTTAATCTATTTCAATCATCCGTGCTCAATACAGTCTTTTCAAAAGACGCATTTAATAACATTTTTCAATATTGGACTGTCAAAAATTTCTCTTACGCGCAAGAACAAAGTAACTCAACAGAGCAATCCTTCACTTATTGTGTACGTAGCATCTGCAGACTCCATTGTTAAACAAAAAAAAAAAAAAAAAAAAAAAAAGAAAAAAGAAAAACATCATGCGTGACGGATTGAGCAAAATCCACGGGGGCAGTAGGAAAGAGTCGCGAATTAACTGTCAAAGCTTCTTTGATTTGTGCACCGGTGCCCGCACGGCGTTTGTTTTGTTTCTTTTTTGCTTTTTGGCTCCGCTACGCAATTTTTTTAATCGACCTTCTATTTCTATGTAGACTTGACGCCCTAACGGTCGGAGAGAGAGAGAGTTACGGAGAGAAATGGGCGCGCCGGCGGGTAGGGGTGGTAGGGGAGGGGGTGTCGAGGAGGAAGAGTCAGCCTAGTAGTACAGGCCTCGCGTGCCCGTCGTTCGATTTGACTTGAACTTGATTGATCGAGTGTGATTAACCTGGGCACGTGTCGATGGCCGCCGCGTGATTAACCAGACCCCTCCCACCCCTCAGGAGCCCCTAAATCTGCCCGCGAGCAAATTCAGACTGGATAGAGAGAGAGAGAGAGAGAGAGAGAGAGAGAGAGAAGCATGCTGCAGTTATTTTCCCTTCCTCTGTGCCCGTCTCCTGCTTTTTTCCCTCCCCCTCCTTTCTCTATCTTCTTTTTCTTGAAATGGCACATGCACAAACCTCGAAAACCCTAGATTGAAATTCCGTTTGGTTTAATCGGAGCCCCGCAAATTTTTTCACCGCATATGGATTTTTCGGATTTATCAAACGACGATAGAGAAAGAGGGTGAAAAATTTAGCGCAATAAAGCTTTGTTTGAAATATAAAAATTGGAAAATTCACTTTAGCTCGACAGTGTCGTTTGTTAAAACTACGGCTCTCTTTTTGTTCGCGGTGAAAGGTTATCGATTCGTTAGAAAATTTTGGATGAGCATTTTCTTTTTAAATCTATAGACTGTGTCTCAGTCCAATCTCGATCAAATACAACAGCATATCGCAATAACGATCACGTTTTTAAGTAAATTCATCGAGCAATTAATTGTGAATCGAACTAGTTACTGTCAAATATTTCTTTTGATTTCAAGTAGATTTACGAATTATCGAACTTGAACGTTATTCCCAGTTCTATTCATCCCTTAGTTATATACCTTTGCTATTTGAATATCTGTACAATCGTTGGACGGATTTTTAAAGTACCTGACAAAGACTTCTATTTCATTCCGCGATAATTTCCATATAATATTGAAATCATACCACGAGCCGGTTGATGTTAAAGTGTAATTTCTTTTAAAGGGAGTATTCAACGATTTGCTCCTAGTTTGAAAATTGTACTTTGAAATCGAATACTGATGGACCAAGAACATCTCCTGTTTGCACCTTTAGCCTGTTTTTTTTTCTTAATTTTATGTAGTTTTCTTGAATCATTTATTCATTGTTCAATTGATTAAATTTTTTCTGTAAGTAAACCTGCTTGATCACTGTTCCATTTATCAGTGTATATTTATTATGATACGAGAAATATATAAAACTTTTACTATAATTTTATCAGTTTTTTTAAATCTATAAAAAGAAATTCAAACCTACAAATATCTTGATAGGGCACTTTCGTAGAAAGTACTCAGACGCTTCGAAGATTTAACTCGAACTTTTAAATCGGGCTATTCGGAAGAAAATTTTGAATGGTCAGAGTACGGAAATCGACCTTTCTATAAACGGCGCAACTCTGCTGATACTGGGCTTTCGAAACTGTAACCTTCTGTCTAATGATACTTTTATGTTTATATGTAATACGTATGTGAGAGTCCATTTTTGTCTTCACAAAGTCATTGGAACGTAATGAAATAAATATGCGGTTTTCTTTTTAAATCAAATTTTTATTTCGTAATGGCGAATAAGTATCCATGAGGTACTGAATTTTTTAAAGGTACTCGCTTAGTCGATGGTTCGGAAAGTTTCTTTATTATTATTTTCCAGATTTATACATCGTGCGTAATTTTACTTCCGTTAAACTTTGGATGGATTGGAGGAATAAAAATCGTGCTGTAAGTTTTAAATTCTGGGATTCGCGCACAAGCGAATCTTTGTACAGGGTATACAAAACCTGAAAACCAATTACTTTTTTCCCCTCTTTCCTACTCTTCTTTTTGTTTTTTTCGTCCATTCGCTGTCCTTCCATTCTCTGTGTCTCCTCTCTTTCTAACCAAATTAAGCCTGTAACTCTTTCTTTTTTACATAAAGATATAAATTTACATTTATCTATCTGGCTATCTATTTTTCTATTTCTTTTTCAATCATACTGCATCAATGACTTTTTTCACGATCAACTTTTATAATCGTGAGAGTTTTTTTTTTGAATTGCTATACACTCAAATAGATTATATTTATTGTTCAATTATACTATATAAATAAATGTTAAAAAGGATAATAGCGACCAAAACAAAACCAACAATAATACTAATACGAAAATTTCAATTTATTCATTTAAGCCGCATATTGATAACGGAAACTCGTAATTTATTTACAGCGATAGAAATTAAACGCGCAATAATTTTACGACCAATCGCCCATTTTACCGTTAAACATTCGCGGCTCTACTGGCGAAGCCTCGTCGAGACGATGACAACGCGCCGATACGTTATAAAATTTTTAATTCACAGTTATGCGGGAACAGAGTTTATATCGTCGAATAATTACGTCGTGCTCGAAGAGAGGTCGGAAAATCCGAAGCGCCAAAGAGAGGCGTGCGCTCTGTTTCGACAGCGCGAACGCTCGCGCTTCTCGCTCGCTCGTCCGCGATGACAGAGTTTCTTCATTTCGCCTTCCTCTCCGTCTCGGGGCAACCAACCTTTGCGGCCGCGGCGCCGAAAAATGCATCGAGAGGAAACGAACCCCAACACCCCCGTCATCCCGCCCCAGGGTGCGTAGAACGAAAAGAACAAAGAACAGATCACACTCCCCCCCCCCACCTTTCCTTATTCGACTCCGCGAGAGCTCGTTTCTGCGCCCGGGTACGATCATTGCGTGGCACCGGTGGTAGCATCGTCGGGGCAGGGGGGAGGGTAGGGGGTACGCTGCGCCCCGCGGCTGCCCAGGTGATTGATAACGGAGCGTGTGCGCATCGGGCGAATTTGCGCGCCGGCCCGCGCACGCGCGAGCTTATCGCTGACGCCTCGCCGAGCCCTGCCGCCGTTGCATCCGCT
Organism: Sycobia sp. Sy_11; assembly: GCA_018907035.1. NCBI lineage: Eukaryota > Metazoa > Arthropoda > Insecta > Hymenoptera > Epichrysomallidae > Sycobia > Sycobia sp. Sy_11. Next base: position 324,027 of record JACCIC010000323.1, on the reverse strand, counting down.
AGCCGCACATCGACGTCTACCTTAATTAATTTCATTAATCGAGGCCCGTGGAAACTTGCGCGCGCATCGCTAATATGAGCGGCGCCGGTCGAGATAGCCGATTTCCTCGGGAACCGCTTGTACGCGTCAATATTCGACGTGTTCCAAAAAAAAAAAAAAAAAAACAAAATTAGCACAGCAAAATTATCACTGCTATTTACTGAAGGATAATCGATTGGTGTGTCTGAAACCCATCATGCATTCAAAATTATCTGGTACAAATATGATATCGACGTTAATTTTTATAAATTTTCGTTGAAGATACAAATTTATTTGAAATTTTGTACGTCACGCGTTTAATGTTATAATGACTTTTTTCATGCTGTATACATTGAGTTTTGTTCAAATTATTTATTGTTATATAAAATGGAATGTCGTTTTAGATATTCTGGTTGATTAAATAGAGAATAATTTTTTTTTGACTTTATTCTCTTAATTACTCCAGATTTCAAAATTCCAATTATTCCTTTAACGCTGCTTTTCAATTTATGATTTTTTAATTCAACGTTGCACTGTCAAAACTTTTTTTTATAACTTTGTGATTTTTTCAGGGACATTGATTTCTTAGTTGATTTTCTTCGTTTCTTTTATTTAATTACATAAAAAAATGTTTCATTAATGTATCTAAACGCATCGTAAAGTTATTATAAAGAATATGTTTTTTTCTGAGTGTATTTATTGCATATTCATAAATTGGCACAAATTATATTCAGCTGTGTTGTAAGTACAATGATTTTAAAGTTCAACTTGTCAAAAAGACATCAATAAAAATAATTTAAATCAGCTACATTGTCTAGTGATATGAGATCGTAAATTACGCTGGATTTGTCCGTGCCCATACGAAGTGAAGAACCTTCTCGAGCGAGTCAAGCAGTTTTTCCATTTGGATTATCTTTCTGTTCAATAGTTGATTTTCAAGGGGCGCTCCATAAAAAGGAGAGATTACCTTTACCTTTACTTTTTACGTTTAGTAAGCTTTTGCAAAAGGGTTCGAGAATATAGCTGAAGTTACATTATGGTGAAATAATATATAGTTCATCAAGTGATAAAACAATGTAGGAAAATGAAGAAAATGAAAAGGAAAAACTGCATACTAAACTTGACGCAATTGTATTAAAAAAATAATAATAAGAAACAGAAATGGAGGATATAGATATGGATTAAATTTCTATCGAATCTGCAGTGCAATGTCGTTAACCTCTGAATTAACGAGTTAAATTAATAATTAATTATTAATTAATAATTCTCGCTCGTCGAGGTTCACTTTACAATAGTTTCTTCCTTTTTATTTATTTTTTAACGGCAATAACTGATCGAAATAATAATTATATTATAAATTCATTTCTATTCTTACAGAGACAAGCGGGTTAAGAGAAAAAAAAATTCATCAGCTCTACACTTACGAACGTAGATAGAATAAAAATAATAATCTTACGCGGCACGCCTGACTTAATATTGTTTCATACCACTCAGCGCTTACTTTGATCCCATTCGCTGTACTATTGCCCCAAGGGAGCTGGTTAAAGTACGCAACACTAGAAAGAGAGAGAGAGAGAGAGAGAGAGAGAGATTGGGGGCAGGGGGATAAGTGACTATACCTCTAACGCCGATATTACACAATCTCGCTGCGCGAAAAAGGTCGGCTTGCATAGAATTTTCAATATCCCACCGCCGTTGCCGCAGTGGCGTTGCATAATCGTCTTTCTTATTTAAGTAGAAACAGCCAGTGAGCGCGCGCCGAGCCGCAATTTCAATAAAGCACAACCGAGCTCGAGTGGGCGGCGACGGCGGCGCGTTTTCATCTACACCCCCTGCCCCCTATTCCTCCCCGCGTGTAATGGCACAATCATCTTTGGTGACGGGTGAGAGCAGGGAAAAGTAGCAGAGGTTAAGAGAGAGAGAGAGAGAGAGAGAGAGAGAGAGAGAGCAGCCGAGAAAGAAGGTGGATGCAAGAAAATCGCAAGCCTGAAACTAACAAGAGAAAGATAAAAAGCCACTGGGAGACTTTCGCGGTGGAGCTCGTCTTGATTTATGGGCGAAAGTAGGGGGTGGGGATGAGGGAGAAGGTAGGGGAGTACATGAGAATATAGAAATAATATTGCGATGGACCGTGCGGCAAGGAGTAGCGGGGAATATTGTTTCGGCTGAAAATACGTATACGAAGCCGATGCGACCTTATTATTTGCAACTTTAATAAAGATCCATTTCTTCCTTCTGTAGCGAGACAAAGGAGACGCGAACTCGTCGAAGAATGCGTATTTCGAAATGTTATGTCGGGTCGCGGTTATTTCATCGCGGGTCGTAATAAATATTTTTTTTTTTTTGTTGTTGCTAATCCGAAGTGAACAAAGGACAGCTTAACAGGGTCCTGCTTATTTTTATTTCCGTGTTATTTGTGCTTTCTCGGTACAGAATTACAGAATGATTCCTATTAAAAAAAAAGAATGTTTTATTTGAATAAATTCGCATGCATCGAAATGACCGAATGTAGGCTTGATCTCCAAATATTTTGTTTTAAATCAGCATCCATCAACCTTAATTTTTATCGAAACGATATATTTGCAAAACCGTTACGTTATTTTAACAATTTTACATAATTAACGTATAAAAATTGCCTTAGTAATTTAGAAAATAAATTAGAGCGTAAAAGCAGTTTTAATTATGAGATAGTATAAACAAAACATAATTATTATCTCCAAATATTTCTTATCAAAGTATTGAGCTAGATATATATATATATATATATATATATATATATATATATATATATATATATATATATAGTATATTTAGATGAATCTCAATCCTTATATGAGAAATCTTGAGATAATAATTATGTGCTTTTTTTATCATATCAGATAATTACAATTTCTTTTACCATATATAGGCTGATTTTATAATAAATTCATGGTCTTATATTGTGTATACTTCAAGAGCATCTCAAATAAAAAAACGTACTAAACTGATGAAAAACCCAAAGCAACGGAAATTTCAACAATTTTTGTAATAAAGAGCAAAGATTAAATTTTAACTTAATTCATGAAAGAAATATTTATTTAAATTAAAAGATAAAAAATCATATTGTGTTTATTCATTGTGATTTTTCGAAACTAAAATCATAATAATTAATTTTATATGAACTGATTTTACCTAATCGTAAAATCTCTTATTAGTAGCTTTTTTAGTATAAAATTTATTTGCAGTGTTTGATTAAAATCGATTAAATACATATAAAATTATTTCTTATTTTATCACTTAAATATATATGTGTAATGCCCATCTATTGAAGAACTGATACTGTAATAAAACACACGTACACCAAAGACTGGTGTACATGAAAAATACACAATTCTTGCTTTAATACCCATATAAAGCGATAGGAAGTCATCCTTCATCCGCTCGGCAGTGAGCAAACAAACCGTAACAGGAAAAGTCACATGCTCTCACCAACTCGCGATCGAGTAAATTTCTAAAGGAAGAATAAGAAAAAACAAGAAAAAAACAACAGAAAACAAAAAAAGAATGCGACCGAGTTGAAAACTCAAGCGCGGTATATCCTCCTGAAAAAGCGAACATTACAAATAGAAAGAAGGACAGAAAGTGAGCTCGGCGAAAACGGAGACAAAAAGTAAGCCTTGTAGAGAGAAAGAAATCGCGCACTCGCCGCCTCGCCTGGGCAGCGGCGGTGCTACGAGCCACCCTCTCTCTCTCTCTCTCTCTCTCTCTCTCTCTTCTTCTCCCATCTCCACTTAGCAAAGAAACGACGTCGTTCGCCGAGAATAAGAGTACACAGAGGCGAGGAAAGGGGCCAGTTAGCTCGTTGGAGGCGCTCTTGGAACCAGGAAATAATGCGGGCTCTTTCCTTACTTTCTCTCTCCCCCCCCTCTCTCTCTCTCTCTCTCTCTCTGCCCGGCTCTCACACGGGAATTACAATTTCGGCTCCTCGGGTGGCGTAGGTATGGGAAAAGTGGGAGGGGGGAGTAGACGATGTGCAATTCCGCGGCCCCGGAGAAATGGCCTGTACCGCGCGGCTCACCGGTCGCCTACACGTACGCACACGGACACACCCATACATTCTCCGGTAGATTTATCAACGGGCGTTTATTTAGAGTTCCCGGTAGCGCGAAGGGGGAGGGGGAATTAGCGATGGGGCGGGTAGGGGAGGTTGGGGTGTTACGTTAGGAACTCGGAAAGATATTGCATCGACGCCAGGAGCGATGACGACGCGGGAGATATTTAAGCGCCGCTGTGGCAACAGCTATTGCGCGTATATATATATATATATATATATAGGCCTACGGCTGTGTTGACGGGACACTACGTGCCATCGAAGATTTAACGTGGGCTGGAAATGGAGCGTAGGTAAGGTCAGAGCTCGACGGAGAATGCGGAGATTCCTCCGTACTTTTCCCGATGGAGATGTTCACGTATGGTTGGGATGTTACACGTTTGCCGATCTCGCGCCATCTGATGTTAATATCGATCGATGATCTGTAAAAACTGGGACTATTCTTACAAATTGTTTAGTTCTTGATGAAAATTGTCTGAAAAAGCCGACGACACTTTGTCTTATATCGTTATTATTATTTTGTCGCTGGAACGGCTACAGTTTTCTGCCTTAGAGGTTCCTATCGACGAGATTTAGCCGTCTGAAGCGATTCGTTTTATAGTCCGGCAGGCACAATTTCGCCGGTGAGAACGTTAAGTTTGGGCTTACGGAGTAAGCCGGAGTAATACTAATCTGATATGGTAGCTTTCTGAGCCTTGTATGGACAGTGCAATGCAATTTCAGCCTCAGTTCGAAGTTCTCACATGTCAAATGTATATCCATTTATTGCATCGCATGTAGTCTATCGAGATCTTTTACATTATTCCCAAGAAAATAAGCCAGTTGAGTTTCTCACTATTTTTTTTTACACCTCGTATCGCGGAAGAATGCGATTAAACCGTTTCATGTTCTACTAGTGCAACGGTTGTCAAGACAGACAGCCAAGAAAATCACAAATAAGCAAAAATAACTGAATCGAAGACGAAAAATCAATGTGTTGACCTTAATTATTGAAGATACTGGATTGTCACTAAAAGCTGTCCATGTAGCAGAACGGTTATAGTTGTTGAGCCACAGTTTCGTTGTCAAGACAGACAGCCAAGAAAATCACAAATAAGCAAAAATAACTGAATCGAAGATGAAAAATTAATCTGTTGACCTTAATTATTGAAGATACTGGATTGTCACTAAAAGCTGTCCATGTGGCAGAACGGTTATAGTTGTTGAGCCACAGTTTCGTAGCGCCAAAAATATGTTCACTGTCCATGGACCTTGTATTTGACCGAATTTCCGTTCTCGTAAGTTCATCGTCGATTATTATTATTACATTTCATTGAAATTGCCGTTATGATTTGCCGTTATGTTATTGATTTGCTAATCAACGTTCTTTACTTTGGTGCTCGGAGCGCTTCGCTATAACGCCTGTGTTGGATAATAATTTCAGAAACGAAAGCTGACGAAACACTGACGGTTCACCTTAATACCACTAGTGAGTTAGTCACCGCTAGTGAAACAATTTAAGTAGAACGTTAAACAGTATACGATTAATCTAATTTCAATACTTTCGTCTTTCTTACATCCAGCTTCCTTATATGCGAACAACATGAAACACGAAACGGTCATTTTAAATCATAATAAATCCCTAACTAATATTTTTCCAATTCCCCTAACAGAGTCCCGAACAACGCGCGAGCGACAAAAGTCCGATCGATTTTTCCCAAACCACTAGAGTAGCGAGAGCAAAAAGAGTCCTCCCCGCGAGCCCACGACCGAGATTCCACGCACCACCTCCCTCTCCCCTCCCCCCAATCCGAATCGATGGTTTATAGGGGTGCAGGGATCAAAACAACAAAAAAAAAAAAGGCCAGAGAAGAACTCTCTCGTTTCGCGCGCGGCCGTCGACCCGTGAAATGATCGAGCCGATTTACGCGGCGGCCAGGAGCAATGTCACGGTCGGCGAGCCCGCTCGGCTACCAGAGGAGGTCGGCGCCGGAGGGGGGATGGGAGGGAAAAACTAGCTCGCCCCGATTAATCGGCTTCGATTGCCATGGCGAGGGTGGCCACGGGAGTGAGGGGGGGGGGAGAGATATCGCGACGCACGCCGGTTCTGTTTGTCGAACGTTTACGGGCGCCAAGAACGTCAGTGGGTTAGTGCGGACGAGCCGCGTTGAATCGGACCCGGCTATTTGTAATCGTTCGAGGTTTTCTCTTTTACCATCGGCTGAATAGTCGATGGGTGCGATATTAGAACGAGCTGCTACGGAATCATTCGGCATGATTAGCAAAAGCAGAAGGGACGGTTGAAAAAAAAAAAAAATTGACGCTGGAAGCGGGGATAAAGCAGAGCGAGCCTCGGCTGAATTGTGTTAGTAGATCAGACACAAGCGTCGATTATTCACGAAGGAAAGGCGAATGAAAAGCTTACTGGTCCACATTCTTGAAATAGTCGATGAATATGAACAAAAAAGATCGAGAGCAATTAAAGTATTAGCATCGAAGCGTATTTTTTCAACTTCATGTTACCTAAGCGGCAAAAAATAATCATAAATATGATATTATTAAAGAAGAGACAAGAAGCAACGATTTTTTCAAAGATATGCTGTTTGACTATACCGAGCCGTGAATTTTAGAGGTTATGTATCTGACACGCTCGTCTATTTTTAACTATATAGCCTAGATTATCACTTATAAACTACCTTATTTTTTTATGAAAAAAAAAACATACTTTAAACCCAAGTCGAAGGCGGTCACTTAACTTTTAACCAGGAATTCTTGATTTTGAGATCAATTTTATAGCTGATTTGAAGACCAGCATAGTGGCACGATTTATAAAAGTTTTAATTTTTAGTAGTATTTTAGAAAGTGCTTATAGGTGCGAATGGAAAATTCACGTTATATTGACGCGCACTTTAACATTTCGATGTCGAAATAGAATTCATACACGTTTTTCAGTTTTTTTTTTTTTTTAATTCTTACATGAGATTTTCAAATTATAAATTTATGCATTGTAAAATTTTTGCGAAGGAATATTATGGATTGATTGAATAACTGTCTATCAAGTAACAAATCTACAAGAGAACGCTGAGCTCCCAATGTCCAATAAATTTCAAATCATAAATATGAAATTGTACGTTAACTTTTTAAGCCACTTTATGATTCGCCCTCCTTCGCCCGTCGAATTATTCCATAAAATGGAATATGCAGTGCTATTTTATACCGATACATTAATTATAATTAACTTTGGCCAAATTTAATTAAGTAATACTTTATGAAATGAGATGGAATTATTTCTCACGACAGTTTTAATAAATAACGTTCACGGGGCAATCGATTTTATTTCTTTTCTCTCCCCCCCTCTCTCTCTCTCTCTTCTTTTTCCGATTATACAAAACTAATTCTGTCGTCTTTCTGGAGTGGCCCGAGAGTCGAACAAAATCAGTCTCATCGGCGATAATAACCTACGTGAATATGCAGTTTACCACGAGACAGTCAAATGCCCCTCGACGAAATACTGCCGGCCAAGTGGACGTCTTGCCCCCTGAACAATGCTTTGAAGTCCTTTATCAAGCGAAGGGGCTCTCTCTCTCTGACTCTCTCTCTCTCTCTCTCTCTCTCTCCCTCTCTCATCCTTTTGACAACAAACTTTCGAGCGGTATTTAATGCTCCTACCGCGAAGCTCTACCGGGCAGAACTTCGGTCGGCGCTTTTCTTGGTACTTCCCTTTGTCAACCAGTGATCGAATTCTGACAGTTAAGTCCTAAAAAAATATCTTGTATCAGGTGAGGTGGCTCTTGATTTTGGAATACTAGCGTCATCTCCTTTTCTTTGTCGATAACACACCGAACTCATCTTTAATAAGGAGTTTCGTAGATTTTATTTGTAATTGGAAGAAATAGGCAGTCTGTAAATTAATGTTCACTTGATACGCAGATGAATTTAATTATCCAAAAACATTTTTTTGTTGCCAATAAGGATTTCTTATCTACCGCATCTTATCAACTAATACAGACGTATTTTAGAGTAAAATATTTTAGTCAAGGCATAATGGCCACAAGATTACAACATTTTGCGATACGTTGAATTAGTATTCAATGTAATCTTGGAAGCGATTTAAGTAAAATGTTTTCGGTACTAAAAAGCTTTATATCCGCGATGACGACTGAGTTACGAGAATCTGGATTTAGCTTAAATATCCAAGACCCTCCGACATGTCCGACGAAACAAGCGAGGGACATTTGATTTTCCAACGTATTAACAGCAACAAATGGAAATGAGAAAAAGATTGAATTTTATCTTTCGAGCGGATTAACTTTTATAAGCAAAGTGGGGATCTTGCATTAACTTTGAAAAAACAATTTGACAGCATAATGGAAAAGCTTCCATAATCATCTCTGAAAAAATGTAAAAAAAGCTACCTTAGAGCAGTTAAATATGTAATTTTCCTAAAGTCAAAGCTTTTTGTTTATTTCACGATTCATATATGAAATTAATAAATAAATATTTTTATCAGTCTTACAGTCTTTATACCATAATATATTACACTAAAATAATGAAAGTCAGACTGTCATTATTGTTTATATTCACCCCTGAAGACACTGAAATAAAACTTATTACTACAATAATTATATTAAAAATTAAAAAAAATAAAAATAATAAAAATAAGCTATATTTTACGTTAGCAAAGGATAACCTGACTGCCCCAACCACCTTAAATTTAAATTTTCCTTAAGATTTGAACCGCTATGGTTCATCTTCAAGGACTAAACTATATATATATATATATATATATATATATATATATGTATATATTTATGATTAATCTGTTCATTGTTATTTATAAAAAATTCCGAACTCTGGAAAATACAAACTATTAAAAATAAAAGAATGTGTGCGTGTGTGAGGTTAATTTTATTTTTATTTCATGCGGTAAACAGTTCAATTCGATAATTATGAAAACGTCAAAAGTAAGCGGATAAATGCAATGTTATAGGAACCGATTTAGCTGTTAATAACTAATTATCAGAAAATTTATCGCATCAATGAATTCTATATTAATTCGAACATGCTAAATTTATTTTCCGAACGGGAAGATTTTCGTCTGGCAAACGAGGAACGCAAATATAATAATTTGGCTCCTGAATTAATGCATACATTAAATGTGTAATGAAAAAGTTCGAAAATTTCATTACTGCCGCCGTTTTACTTCGCGCTGGCTTCAATAAACAAATATATTCGATAATTGCTCAACGATGTAAACACTGTAAAGAAAAACAGAACAAACAGAAATTACGCCAAACTTTGGAGGAAATCTCGCGTTTTCCCAAGTCGCCCATCGACTACTGTCCAGCTTCTCCATGCTCGACGCATTATCCAACGGTGAATAAAATGTTCGTCCCACGCATTTACGGGCCGGGGGGGGGCGGTTCACGGATGTTGTAGCCAAAAGAAAGGCGAATTTCCAGCGCGTATCTCACTCTGATATTTGTTTCGCGACGTTCTCGTTTCTCGCCGTCACGTATGCCTGCTCCGTAAAAAAAAAAAGAAGCCCTCTCGCCCCCCCCTCCCCGTCTGCCCAGCTCACCGGTCGACAAGAACAATATACGGACGAAGAGGCGCGCGAAGAAAGTACACGTCCGAGAATAATAATCCCGCCCGTTGGCTTAATGGCCGTCGTCAAGACGAGCCTTCCACCTTCCGCTGACGATTCGGCGACGTGGACCGTTTGCTTGGCGCTCTTTAAATGCCTGGCCGCACTTTAGCGCCGCGACGACGGGGACGAAGGACGGGTGACCGGCCGATGGGGACTCGGCGCAGCTGGAACGAGGCAGCTTCGATTAATCTCCAGGCCGAGGCTGGAGAATACTCGAGAATTTCCGCGACTAACGATCGTCCCCAATCGTCGAGACGCGAGACGCGCGTATAGAAATCGACGCATTCGTCACGAATGCTCGTCCGGCGCGTATGTGAAATCGGCGAGGATTTCATTGGCCATAATTTGAACAGTACATCGATCACTTCGCACGAAGAGCGGCGCCGTTTAAAAATACGTCCGAGGAACAGCGCGATTGCGGAGCGCCTGGCGAAAATCAACAACTGCCGAGTGTGATGATCACCGACTAGACCTATACATTCTGATATAATAAGCCTGAAAACTTCTGCGTTGACTTAAATTTTCGTATATATTGCAACATATCAATGTTTTATTCATTTAATTCAAATTTATTATCAATTTATTATTTATCAAAAGTTCGAATATCGAAAATGTTGGTCAATAAAAATGTGTACGAAAAACATCTGTTTGAAGTGATCAGTCATTTCATACTGTAGATTTTATTATGAAGCGTTCAATTTCGTGATGCACTAGAATGTCGTAGAATCGTATTATTTATCATAAATATCATTATAACAATATGTCTAAATTTTCAATTTATTGCAATAAGTTATACTTATTTATCCGATTATTAATAATTTAGCAATTTCAATATAAACAATTAAACTTAGCAAGTTATTAATCAATAGTCATGATAGAAGTACTATTATTGAGCCAACACTTGAACAGATGCTAGTAATCGATTTTTTATCAATTTCAATTGAGAAAAAATTCCTTCGCTAATACAATTTGCAAAACTATGCAAATATTTTGAAAAATTATCCCACAGGTCTCACTCAATATTTAGTTTGAACAAAAAGGTTTCTGTATTTCAAGTGTAATTTTTTAGTTTCATTTTTATTTGAATAATCTGTAATGAAATTTTTTAGAATTTCCTTTTAAATGCATAATTTGTTTATAATTTCATAATTCTCTTTGAGATTATTCTTATAAAACTCGATCAGTTTAGATGCATTTCTTCCATTGTTTCAACAGATAAATTAGGCAGCTTTCTGAAAAAAGCAAACATATTTTTCTTTTTTCATAAGCCGAAATTCTTTATGTCGACGACGTCACAATCATATGATTGATGGAAATGTTAGAATTTAACTCAAAATGTTTTAGATCTAGTTAATTGTTCAACTTTACTTCACGCATAATTCAACGGATTAAGACGTACACTTGCTATGATTAATGCTATTGTCTTTGTTTATCCTCCTATTCTTTATGCTTTGATAGTTTCCTTCATAAAAAAGTATTCTGTATCGACAAGGTTAATGATTTTAAAAGCGATAAGATTAAAATATATTATTAAAATGTAAATCGCAAATTTATAGTTTGAGACTAATTTTATTATTTGCATTAATTAACCTATGAGAGTTTTATTTTAACCTAAGACAGCTTATGAGTTTTCATACTCGATTTTTTAAACTAAAGTTAGATCGTTATTTGGCAAAGTTTATCTTTTATTGGTAAGAAAGTTTTACTAATGCCAGTCTTGAATTTTTTTTCGTTTTTTTTTTTTTTATTTATTAAGCCTTTTAGACCGATTTCGGTCCAATTCAGCTTTACATATAATAGGTACATTGAGTAGAAGCAAGTGGTAGTACATAGATTGTGTAAGTTGATATGTGCATACCAGTCTTGATTCTATTACAAGTAATTAAATACATTTTGCAAATATAAATTTATGATCAAGCATATTTAACGATCTTTAAATTCAGAAAAGCCTATCTCCATTTTGTTCAATATTCTTTTACTCCGTTCACTTTTGTGAAGATATCAATATTTTGTACACATTTCTTGCCTTTACAAGCGATATATATATATATATATATATATATATATATATATATATATACACGATATGTATACAAAAATAAAACTATTACCAAATAAAAAAATGTATTTTTTGTTATTAAAAATAAGTTAAATATAAAAAAATCATAAATCTTCGAATTTCATATATAACTTTTCAAGATTTTAATATTATTTGTTATCAACTGTATAATATTAATATGTTTTAAATTCATTCGATTTTAACGAATTCGTAAATTTTGAAACTGTGAAATAACTAAAAACGAAGGACATATATTAAGATCATATAATATCACACATAAATATATTTATTTGCACGATTTTATCGATATTTATTGTTTTATCGATTTTATCGAGTTTTATAAGAATCATCTGCAAGAGAATTACGAAATTATGAACATAAATTATGCATTTTAAGGATATTCTAAAAAATTTCATTACACATTATCCAAATAAAAAGGAAACTAAAAATTATACTTGAAATACAGAAATTTTTTGTTCAAACTAAATATTCAAATCTACAGTATTTTGTTTGTCATATATTATTATTGCACGATAAAAACTATTTTTATTTTCAAATTTTTCAATAAATTTTTATGGACGAAGATACGCGCATATATTTATTACGTATATAAAACAATTAAATAGAGATTATTCCGCACAAACGTTCCTTCCACTCTGGTAGCTGGAGTAACTAACAACCCCAAAACACCGAGACGAAGTTTTCTCTGCTCGGCTTGATCGCCGCTCCAGGACTTATCTGTGGAACGAAGCGGCGTTCGAAAGAGGCGAGTCTTTCGAAATTGTCCTGATCCCGGTGCGTTTGATTATTCGTAACAAACTCGTCTAATTTTATGTAAAACAAGTGTGCGAATTCCAATGGTAATTTCGTCAGAGGTCTCGAAAAAATCATCAGTATGGTTTTTTTTTTTTGGTAAAGAACAAACACGACGAAATGTGGCCTTTTCAGCTTTAAGGCTTTTAAAAGAAGTACTATAAAAGAAAGATAGCTTAATGGCGATAGAGACAAAGCCGCGCAAAACAAACTGCGCGCAAATTCAACAATTGTAAAACTGCGTAGGTGAAATTGCTTTTTTAGAAAAGACGAAATCCTTAAAGATGGATAACACCATCGTTTGTCTAATAAACACAGCGCAGGTCTTGCGGCTACTATTAGCTATTGACGAGAGCATGTAATGCGCATAAAAATTTCTCCTTATTCCATAATTGGATTTTGGTTTTTTGATTGACAATGCAAAAACATTGTATACAATGAAATAAAAAATTGAAATTTCTATACCTAATTGTATTTCTGAAAATTATACTAAAATTGAGTTCTCCTACAAATCAATCTCACGATTTCACCTCAATAACGATTTTCTACAACGTTGATATGCCTATCTACGATCGAATGACGAAAATTCTTTAAAAACGATTTTATTTATCAAAAAAAAAATTTTTAATTCGGCACACGCGCCAATCTTCCACTGCAATTTAAGCTCTGCTTATTGACGTAAGTTGTATATATAAATCAAGCGGTATTAACTTGTTCGCGTACTGTTTCTTCATCGTCATAAACCGATATTGTATGGCCTTAACGGGCTTATGGGTAATCATTTTCTTCAATGAAGGACACCTGGCAAGTGTTTTATGCACTACCTCACATTCTACTCGGGCGACATCATTTTGAACGAGTGTTGCATTTTATAATGCACCAATGAAATTATTATAGCCTAGGTTATCAATAAGTTTGTAATATACTATTCATGGTATGATAGATTAATTAAACTTATGGAGGATATGCTGATATAAATCTACTATAGCCGTCGTTGATTAGCACCGATATTTGGAAACATAAATATAACGTCGTTAAATAACATAAAAAAAAATAAATTTACTATAGATATACAAAAAAAAGACTGATAAGTAAAAGTTGTTTTTTTTTCTTTTAATGAAACAATATAAGTGCCATTTTTCTGTTGCCATTTTAATGTATTTTAGATATATTGAAAAAAAAGCCATACGCTTATCAGGAAGACATGGAAAACTCAATTTAAAAAAAAGGATTTTGAAACTAGACGTTAAACACATTCGATCCCGGTACTAATGTGCTTTTCAAATAAAATCTTTAAAAATCGATAAAAGTATACTCAAAAATGAGTTAAAGCAGAAAAGGAAAAGTCATCTATATATATTAGATATCACTGCTCTCCAAAACTTTCTTAAGAAATTTTTCACGAAAAGCACAGTAAAACGACAATATTGTATACAGCGACTAATAATCCAATAAAAATCGGTGTACCCATTGCGCATATCAATCGATCGATAACAACGGCAACAATTCTTGCCCTATATCTCGGTAAAAAAAAAATGCCCAACCGATCAATTTTTCCAACTGAGGTCAACAAAATTCGCCATTTTTTATCTCTCCTCGTGGCGCCATCGTTTTCCGAGTGCTCGCGTAGAGCGAATCGATTGAAATCTTCGCGAATTCGCCGTTAGCGCGATAATTGTGCCGCTGCGTGCTATGCGCATTTATTTTAGAACAATTAAGCGAAACGAGAGCGAAATTTCAACCGTTTTGCTTGTTTGACCGAGAATAATAATAATAACAACAACGATTTGTTATTGCTGATCACGCGATATCTAATGAACGTCGGCCTCGCGAAAAATAGCCCTTCACCCCCCCCCCCTTATATTCCATCCATGCGTGGCTATCTCTGGGCCTCTCGGCGCCCGAGCCGCTAATTCTCGCGATCTTTATTTTTGCCGCCCGAGAGCGCCGGCAATTTTAATCTCGAATTCTACGGAAATTATCTACCTGTCAGAGTTGCCTGCGCTGCTTACCTGACCCCCTCCCTCTTACACTTCCCCCCCTTGAAAACCTGTCAGCTCGGGCGATTGATGTATAAAGGCGGGGGTAGTTTTTTTTTTGTACTATGGTGTGTATTTTCGAGGGAGGGGGTGGTAGGAGGCCACGGTATGTGTCGGGAAAGTTTGCTCGGGTAATAGGATTTATCATATATATACATCAAAAAAATATATTTTATGGGCTTCCCAAAAATTAAATAGAATCGCATTTAACCAGTTTTCTATTAGGGAATTTTTTATTTCAATTTATTTTAATTCTTACGACTTTTTTCACTGTCTTGTGTATCGGCAGTAAGATATGAAAAATACTTACCTGAGAAATTTCCATATGTTCATATTATTTATAAGATTTAATTGAAGGTACTTCACTTCGATTACACATTTTTAGTATGTTTTTTCACGTTTATATTTTGTGTACAATAATTTTATGATTTTTTTATCACTAAATTTTCAATTGTTGCATTTAATTTTGGTCTTGAAATTAAAGATTATATTGAATAGCTTATACTTGGGAGCTAGAGCTGCCTATCATGGCCCGGAGCCGGCTGTAGGGCTCTGCTACACCCTCATCAAAGGAGATATAAAGGGAAACAGCCGACATTGCGAGAAAAATTGGAAATACAGGGAGACAAAAGCTTTCATCACCATTAGAAACGCTAAGGACTGAATCAAGGCTATTCTTGGTCTCGGTAGAAAAAATGCTAAGATACTTATTGAGATCCACATGGGTCATAGGTGCAGGATGGGTCTCATAAGTGACCCCTCCAGTCGCTTCTGTTACACTGAAGATGAAACCCCTGAACGTATTCTGTGTCACTGTTCAAACATATCTGGAAGGAGATAGCAATATTTAATGGCTACATCCCTGGATGTGGAGGAAATCAAGGCCAGCATGGCGAACAGAATACTTTTGTTCTGGGAGGTCTGCCGATTATAGCGGCTGCTGGTCTTAAAGTGGGACGCGAAGCGATTCCCATGCGTTCAGGGTCCGGAAGGCCTAACTCCGTAATAATACAAATAATAATAATAAAATAATAGATATTGAATATATAACGAAACGAAAAAATCTGAAATACACCATGTGTGGATCAAAAGAATACTATATAAAAACAAAGAATATTATGCACAGAGAAAATGTAATAATAAAAATGTCATTCCTTTGTCACATGTCTTTCTTTCCAATCTTTCGATAGACTTTTTTCTATGTCCATCAGGTTTGAAAAGATTCAAAAAGTTTTTCAAATATTTAATACATTTATATAGTAATATTCTTAAGCATTACAGTTTTAATACTCAGAATATTAATACACAATTGCGCAATAAATAAGAAATTAAGAACATAGTTCAGCTTTGGGGGACTAAAAGAACGCGAATGAAACGTTAGTCTAGCAATTATCAAGTGAAGGAGAAACCATTACTTTTCATCATGTGGAAATATTAACCATGTTGAAAATCTAGAAAATATGAAATCGTATTTTTACCAAAATCACATTTGAACTTTAAATGCTCCATTCGACTCGGATATGTAAAACTAAACTTTTCATCACAATGAGCATTGGATTTAAAAATATAATTATTTCAAAATTGCTACAGTTATCGGTGTTGAACAAAATTAGCTCACACTATATTAACATTGACAAGTACTACGTTTTTCAATTGCACAATAATTACAGTGTAGCATTAAATAAATAAAAAATGTTCATGTTTTTTTAAAAGTTTTTACTCCATTATTGATTCTTGTTTTATTATACTTTGATTGTTAAAGGTGACATGCATATGAAACAATAGACAACTTTGTTATCACCCTTTGACTAGATATATAGTGTACTATGAATAATACTAAAGGATTATCCAGCCGCCGTGCGTAGCAGATAATAATTTAATAACGATAACGAAAAACATCGCCCTTTTACAAACTTGATGGCAGCTAGAAAATCGTCTGTCCTCTTCCTCGCCGTAACTTTGACATTAAACACTCGCCCATATATATATATATATATATATATATATATATATATATATACACATATATAAATTTTTTTTAAGCGAAAAGTTTAATTACGCGCAGTCGCACGCCGAGTTAGCCCCGTAACCGGTCCATCTCCCGCCCTCCCTTTTGCCCCGTGAAGAAATTCGCCGTCGCGCCCTTACATACCGCCAACCTTCCCAGGTACACGTCTCGTTTTCAGAATTCCTTCGCGCATCCCCGCGCCCGTCGCCCCACGGCACCTGTGTATTATACACACAAACTGGAATTCTCTCTCTTTCTCTCTCCGCTCTCTCGCAATTAACTTTCAGAGTACCATCCCCCTCCCCCCCACCTCCATCCACCACTCAGTCGTAAAGAAAGCTCTTTTTTAATAATCTTAAAAATCATCCCCGCAAATAAGGCGGGCGGGCGGGGGCGTTGCATAAATTATCCTAACTGCAGTTGCGAGAGGCGCGGGCCGCGACGAGAAGTTATGCTAAAATCCGGCAATTTCGGACAAACTTACGGGGCTGCGAGAAGGGGGGAGGCGGAGAACGGGGGTACATCGCGCGTCAGTCTTCATCTATCTCCGACGCGTAGCCGCGCGCCGCGCTCCCTTAATTTCCAGGAGCGTAGCGCCCGGGGCTGATAGTCGGCCGCGGGGCTATTTCCCAAGGTCATAACGGGAACTCGTAACAATTTGCCCTCGTTTAGGGCCGTTACGGAGGTCTTTTGTATTTTGCGCTCGGCGCTCGTGCAGTGGATCCTTACACACAGACACACACACACACACACACACACACACACCTCCACACGGGGTGGAGGCTCGCTCTCTTTCACCTCCCCCCCCCGCCATCTCGCGCTTCCGCGAATTTTCAATTATTTTGAGACCGGAAAAGCCCGTAACTTAAATTTTAAAGGCACGAAGATTACTTTTCTTAAAATTGCCCTGCTTCGCGCAGGTTTTTATCGATTTGATGCTTTATTCTCAATTAAAAACACGTTTTCGGCCGATGAGAGGACGGAAATTTTCAGAAAATGAATTCCTACAATTTATGCACAATTAATACATCAATGTACAAATAATAGGATAACTGAAATTTGTACCCTGACATACGAGGATGATTCGCTTACAAAATTTATTATTGTACGTTAGAATTTTCTTTTTTATATTTTGATTTCAGCATGTCTAATTTACTTCTAATTAATTATAAAAAATTTTTCTGCTCTTAATAATATGAATCAATATTACTTACTTCTAAAAAGTTTCTTGACGTCATAATCTGAAAAGAGTTTGAAAATAATGTGTTACTAATTGACTACATTATTTCTCCACCTTTTGTTTTATGGAGTTAATCAACTTGGTATGTGAGCAATTTATTTAATTCACACTGCACCTTCCAAAGACTAATATGAATCTTTACTAATTCTCTTATGATTAATGTAATAGATTTAATCCAAAAATTCAGATAGCCATAAAAGTCTACGATATAATAAGTTAATTACATTATTTATTATATAATTTGAATATAATACAATGAATACATACGTATGTATCATTTCTTATTATAAATGTCGTTTTTCGATATAAATGTAATGTATATAGTGTAGATTATATATTGTATTTTTGTAAAATAATAAATAATTTCCAAAAAAGAAAACGAATTATACACGTTATTTCTTCACTGATATGTCTGAATATAAAATAGTGTTCTAAAATAGTGCAAAGAATAATGATCGGCGAGGATTTCAAGGTTTCGGAGGTGCGATGAAAAATTCTCTTTCAACGGTAATCACTAATTTTATTGATATACAAGATATACATCACGGGTAGCGCTGGCGACACTGCTACGTACACAATATAGCATCGCTACGCGTTTTTTACGCAAGCGAGCGCGACTCATTAATTTTTTTTCTTCTCCCTTTCGCCCTCTTTCATTCGCAAAACAAAATGAAATTTTCCCCCTGCGTGAAATTCGCGCGCTCTGTCTTATCATACATTTGCACTCTCACTGGCTCTTTCGCTCTCATGCTTTCTCTCTATCGTCTCGTCGAAAAAGGCTCTCCGGGATAATGCAAACACTTCGATCATCAACACATGGACAATTTTCACCTACATATATATATATATATATAACAATATTTTTTTTTATATACGATATATATATAAATTATTTTTTTTTTAATATTTATGATTTATTTGAGATTAATATATAGACTTTACTCAGGCGTTTTGGAGTTCATTTTTCGACGAGAGTGTTTCAATGATATATCTATATAAATCAGTTTTCACGCAACAGTTTATGGCGATCTGTCGAAGGCTCGCGAAGCTTTATTTTTTTCATTGTTTATTATGCCATTTTCATTACTTATTTCGTCGCATCCCTTTTAAGCTACACGGGTATATCTATTTTTTTTTTTTCAATGGAGCATTTTCATAATATGAGTTCGTCGATATAATGTCGTTGCGGCGTTTTTTGTTCTGCATTATAACGTATTTAGAATCATATAGGTTTGCCTGATAATGTGCTGTTACAAATAATACGTCGATCATTCGGGGATTATTAACAATATTGCTCAATGCTCGGAAATTAATTGACAGCTTTCTTATTTACAAAATACTAAAGTACATTCTATGGAAAGCGTTGCGTAGCAGAAAATTTGGAGATATATGTGTTTTTATGAAAAAAATGTCTAATCGGAAGATCTTATTGCTCTACACTTACGCAGACACAAAAGCTTAATATTTAGAAACAAAATAAAATAGCGAAAAATATGTTTTCTTCTTAATTATGGCAGTTACAATATCTCGCGTTATTATAAATTTTTTAACAATCTTCTAGTAAAATATAATCTTCTATGTAAACGCAATTATCGGATATGAACGTATACTTTCCAGTTTTCGTTATTTGTAGAGTTATGCTTTATGGACATATATATTATATACGGGCACAATTCAATTTAAAATAAAATTAATTGATGCAAGCTTCAATATATTTTCTCTTAAAGTTTTTCAAATAATCAACCAATAAGTGGTTATATCAGACACTTTAAATTTATGAAAAAACAATGAGCAAGAAAATAATCTCAAAGATACAAAGGAAAGGATCGAATTTTAAAATTGTACGATTAGCTCATTCTTGCTGATTTTTCTTTCAACCTTAAAAAATTTACTAAATTAATGAAATAACAAGCCAGTATAAGGGTTCTTATTGTTATATTATATAACAATAAGAAGATTTTACCTTTTGGAAATTTGATATAAATATCGCAGCACATACGTTACAGTAAATTGATAAATTTCATTTCAATTTTTAAGTTAAATGCGACGAAAGCCATTCAAGAAATGCTCGCAGTCGCGCGTCATTTCTTGCAACGTCATAATTAACCTAAAATTTGCATCTTTTTACTAATAAAGTAAAATCCCTCTGAAAAATGTGAAGGAAGTTTAGACCATTTTTCGAGCAAATATTTTCAAAAATATTCGGTTATTCATCTATACACGTTTCCATCATTGTCTTGTTCGCATCAGGAGCTATATTTTTAGGTTATGTGTTAAAGCTATTAATAGTTACGCAGAGTCGCACGTGAATATATGCGATATATATATATATATATATATATATATATATATATATATATATATATGTAGGGGAGGAATATATATGTTTCTTAGTGATTAATGCCACAAACAGTTTTAGAACATAACCTGGAACGAGTACTTACGACTTTCTTCACAAAATTAAGATTTGACGAATGAACTCGCCAACAAACAAACACACACATGCACACACACAATTTCGTAAAGAATTCTTTGAAACTATTTTTCAGTTATTATGCACAGTAGAGGACATTCCTTCCGTCAATCATGTATAAAACGCTTTTTATTTAATTTTGAACATTAAATGAATTTGAATCGAAATCTTTGTAACATTGTTGGACGACACTGGGTCGTGCATAAAATAATTCAAACGCAAAATGTTGAAAAACATATATGTAGCATAATGTAGATCACTTTACGTTGTAACATCTATGTCATCTTAATTTCAATCATTTATTTTACTGGACAAGGCATTACTTAAAAATTCGATTGTTTTTCGTAGAATTATTTCAAAATATATTATTTCAAACACCTTATATCCGGCACGTTGAAAAATTGCATACGATAAATTATTTATAATTTCTTCAACTATGACAATACAGATAAAAAACGAAAAGTATATTTTTGTAACAGAAATCATGTTATTTATTTTACATCACCGAATGATGAAGGAATATTTTTAGTACACTTTCCGATCACGATGTCGATAATTCGATATAGATATAATGTGATTATCAGGTTTGGTATTTTATACTAAAATTGTTATATACGATATTAACCTTAGCAAAAATTCTTTGAGTTCCTTCATCTTACATAGGAATGGGGGCGTCATTTTAGCGTTTTTCTGTCTTTGGTATTTTTCTACCACCCGCCTCCCCCCTCCCCCAGATTTTCCAATTCGAAGTTAATTAAATTTGTCTTCAAAAAATTTATCTTCAATTTTGAGCGTATAATTAAATTTTGTTTAATGAAAATAAATTTTTGATATTATGAAATATTCATAATGTTACGGGCATATGAGTTTAGAACATTATATATCCTCGGACAGTTTATAGCTTAGGAGTTGAAGGTGTAGTATTTAAGTTTAGTATCCAGAAGATTTTGCATGAATTCGAAACTCTGGTTTTCATACACTGAGTCCAGCAATGTGTGATTTTACCAGACCTAGCATTATACCTTTCAACGGCCCTGCGCACGAGGCATAATTTTTCATTGTTTGTATTCAAAATGAAGAATGCTGAATTGAATTCTCGCGTTAACTAAATATAAATATCGAATCCAATTCGCATAATTATATACAAACAATAATCTATTGTCGTAGATTTATACGGTAGCTAAATAAATAATTCAATTTTTATTAATAAAAAAAATCAAGGATTCGTTTGCTTTTTCATCTTTTCACGGAAGTAATGATGACTGTATTACTTATTCAATGAGGTTTTAAAGTCAGATGTACTGTTTTTTTGGTCATCGTCCGAGAGTTATGAATTATCGAGCTTCTTAATAAGCGAACTATCCCCCGATCTGTGTACAAGAGCTCCTATGTCTACTCTTTGAAACAATACGTTTAGGCATTTCGCAAACAATATATTAAGTATAGATAAAAGTAGTCAGTACCGCTTGGTGTTTATTAAATTTATACATATAAATGACTGAATTCCTACAGATGTAACTCGATCAAGTATGAAAACAAGAACATTTTGAACAGAATTGATGTTGAATTTGTTCTTTGAAATGAGCAACAATTTTAAATTGATAAGGAGTGCTTGATAAGGGCCTTATAAAAAATGATTGAAACTTCGCACTCGAAGTTTGTACTTCGTGATAAGTTCATTTCGACATTTGAAAAGCTTTATATATATATATATATATATATATATATATATATATATATATATACACCGTACAAGGACTTTATTAGTGCGATAGTTACACGAAACAAAAGAAAAATAGGTTAGGATACACGACGAAAAAGAAAAGGCTTCAATCCCCAAAACGGAACAGGCGCCTTGATAAAGCTCGAACGACAGTAGCTCGTGGATTCCGGGTGAGTTGGGAGGGGGTAGTAACATGATATCTTCTTTCTTTATATATCTTCTTCTTTCTTATATATATATATATATATATATATATATATATATATATATATATGCACTATGTATAAAATATGGGAACAGGGCCGAAGACACTGCAGATTGCGCAGAAGGAAAGGGGTGGAGAACATTCGGGAGAATACTCATGTTTAATCTTAAATAAGTATGTATATTTGTATACACATATAGTAGCGATCATTTATATAACGAAGCATTGATTACAATTCGAATGTTTTTTACGTATTAAGGGGCTGTCGAAATGAAATTTTTCACCGATTGTGGTAAAAGTACTCCTTCCAAAAATCATATTGCGCCTAGAGCAATGAATTATTGAAAATTGTAGTTAATCGTGCCCTTCATCCATACGACCAGTTCCTCTATTCTTGCAAGAATGTTGCAAATTTTCAAGCCATACGATTCCATACGATTTATAAATAAAACTTTCAAAATGTTTTCATTTGTTTTCCTTCAATTTTCTTTTTGCAACTTGGCTGAAATGTATAATTGGCGTAAATAAAGCGTACGATCAGCTAAAATTTGGAATAGTTCGTTATTTACACGGAATTCTACTTAAAAGAGAACAATATTTAATTAAGCGTTAATAATAAAGGAGGCAAAAAGCTTCCAGCAATAATAGGTACGGTCGTCCACTATTCTTCGGATATAACATTTCGCAATTTATCGAATCGCGCCAGAAGTCCAGAATCGCTACGCGATTAATTATACTTCGACTTACGTGCTCGGATAGGTGCTGGGTTATGATCGGTGCGTTGTTTGCGACACAATTAGAAGTCATTCTTCTTGGCTTTTTACACTGAGAAAAATATATAATGTATATATATATATATATATATATATATATATATATATATATATATATATATAAATCTATTAGGCATATCTCGAGAGGTCCGACTGAAGCGTGAAAACTGATGTGTATATTAAGAGCTCGCTAGCTCATGCCTCGTTTTTACATATAGCTTTAGTTTTGTTATATAATACGCTTTTGTCATGTTATATATATGTATACTTTTTATACAGTTGGACGCGTTGGCTCGCTCTACTTTACTTGTGTTTTTTTTTGTTGTTTGCTTGCTGTTTTTGTCTTTTTTTTATTTTTCTTTTTTAGAACGCTCGATCGATAAAGAAATGCAAAATATCGAAGCTCAAATGGAAAACAGACTGATTTCGAATGGCGGAGAGCAGTTTTCATTACATCGAACGTGGGTAAGATCGATTTGGATGTAGAAATAAAAAAAAAAAGTTAGTTTCTGTTTTAATCGAATTACTATATAATGCGAAATAACTTTGAACGTTTCAGAAAGTCGTGTTACATTTTTATTTACATTTTTATTTTTGAAATCGATGAAAGATGAATTGAAAGAACTGTAACTCACATTATGAAAGCAATTAACAAAGTTAAACAAGTAAAAGTATACAATTTCGTTGTTATTTTTATTGTAAATTTAAAAAAATGTAATAATGACTGAGAATCGAATTAGAATTGCCATTTTATTCAAGTAGTTCTGAATATAACGAGTATTCAATGCATTTCAATATTAAAAAATTTTAGTTTTCTTTTCTCAAATTTCATATTTTTAAAAATCTGAAAATCTTAATCCAATGAAAGGTCTTATAATAATCTATCGAACATAAACTGATAGAATATGCAAATTATATATAGAGAAATAATATTTTGTAATATTATATGAAGAAAATGAAAATTTACTGTTAAATATAATTGGATTTTTTTTTTAAAAATGAATATATTAAAAGAAGAAAAAACTTATTATTGATATACTCGTATTGCTCGAATATATACCTAAGGTTCAAATCTACTTGAACTTTGAGTATACGGATTTCTTGTGCTCGTAGAAAATTCCCAAACCCTGCGCATTGATTTAAGCGGTATATTCAATTTATCGTCAACGGAGGCGAGAATGAATGAAATTAATCCGACATTGCGAAATCATACGCTTTATCTTAGCAGTCCGTCGGTGCATAATGATAATATGTATACAAGGACAAAATCGATGCCTCGCGTCGCGATACTAAAATATCGATATTCGACGAGCCAGAGAATTTGTCCTCCCTTTTTCCTACCCCTCTCCCTGCCCCCGCCGCCCCTTCCATTAGCAGACGCTATTGTCCGCCCGGCAGACGCCCTCCGGCGTCGCGAGGAACAGCTTGCCGTCGGCGCAGGCACAGAGTTGGTAGACGCTCGCCGACCTCTGATGGGCCTGGCCGCCGTTCTGCCGCTTGCCCGTGGAGGCCGACGGCGACGACGACGACGAGGACGACGACGACGACGAGGAGGAGGCCGATGCGGCCGAGCCCTGGAGGGCGAGGCCCTTGAGGAAGACGCGGCGCGAGTCGAGGGTCACCGAGCCCTGCTCGCTCGTCAGCCTCAGGTGGGACAGGCAGGAGGCGCTGATCCCGCCGGCGGACGACTCGACGCTGATGCGCTGGGGCGCCCGGACCTCCAGGGAGCGCGTCGCCGACTCCAGCCTGGAATACGGAATTGCCCCCCAAAGGGGGGGGGGGAGGTCGATTAGTGAAATACGGCGTACTGGTGGCATATCGTATGGGTCGCAGGTACGGCGGCTTTAATGTAAACATGCGCTCTGCCGTAGCGGCTAGGGGGCGGAAGTTAAGATTACGGCCGACGCCAGTATACAATGAGTAGTCGTTAACAATGTGGAAAATAAATACAGTGTTATAGAGTAGTGCTGAGTGTGCAAAAAAAAAAATTTATCATGAAATTTTCTTTGATTTAAGCCGTCATCGTATTTGATAATATTGAAATATTGAAATGGAGAACAGTCGTTAAGAATGTAAACAGTCGTTTACTGTCGATGGGATTGGTTAACAATAACACATGCAAAAAAATCATTAAGTAAAATAAATCTATATGTAAAGAAATATGTAAAGAGAATAATTAAATTATATTCATGCTTTTTAAAAATCTGTTATGACGTTTGCAATATAAAATGTATAACAATATTATCCTAACTTTCAAGCAAAAACACGTATTTTTTATTATATATATATATATATATATATATAAATTCTTGCCATTTGAGCACGGTTCTATTTGTATACTTTCGTTCCGCATTATTGTTTTCATTCGTTAGTGCCCACGTACAAGCGGTGGCCGTTCTCTTTGCCAATATGCGCGGTGACGCGGGGCGAAAAATTGCGGAAACGCATCGGGGAACTAACTAACTAGCTAACTTGTGCATAGTTGGCATAGCCAGTGATTACAAGATAGCTGAACCAGTATTCGATCACTCGGTATATGTTTCCCATTTACTCCCGGTTAATAAGTGTTTTAAAAATAAACTTAGATTTGTTATTTACGAACGGGGTGGCTGTATTTACATATCAAATAATTTTTCAAAATAGTATTTTTTCTTAACAACTTAGGATTAAAAAAAAATTCATTTAGGAGTACAGATTAGTTTCCCAGAGACTTAATTCTCGATGAATAATAATAAGACAATTTTAATATTCATCGCGATCTACTTGTTAATCGCAATCTTTTTTTGTCGATACATTATGCTCAAATCGATGAGCGCTTAATTAATTGCGTTAAATAATAATAAATTAAAAAACGAGGTAATGAGGTGGATGGATAATCGGTTGGTTTGATTATGAAAAAATGTATAATTCGCGGCATCAATGCAGACGGTATTCCAGATAACTTCATTTAAAAACTTATAAATCAATAAAGAGATGCTTCCTTTGCTCACTTTATAATTATTTGAACTGGTGTAAATTCAGCTTCAACCTCACACAGTACAAATTAACGGTTTGTGTAAACGACACAATTTATAAGACGATGTAAATGTATTAAAGGTCGTTTAAACAATAAACGTATAAATGTAACAAATTATTAAACAACTGATTTATTAGATATCGGGCGAAAATATCGTTATTTATTTACATTCTGAAGAATTGAGTCACCACAACTGATTCAACTAACTTTTTTTTCAGGTATGAATGAAATAATAGAAAAACATATAGTTACACGCTAGGATTATACGTTCATTCGAAGAAAACCATTATTTAACACTATTCCAAGCAAGAATTTTCGAAATTCTAAATTTCATTACGATTCAATTATTATCTTTTATCGACTATTTTTTTTTTTTTTGAACATTACGTATGTTCTGAATATTGGTAAAAATAGTGTCAATATGTAGTATTTTTGTAAGAAAAACTCGTTTCATCGAATCCGTTCGACATTTTAAGTCGAAATAATTTTAAACGTTCCATATACCGCGCGTATTTCCAAATTTTCTATTTCCAAGATATTATTCAGCGTATAACAAAAGCGTCGATCTTTCGAACAGAATCCGGCGACTCTTACAGCGTCGCTTCGAACTACTTACCTGGTTCTTTTAAGGAATGGGGCAAAAAAAAAAAAAAAAAAAAAAGAAAACGAATGTAATCGCCTTCATCGTCCGAGCCTCTCACCTGAGATCGCGGCCCGCCTCCGAGCTGACCAGGGGCGTCTGCACGCTGCCGTCGAAGACGGCGCCACCGACCCCGGTCACCTTCAGCGTCTTCGCGCCCACGACGACGCGCTCGTTGTTCGCCGAGAAGAGCAGGTCGCCCCTGGGATCGGTTATCCGGAACGCCCTCGACATGAATTCCACCTTGTCCTCGGCTGCGAGTCCGGAGGCGAGGCGGATGATCGTGATCGGTCGTTCGAAACAGGAAAGTAGTAAGGCGTTAAAAAAAATATTTATCGAACATTCGTTAAAAGCGCGTGTAAGTATTTCATTCTTAGGACATTGAGCAATTGGAGATTCTCTTTGGGAAAAAAACATTAACTTCTATTTATTTTTGAATATTAAATTTTATTTCATTGTTTGCTATCGAGTAAACTTTTACTGTACGTATTACACATATTATACATTCATATTCCATTCTTTTGATTTAATATCGAGAAGAAAATTTGTGAAAAGTGCTGTTTTTTTTATCTATTATTAAGTTATCAAAATGTTATTGAAAATGTTTCAATTCACAGTCAGTTTTGAATAGATATTAATCCGTTACTCGATCCGTTTTTATTAGGTTTTATCCAGAATGAAATATATTATATGCAAGCAATCAACTGTTAAAAAATGGTAAAATATTATTTAATATATCACGAGTCAATAATGGGAATCTGTAATTAATTTATTATTATATCCAGTCTATTTTGACGGAGACACTTGATACAGCTAGAGATTGTATTATCCGTTCTGTTTGACTGCACGGTGATAAAGGCTCTAGGAAAAATTAATATGCTCGGCACTTGGGCAAAGATAGGCTTAATCTATCGAGTATCGACTATGTAATTTGTCTGTCACTAATATTGTAACCGTATCAAATATTACGAAAAGTATATTAAAATCGTTATGATGCGCCTGTTAAAGACAATCACGGCCGACATTTACATTGTTTGCAGTAATTAAGACTTCGCTTTCGAACAGCGTGTGGGCGAAGGTGTGTGAAAAATGATAATGATCAATGAAATACGAAAATACTCTATAGAAACATGGCGAGTCCGTTAAAATAAATGCAGACGCTAGGATTGCACGTCGAAGTTCCATCTTCGGTTCAACTATAAAATTTAAAAAAAAAAAAAAAACAAAAAAATCCCCTTCAAATTTCACAATTGCCTATTGCAGAAACGAACGCGCAGACAAATTACCCAATTTTTCGACACTTTTCATTACACGAGCTTGGTAAGTTTTACAAATAATTCAAAATTACTATACTTCTGAGATATTTTTTTTTATCACACGTCTATTCTTGTATCGCCAAGTTTTGAACCTTTTCCCTTCATTCTGAAGAGGCTTTGTAATAAAAATTTTGCTCAATGTACCATTCTACATTACTATCCACGATTATTATCCAGCAACGATAACGACACCAATTCCATTACACTTATTAATCGATCCAAGACAGAAAAAAAAAAAAAACAGAAAAAAAAGTCATTCACGGAGCGCGTCAGCGTCAGTAACAACGACAGAGTCGTCCCGTGCTTACTCAGGGTGAGTCTCGCCAGTACTTGGCCGCTGTCGCTCCTCGCCGAGGCGGTGAAGTTCGACCAGGACTCGAGCATCAGGTTACGTCCGCGTCGGGACTTGATGCTCGACGCTATCAGGGCGTCGAGGATGGCCGCCTGGCCCCTCAGCTGGACGCCGCCCGGGATCACCTTCAACGTGCCGATGCCCTCCTGCAACACAGAACGAGAGGTGGATGGGTAGGCGTTCGATTAATTCGGAATTATTATGGGCGCGCACGAACGGGGGGGGGGACGGATACTAGATAAAGCGACGTTTAATTTAATTCTAAATAACGCAACGAATCTTCGCCTCTCGGGAATGAGATAAATCTAAGGAAATCCAAAGACTCTTTGTTTTTTCAGTGTCAATTACAAAGAAAAGAAAAAAGCAAATGTCAATGCTTCTCGCTCATATTATTCTGTATTACACGGGTTCTTGCAATACGTTTCGAATTGACGTGAAATTAAAATTCACGTATGAGCCTTCTTCATCCAGGCGATAAGCTAATGGATATATCGCGGAGAAAATTATTCAAATATTTCAAAATGGCAGACTGTCTAAAGTGGGTTAGATTCAGAGACGCATATTTACAATATATATATATACTTATCATAAAGTTACATGGAGAAATATTAGAAGTATTTACATAATTATAAGTTGCAGTCGGATCGGAGAACTGTCAAGGACTGCAACTACGAACGGCCAAGAAATGCGATAATATGGTAACTGCCTCGAGCTACATTCGCATAAGAATATTAATGAGATATTCATTACATGTTACAAATTTCATTACGAGTCAGGAATGATGATTTTTCACTTTGAACATTTAAAGGTAACTCTATGTCTAAAACATGTTAAACAAACAGATGATGCATCGAAAGCTTAATAATTAATTTCCGTATCATAATCTCTACTTCCAACGTAATGCCGCGATAAATATTAATACAGAACTGCGCGAAGAAAATTATCTCGTATAGCCCGGGCCCTGTAATATATGTATATATATATATATATGATAGCTTCAAGTAGAAAAAGTGATTTTTCTTTTTTTAATTGCAAAAATAAAAGTGAACGATGATGTAACGTACAGTGCGAGCTTCCATTTTAAAAAAAATTTTTTTTTTTGTTGAGCCGTAACAAACGCGAAAAAAATCCTATATTCAATACGTTAATAAAATTGTTGAGTTTGTATCGAACTCATTGTTCCTGCCGTTGTTGCGCACATTGCAATTTTTACGGCAAGATTAAACGTACAAAATAACGCGTCACTTTGAAGAAACTATCATTCTCTAAGCCAACGGCCCAGTCGCGCCTTTATCGACCGGTCCCCCCCAACTTTATGATCCACCGACCGCACTAACCCACCATCAGTGTTCAAACTTCATCGTCGCCCCATCAACCGGGCATTCGTGGCGGGGCGCCAGGGGAAGAGGAGGGAGGGCGGACTAGTGGAGGTACACCGCCAGCGGGCTAAAAAAAAAATCCTCCGCGTCGTCCGGAAATCGCGTGCAAAAAAAAAAAAAAAAAAAAAAAAAAAAACGAAAAAAGCAA
Organism: Sycobia sp. Sy_11; assembly: GCA_018907035.1. Lineage (NCBI taxonomy): Eukaryota > Metazoa > Arthropoda > Insecta > Hymenoptera > Epichrysomallidae > Sycobia > Sycobia sp. Sy_11. Next base: position 294,106 of record JACCIC010000323.1, on the reverse strand, counting down.
AAACCAGACTTCCTCACCTCCCGCAACGTGCCCGAACCCACGCGAAGCGGCGCAGGGGGTTTTGTCAAAGAAGTCGCCCACGGACGGGGCGTTATCTCGAGCGCGCGCGTATATATAGTCATTCGATTAACCGGTGGACGGCTCACTGTAATTTCCCCCCTCATCCATCGAAATTACCCCGAATTCGCGCCCGCGCGCATATATGTATGCACGCATACGCGTTGAGTCACGGACACGGGAGCACATCCGACGGAGGGCTAACGCGCTCTGCTTAATGGCGGGGCATTTCGTGATTATGAAAATTAATTGACCCGGGCGCGTGATCGCCTCTCGGTGTTTCTCCCTCCCTCCTCTCTTTCTCCATTGGCCCTCGCAAACTCCTATAAGTGTGTATATATATATATATATATATATATATATATATATATATATATAGAATAAGCTAACGCCGATATTGATTGTCGCTAGCCTCGTCCGCGTGTAGCGGTCCGAGCCAAAGGCTCTTGCAGAAAAAAGGTAAGAGGCGTAAGCTATTGTTTACTGGGCATTTCCCAATGGTAGAACTGAGGGATTTTGGGAAAAATGAGCCGCAGCGAGTGATTAGCAAGGCAAGAAGATGCCTGTGTGCGTGTGTTTGGGTAAGAGAGTTGATCGGATTGGTGCGAGGAAAATTATTCAGTCGCCAATCGATCACCGATACAGGCGCGCACATATACACACACATACATACACAAATACAGACGCATACATTATTAAAATTTTCTTCTCATAAATCGAAAGAGGAAAGGTTTGCTGTAGGCTCTTTCATTCGCATCCCCTACTCTCTAAAGCCGCTTAAGTTGCCCGCCTTATCAATGTTTTATGACTTGCGTAATAATCTTGCGCAATTGTACCCGGGAAGATAATGCGAATTTCATAATGCACGCGGAGAATGGTATATACATACATACATACATACATATATATATATGTATATATATGCATATATATATATTATGAATTTGTAAACTGAATTTTAATTATCCCATTCGCTGCTAGAGTTTTTAACAAAAGCTCCGAAATAATAATTATTCTTTTACGACCGCCCTTTGTCCAACGACAAATGATAAATAAGAGCTGCTTAAGCAATTATCTTTATGATCGTCTTTAATTTTTAATGGGATTCTTTCACATTGTTCTTATAATAATTCGTGAATTTGTAAAATTTCACGTCTATGTGTCACGAGACGCGACGGTATCGAATTTTGAAAAGAGCTCGTTACACGAGCATCAATTATACGCGCGCAGGCGCGCGCAACCAGAGCAATCGAACGCGCATTAATCAACTTATCGCTTTGTAATCGGAACGAATTTTATCGGCGATGCGCGCTTACATGTGAAAATCATCCTCCCGGGGGGGGGGGCATTTTCGCGCGATCGCGCCACGGCACGACGTCGGCTGCTTTTGACGCTATCGGCATTATTTTTTTCCTGAAACGCCGGACGAAACGCGAGAAAAAAAAGCAACGAAAACAGCAGCAGCAAGAACAGATAGGCTCTATCGACTTATTCCCGCGCTGTTTCCGTTTTTATCCGATCTCGAGCTTAATTGAGCGCGAACGCGCGGCGACTCGAAATCAATGAAACGCGCTGGCGCGCAGGGTTTCGCGAATGAACGGCGCGCCCTCGCAATTTTTCGTCACGCGCAACGATCGTAAAAATGGCACTCGCGTGCTCGTGGCATAATTCGCTGGATGATGTGAGAGGGAGGGGGGATGGTTGATTGATTCGAGCAGATACGCGTAAGGCGCTCGTAACGATTCTATTACACCGAGGGTCGTCGTTAAGGTTAGTTACGTAAATTGCGGTATTTTAACGGAAGCTCGTCAGCAATAATTTTTTCTTTCTTCTCGCCGAACTAAGTAGCAGTTCGATAGAAATCAATTTTGCAATTGAAATGCCTTCAAAGCGACCAGCGGAGCAGGACGTCACGTTTACGAGTGTAAATGATTTTTTCATACAATTTTTACAAAAAATGAATCTGTGGATAGATTTGTGTTTTTTGTCAATTATTTTTTTTTTTTTGCTTTTCGTTAGTTACAATTGAACTTGACTTTGTCGTTTTTAAATTTGCTTAATTTTCAAAATTCACAAAGAATCATTAGGATGCCGGATTTGATTTTATAAATTAAAATTATTGCGAACTGTTGGAAAATACGAAAGGCTAATACTTATTTTTTACTGAGTTATCAGTTAAATTCAAGGAAATGCCTTCTTAACACCTTGTAGTGAAAAAATGGAATTGAAATAAAAAATCAATCACTTATTTTAACTAGTTGTCTAGTTAGAACCACTACTCTTATTTTTCACAAATCTTTCCAACATTATCATTGCGATTATTAAAGATTTATTTGGATTAACTAAATTTGTTTCAGTGCATAAGGATACTTTGGAAAAAATTTTACATGTGAGGGATGAGTATGACCTAAGCGGATAAAAAATATGAGCAATTATAAATAATTCAATAAATTTCAAAACGAGTAATGTGAATCTTTGCAATAAAATAACATTACGATTATTTATAATTAATTTGTTGATATTTGAGATTGGCATACAATACTATATAATCGGAAGAATTTCGTTCCAAACAGATCAAGTAAGTAATTAAATCCTCGCAAAATTCGTCATAATCGCACTTATCAATCTGTTCCATAATTTATATTTTACTGTTTCATTTAGCATTCTCTAGCGGTATCACAAAGCCTTCGCTTTGACAAAAAAAAATCCAGATACACGGATGGATTTTTAACAGCAAAGGAATTTATTAAATAAATCTATAAGTAGTTCAGTCCACGCCGTTGCCAAAGCTGACAAGATTTATGGCTCCCTAATAAATCTCAACTTATTTGCATTTGATCATAAACATACATTATATATATATATATATATATATATATATATATATATATATATATATATATCAAACATTTTCATCTGTCTACGTACAGGAGCTGATATATTTTTTTATTTATATATTTGACGAATTTTCTGCGTTCGCGGACGATTGTATTTTTACTAGTTTCGCACATTTTATTCGTACCCGTTCCTCTTTACCTCGACAATGTACAGGCCCTGCTCAAATCCCCGGGAATATCTCTCTGTCTCTCGCCCCCCCCCCCCCACGGAGCGAATTGTCAAATTGAAAAATTAGACCGACACAAATGTATACGCAGGTTATCGTGCTCCATTCTCCTGATCCTCTTTTCCGACTCACCGAGATCGTACCACCGAAAATTCGTGATCTCCGCAAAGGGAATCCACTCCCGCCCCCCCTCTCGCTTTCGAGAAAGCGGACGGTAGGGCGAGGTAGAGCAGGAGGAGGGAGGGGTAGGATTGGGAGCAAAGAAACGGGAGAGGGTATAATTAAAAATTCCCGCTAATCAAGCGCGTTTATCCAAGCGTGCGTCCAGAGCCTCTACCCTCCCCTCCCCCCCTCCGCCCGCCTTTGCCCGCCGTCAGATAATCGCGAGCGCGCTTCCCCACGGTCGGAAAATTGCCGGAGTTAACGGGGCCGTATTCAAAAGAGGAGAGAAGCTGAGCGAGGCGAGCGAGCGAGCGCGCGTGCGAGTGAGAGAGAGAGAGAGAGTGAGAGGTGGTTGGGGAGGGGGGCGGCAGGCGAAAAATAAACAATGGAAAATACAGGGCAGACCGGTGCTGGCGAACGGTGGATGGCGCATTAGGTCGACCGAGTCCGCGCGGGATTATAAGGTATTCTTCGACCAGGATCGCTTTGGATTATTCAACAGTATCCAGGTATAGCGATGATTATTATCCTTTTTTTTTCTTTCGCCAGAAACGAGAAAGCTTTACGGATTTTGTTTTAAACCGTAATGTTTGTGTGTGTGTGTGTGTGTGTGTGTGCGTGGGCTCGGAAATTTGACGAGAGCTAGGAGGGCCGTTAAAAAGCAAATGCTGCGTATGGGTACGCGCGCAATTAATACGGACTCGAATGTGCGATGAGGCCCATTGTTAACTGTATAGATAATTGCATATGTTCATGCATTTCGCATATGTTTGATTTTTTTAACGACGATGTCAGATGGATGGGCGTCGAATGGAGAGAACAATCCAATGTTTTTATTGTGAATAAATTTATTGGGGTGCCGATTAAAGATGTTTTCTTGTCCGCTATACCCTGGAGAAGTTACAGTAAGAGGATCTTAGTCTTACAGTAATGAACACGAATCAATTCTTTAGTTAGAAAAAGTATTGACTGTCTATGAAATTCAAAATATTACCGTCGAGAAAAACAAACATAATTTAATAGTTTGTTTACAATTATTTCGATTTTTTTGGGTGGAGTTTTGAAATAATAAAAAGGTTGATGTTTTGTATAAAACCAAGTTTGTTCGATTTCTATTGTCGATCTCTTCAGGTTCTTTAATGAAATAAAAGAATGTATAAAAATTAAAAACTTACAACTTTAAATTTTCATGTAAAAACAGTAAAGTCACTGATATTAATTATCCTGAAAACTTAGAGTTTTAAAATTAAGCGAATGATATAGCAGTCTCTGTTAAAACTGTACACAATAGCATATTAAATCGATTATATAGAACGTAACTAAAACAAAGTTAAATACCAATTGAGGTATACTCGACTCCATTTATAAGGGGGGCGTAATTTTTGTATAAATATTGCGGAGTGTTAGCGTACCTTTTTCATTTTTGCTTATAGTATTTCCGACATTATGCTGTACAAAATAAATTTTGAATAAAATACGTTTATTGCCATTAATCGATTGAAATAATTCAAGCCAAACTATTTTTTAGATATGCGTAAGGTTGAAATAAAAATCAAAATTTGTCAATGATTATGAAACATAATTTAATGTTCTTTTTTTCTCTCATTTATTTAAATGATTTTAATGTCATCAACAATTCACTGTTGCTATATATAGTCTAATAGACCCATAAAGATTTACTACTTTTTATTTTTATTAAATTTTTTTATTTAAATTGTATCTTTTTTAGCTCAAGTTATATTTACAAGTTTTTGATTATATGTAAAGTACCGAAACCGATTTAACTACCGATACTGTACCTTTCACATTAGATGAACTGTGATTTGATTTGATGAGCCCGACAGGTCCTTAAGACGAAAGGTAAATTTCGTTTTTGCTTTTTCAATGTTTACTTTAGATTCTATTTTCAATATCTTAAAATTCATTGAATTGAATTGATTTTCATATACTTTCATGTGATATCGAACGACTCAAGTGACTATACTACGAGTAGACTACTAGAGAATGGAGCTTCAAACCATTACGCGTATTTTCGTTTCTATGAAGAATTTTCTTTGAATTTCCCATTCATATGGATAAGACTAGTGGACGTACTACTTTTATTTTAACACTATTAATATTATAACGCTATTAACTGTTATAATTCATTGTGAAACGTAAATAAAAATTTTTTTTTTCGACAAACAATGGAATCCAGAATAAAAAATACGGGTTCCCATTTAGACAAACATTTCCGACCCTGGAATAACCTTCCAGGTCGCGTGGTCAGGAATGTGATGAAGCTCATAGTTGAGCATACAATTTCGTACTCTTTCTAAATCTATAATAAAAAGTAGAGGTTCCATTTGATAAATTGTACATATCCTTCATAAGATTTTCAAGATCATTGGTCGAGGTTCAATATAATAACCAGGGAAACAATTTAAAAAATGTTCTATTTAATATTGTGCTCTAACACTAATTCTCTTCGAGTTCCTCAATCATTTCTCTACTTTTGTCACACCCTGTATAATAAAGTTAAGGAGTAATAGATTTATTTTAAATAAATATCTTTGCAGAACCTCTTCAATTAGGACCAATAAAATTTCAAATAATACCGCTCGCTGAAGAATTTGCTTAATTTAAAAAAGTCTCAGATATTAACACCAAGCATATACACTCTAGCCGTCAGCCCCTCTTTCGCCGATCAACGAGAGCTCATTGCAGCCACTCGTACCGTGCAAATGTTCCTCGGACGCGCGCACCGCGCTGCTTCAAAAATCCCGCTCCCCCCTCCCAACCCCCGTCGCCGCGGGCCCAAAAACACCGCCTCGTTCCTGCGGTGGCAAACCTGACGATCGATACCGACCGATCGCCGTGTATCGACGAGTGCAGGGGGAGGGGGGCGCGGCGCACGAAGCCGACCCCAGGGTGTCGCGCGCGGCCCGTCGCGCTTTGACGCGCTCACCTCCGCCACGCCTGGAACCCCCCCCCCTCCTCCCATCGCTCTCGCGAGCCTTTAATCTGGGCGGCGGAGGCTTGTCGACGGGGCGAGTTCCACCCGCGGATTTCGATTTACCGGCCGTTTTGCTACGTATGGATATTTTTGTAGCGCTGTCGGGCGAGGATCGCCCTATCGGATACCACGGTGCGCCACTCCATTGATAAAAAGATATTGAGCGAAATAGTTGGATTTGATGGTTGGGAACGGACAAATTTAATTCGCCGGGCGGTTTTTTGACAAAATCGCACAATACTGAATATTGCACTGCCCGAGAATCTTTACCAAATTTCGATGGCATACTGCGACAGTTCGATCGGGTCGCTGTAAAAGCACACAAGCATCGAGGACCTCCTTTACGGTTGTTGGTGTCACTGTGAAATGACACGAGGGGAAAAGCAGCACCCATGTATTTTTTAATGACAACGACACTGTCCCTGTGAGTAGTTGGTCGAAAATTAGGCGCGAGGATTTATAGGGGGAGGGGGCACCACAAAGCAAACGCTCGCGTCGCGAGCTGTCTCGCCCCTTGGACTTGGTGAAGACCGGTCGAGCTTGATTTATTTTGTGGCAGGATTCTCCGAACAGCGTCACTTGAGGTATTTTTGATTATAGAAATATATATAGAGGAGTATGGATATAAGTAATTGAGAATAGAGAGAGAGAGAGAGAGAGAGAGAGAGAGAGAGAGAGAGAGAGAGAGAGAGAGAGAGAGAGGGACAATGAGACAGAGAGAGCGTGAGGGAGGAAGGGCACGTTTACAGAGAGTGGTGAAGCGTAAGATTAATAGACTGCGAAATAGAACTTAAGTATATGATCGAGGCGAATGATCATTTTTTCAAATAAATTCTATCTATATAGAATTGTTAATATAACGTTGCAATTGTTCTAAACGCTTTCATCACTATGCTTGAAATTATATGCTTTATGCTTGAAAATATAAAGTATAAAAGTATAAAAAGTATAAAAGCAGATAACCGATAATGATCGATGCCAGTTACAATTTCAGAGATGGTATTTACACTAGCATACATTTAAGTTTATTACATACATACATATATGTACATGTATATATATATATATATATATATATATATATATATATATATATATATATGTGTGTGTGTGTGTGTGTGTGAAGGTAGAATGTAATGCAGAGTTGCAGGGTGACAGAAAATTGACTGTACACTAATAGTACAAATATTACCTGTTAATTATTAATCTAATTATTGCTCATGTGCACGTCGAACATTTTCGCTTTTCCGCAAAAATCCGACTGCATTTAGCCTACGTGCTCGCGTGTACGAGCGGAGCTGGGACCGAAGGGTCGAGTCGCGTACGCGATAATATGATAATTATATAGATTGATCGAAGCTCCGCGAATTGACCCAATTTGAATTTTAGTTTCGCCCAGCCCCCGAACTCTCCGCATTACATGGGTTGCGTAGGCGATTAGAGCTCGAGATAATCAAAGCTTAACCGGATGAGACGGGCGCGTATTGCGTACTAATGAAGAGAAAATTTCGGGCGCTATTAAATTTACATGTTGATCATAAATTTAGCATTGCGTTCCGACGAAGATAGGAGAGAAATTACATTGGCGAAAGATTTCTTATTTTATATCACGTGCTCGAGTAAGGAAATAGGTACATGATACATAAAAACAGAGCTCGCTTTTCCGCGCGATGCTGCTTGTAATAAAGAAATTGATGTCAAACACACTGGATGAACTTAGAGAGCGCGAGCTTCGCGGTTAAATCCTTAGCTGGTGCGTCTAAGGCGTAGCTCGTCAATATTTCCAGGTACGCGCGTATTCTTTCTTTACGGAGCCTTTGCTCTTATCGAAAACTCATATGGCGCCGCAGAGGGAAACTCGGCTAACGAATCCGGGAGCCTCGTTCGCCGTGGCAGATTATTTTGAGGAAGCGCGCAAAGCAATAAGAATTGCTCGGTGCAATAAACAACGTTCCGTCCCTTATCTAAAGTTCAATTGTTTAGAATTAATCTCCGTCGGAATACTGCCGGAGTTTTCTCACGTTGTAGCCGATCGAACGCTCTTGCTTACGGACACGAAGAGGCGAGCTGCAGGCGTCGAGCCGACACGTCTCCCTCACGTTATTGGCCCATTCCGTGTTGCCGGGCGAGCGGCCTTAGTCCGGCATCCATATATTTAGGAAAAATCGACGAAATCGCCGAGATCGCCGGTGTTTTCAAATGTCAACTAAATTTAACAAATAAGTAAAAAAATTCTAGACGATCATTATTGGAAGTCGTTGAAATTTATCTTTTACAATTGAGCGAAATATAAGTAATAGATAGAACTATATTAAATTCATATGTTTTAGATTAGTGTAGACGTTTCTAGGCGCATTAAATATATCTGTTCGCCGAAAATGTTTTTTTTTCTCTTTTAGAAATTCAAATTTTCAATTTCTTCATTATAATCCGAGTCTTTTTTTTTCGGTAATTGGCTTGATTTCTGCGTCTACTGCATGCGATTTTTAAAATTAATGTCGTGCCTAGCATTCGGTGATTTACATCGGAAGCATGACAGCAGGAGTTCTTTGCATGAAAATTCATTGGAACACGGTACTAATTTTTAATTCTAAATTTATATTCTAAGATGCAATAACACACAGTTTTACTTGGAATCTAATGATGACCTTCTATGTTTACCTGTAAGTCAGACCATTGTAATAAGTGCCAGAGATGTACGAAGGAATAAGAATAAATAAGAAATAGTTATGATCGTCTGCTAGAGGTTTCTTACATCTTTCACATACAGTGTCCTTTCACATCAGCTGTTCTTTTTCCTTAAGACCTAAATTTACGAGTTAGCTCCCCTTGGGGAGTGGGAGAAATTTACGAGGCAATCTACATTCTTTTGAAATTATTCAGTTAGAGAATGGATTCCCAAGTGAAAAAAAAAATCACAATTATATGACTCTATTTTCAATTTTTCTTCGTTATCGAATTATTAACGCTGCTTTATTTGCAATCGAAAAATGCGTCATGATCGACGAGAAGTGCGGGTGACGTCCCCGATACTTTTCTCTGTAGCCCAGCTGTCGAGATTTTCACGCGGCCGAGCCGGCTGATCCGGGCGGTGAGCCGCAAGTTCGCCAAAGCTTGCGCTCGAGCCGACGCGCGTCGGTGCATTGATTTTCGAACGGAATACTACGCAACCTGATGGTTTTGCGAAATTTTGGTTTAGTGGTTAGGCCATTTGTCGAGGCGCAATTTAAGAGGGTAAGAAAAATCTGACGATTTTTAAGTATGTAAACGTTTGACTAAAAATACACACACACACACACACACACACACACACACACACATATTTTTATATCAGACAAATATGGGCAATGTATAACTGACAAATTCAAGAAGGCGAATTAGGCTTCTATCTACACAAGTATAATCAAGATTATGAGCTTCATAGTTTTTCTAAAAACTTTTAAATGATATACGCGAGACCTACGATGGCTCGATCGCTAGAGCGAAGGACTATTAACTTGGTGATCCGACTTCAAATCCCGGTCTCGGCCGATTGATACAAGGGCCGCTGTAATAATTTACACGTGATTTGTTCACAAACACATCGTAGACCTCCGTCGCTGATTAGCACCGGTATTTGGAAGCATAAATAGAGCGACGTTAAATACATAAACAAAAAAAATGATATACGTTTCAATACTGTAATAAACAGTTATGTATTGGAACACCGATGAGACTTATATATTGATGAAATGCGCTTGCCTTAGTTAATCCAAAAAATTCATAGCACTGCAAAGCTAAATTATCTTTCTCTCTCTCTCTCTCTAATAAATACAATTCTAATTCGCTCTCTCTCTCTCTCCTTCATCTCTTCGGGCTTTCTCCATGCCGCGTCCATCCTACGTTAGTCCGTATAATAAACCTGGAATGGAGCAGTGCGAGCGGGAGCAATTAGCCAGCGATGCATTAGCTCACTTATTGGAATTAGGCGTTGGCTGGCGTTGATTGCGAATATCATTCCCGGTGGGGGGGGGGAGGAGATGGCGTCGAGTTCGCGCGCCCGTTGAATTACGTTTAGCAGGCCTAGCCGCCACTGCCGCACCGGTAATTCACCCCCCCCCCTCCTCCACCGCCACCATCCTGAAATATCGCTAACGATTATGGGGACGCGAGCTATATATATATATATATATATATATATATATATATATATTTCTGAGCGCGATGATTTGTCCCGCACCGGCGAGGAGGGGGATTTCGCCGATTTCGGCGAATTCTTCGGATCGACTTCGATGCCCGGACTGGTGGTACAGGGCCGGAGAAAGTGCGATAGGCGTCGTCGATTAGCTACAGAGCTCGAGTCCCCGTGGGAGTAATGCCCGGAATGAGCAGCGAGGGCTATGGAATTGGGGCGCGACGAGTTTATTTTTACCTTCGTAGATCATACGACGAAACGCATCGCCGTACGGCGAATCGTAGATATAAGACGCGACTGCCGGCAATAAAGCGCGGTTCATAGAGTTTTATTATAGCTTGGCTTTGCGACGCGACTATAAAAGTTATTGAGAATTGTGCTCATTGAATGAAAAAAAAAGAAGAGACGTATACAGTACGCGAAAGTTCAGTTGTTCGAAGTTATATTGCGCATTCGAAGCACAATAAGCTACGAAATATAATGTATAATCTTGCGCTGTTTAGCGGAATTATCGGTGAACTTTTTTAAGAGCAATTTTCTTTATCAAAATTAAATCCAAGTTTATTTCGCGAGATTTAATTACACAATGCAATTGGCGTTTCTCTCGATTTTAATAAGACAAACTTTTGAATTTGTTAGCGTTCGTTCGCAAGAATTAAGCGCAGAATTTTTTTTTTCAATGGCAGTTTAGTGTCATAATGTATTAATAGTAAAATTTACTAAATCCCTAGTAAGAATGAGACTTTTAATATGAAATGCAAGCTTATAGCCAAGAGTCTCTATATCGCAGCATCGTAAAAGCTGGACAGCTTTCGCAGACGCATCTAAATCGGAGCAGATGGCAAATAGAATATTACGAAACAGGTATGTAAGTTGAAATTTTTTTTTTCAACGAGAAGATACGTGATATATGTGACAGTGGTATATATGATAGTTAATTTTTTATCTTTTGATACATACCGGTTCGATAAAGGTAATAGAAAAAGTAATTATGAGCGATCGTCAAATTCGTATTGGACACGTTTGCTGAGAACGTCGATGTACCATACGGCTCATGACAAAGAATTTTTTGCAGATTAAACGCGTTCCAGCTTAATTTGTCCTCAAATGGCTGCATTGCGATCTATCATGGGTTTTCGAAACCGAGGCTCAATTAATCGTTCATCTGAAAACTTTCAACCTCAAAAAAAGAAAAACATACGTGTCGCTTTTGCAGCCATAGGGACTAAATCACGATAATAGCTCTATTAACACATGAATACGGATTGATCGGTTTTTGCCCAAACGCAACACCACATAATAGAACCATCGTACTTATCGAACATGTCGCACTGCAACTTCTTCCGATCACCCAACCAACTGTGATCAATTGAAAGGAAAGACTTTTCGACAGCATAAATGGAATAAAAGATTAATCGTGGAGTTAGCTGAATCGTGGACTTAGACATCTTAAAAATGTGAATTTCGTAAGTATTTTGAAGTTTGGCACAGACACTGGTTTATGTACATTATATATGTGGAAGTTACTTTGAAGACGAGCAAAGTAATATTCACTAATCAATATTATTGAGATAAAAAGAAGGATTGCGTCATGTATCGTATTGGCATTTAAAAAACATAATATCAACAATATAAACTACAGTCCAAAGAAATGTTCACCATTACCTGTCCTTTTAAGACAGTAAGAAAAACTTACTGCGCTAAATACTTTTTGATCTTCAACGTTTTCACCTAAAAACGAGGTATTTTTGTTATATTCACTATTGGGGCTCTCAATAGTTCACTATCCCGCTATCTCTGTTTTTATAGCTCTAAAGTGACTTGCAGATATCGCAGTTAATGAGAGTTGTTTATCAGTGTGTGTATTTAATTATTCTTCATTTCTAAATTGAAAGAAAGTACATTTTAATAATGTTTGTAGTCATTGGCGAATGTATACAAAAGTATTTTTCGTAAAGAGTCTTAGAAGATGGCCGACCCGATATCTCTATTCTCAACGTCAAGACTCACAAGTTATTACACTAATTAGTCGTAATCTTGGATGCTCACTCCAGAGCGGAACGAAGTGACTCCTATAATTTTGTATGCGCACCAAGAGCCAAACGCTCCAGAAGATTGCTTCAAAAATAAAAGAAAAAGCGAAGTCCGGAGCAAAAAAGAACCCGAGAAAGGGGAGGCGGAGTTCAATCAAACTAATTGAAAATAAGAAGAAGAAGAAGAAGAAGAAGAAGAAGAAGAAGAAAGCAAAGTATCTGATGATCGGTGACTCTCGCACGATATCATAAAGGGCAACAGTATACCTCGGGGGCTCGTCCTGCGACAATAATTACCGAGTTTCCCCGACTATGCTGTATATCATAAGCGGGGAATTTCTCCTCGCCGATACTTGTAACTATAAATAATTTATAAAAGACGTATCGATTCTGAGCTATAATCGATCTGGAGTCTTGTCGCTAGGAGACGACGTTACATTAAGCTCTTTTGTGACCTGCCGTAGTCATTTCATCCCGCATGGAAGATACAGATTGCGATATTGCAAGAGGCTTTAATAAATTTTGAGCGATTCTGTTTTTTTTTTCTCAATTTGACGGTCCTCGAATGCCAAATGTAAATTTAGACGTGAACGTTATAAAATTAGACATATCAATTGCTAATCATGTAAAAATACGTAAGAAGTATAATTTATTCTGGAAAAATAGTTCTCAGCAGCTCTTGCAGCTTTAAAAATTAACAGTCAAACATGGCGACAAATTTTGAGAAAGTTTCTTTTCCAGAAACTGCAGTACATTTTTGGCTGGGATGTTAATGCGCTTATTTCAAATCCGGCTTCGTAATCGATCTATCACGACAGATGTTTTTTTTGTTGCTATTCTGACCTAAACGTGAAAAAACGCCATTTTTACGCGGTTTTGAGATACAACCCTTCATATTTTATTATATCTAGCAATGTAAAGAAAGTTTCTGAAAGAGCGTTTGACATAACGTATTTTGAAGTTTTTATCGTTATGAATTTTAAAGAATTCTCCCTATCTTACGAAACCAACCGAACTCAACTGAAGCGATCTTTAATTTAAAACACCTTTAACCAAATTGCAAGCCTCTAAGCCTAACAAATCTTTATCCGTCTGAACTAAGTATCTAGAAAATAAGATTCAGTTTGAAGAAATAAATGTGCGAAGAAAATTTTAGCCTCTAGTTTTTATTTTTTTAAACCTAAAAGCTAATAAATATTTAAGATGAAAAAAATTAAACATAAATTTTCGTTTCGCCCAAAGTCACTCGTTGGATTCGTCTAAAGAATATGTTTCTTTTTTTTTTAATTCAATGTCTAACATAATGACAGTTTCTCGAATCTTGAGTTCTAACATTTTTATAAATCACACTGTATCTGACATTTTGAATTTTGAAAATCCCCTCGACTTCCTTTCATCAGAGTCTATAAGGCTCTGATGAAAGACTGAACTTTTACAAAGGCACTCATCCTGAAAAGTGTATCCTTTAAATAATTCATGCCGCAAGGCGCTAAAATGCAAACGATGAATATCTAATATGCTTCTATTTCGATGAAATACGAAGTACACGTGATTTTCATTAATATTGATTCTCTTCTTATGTTCCTTATTTCTTAAATTGACGAGCTGTTTATCATATACTTATGATATAATAATAATTTACAGCTATCTATTATAGCCTTATCAAAGAGCATTGTTTTCCTTCATTTAGTAATGAGAGAAATCTCGGACGATTTTTTTGATTCCATTGTACGGAAAATAATGGTAATAATATGGGAATCGTTTAATCAGTTGAAAGTATAATTTTCGAATGAACAGATGTCACATAAAATGCCAGGACAGATAGTGTGTACAGGTTTAATTAATCAGTGGAATAAGTTAACATTAAACACCAAACTCGAACAAAAATAAAACAAAAAATTAAACAAACATTATTTCTTTGTCAAAGATTTATTATTAATAGGTCGCGTGTTGATTGTAGTATTTTACTGATTCGCTCTTTTTATAAATCGCGACTCTTTGTTTAAAACAAATAAAGGTTATTGTCATCACGTTTCTTAGCTATCTCGGATTTAATAACTAAAAGCATCATGCAAACATCGCATAATCAGAAAAATTAACAGAATATTCGGCGAATTTGTTGATCACTTTTAAATTCGCGATACTCGAATGATGAAATTAAAGTTCCCCTAGCGCCGCAAGCACTTACCTTTATAAAGAGAGAGATTTTAGAGAACCTAATTGGTTCTTTCTGAATGAAAATCAAAGTAAGAGGTCAGCGTCATAAGCGCAATTTGCATTTAATCACACTGATCTAATGGTTAAATTTCCTAGGAGCGATTCCCTTTTAACAAGGGGAAACATCACACTTAACTTTAATTAATTATATTAAATTTATGAATGCTCAGATTAATTGAAATTGATTCTTCAATATATACGTACACCTTGGTATTTATTATTTTTATTCATTATTTCAGAAAGTCATTTGTCAAAGTAAATTTATTAATGAATCTGTCAATTAACAAGTCATATGTTAATACATCTAGAATGAGAGATAATATTTTTAGATGTAATTTAATTACTCAAATAAGTATTGGTTAAAAAAATTTAAATAGAGCATTAGAGCAGTATTAGATAGTCAGATAAATCTTTGTACAATTATTAAAAAATATGAAACAAACGAGACTAATCTTGCGGCTATTTTCTGTCAATTTTTGTTGATACGGTTCACATAATTACTTTTTATTTCGATGATTTGAAGCTTCGAATATTTTATATCTTTTATTCTGGATTAAAGATGACGAGCCGAAAACCGATGATTGATGTGATATAAGAAAACCTCTTATCGAGAATCTATGTTAAACATACGTAAGAAATTGACTTGGATTTAATTGATTTTGAATGAATTTAGAAGCACAATTTGCTTTTTTTTTTGTTGAAGATTTCAATATTTCAGAATTTTCGTGAAACCTTTTGATGTCCAATTCTATAACATTTGGAAACATCTTATTGTCATTCCGATACTCTCCGAGAGGAATTCGCAAAGCCATCGTACTTTTTTTTTTTAATCCTCCGCGAAGATAAAACGTCGAATTGCCGCCACCTCATAAACGTTCATTATCATTATTCAATATCAATTGGGCGTGTTCGACCGCGCCCTCCACCCCCCCCCCTCTCGCCCCGACAAGTATACGTGTAAACTTTATCGGTTCGCAATTAATCGCGAGGGTTCAGGACGGATGACGGGGCAAGGGGGAGGGGGTGGGAGGGCGGTCGGCGCAGGCGGAACGTCAATTCTGAGGGAACTTTCTCTATTTTAGCCGCGGCTGGAAACTCGGCGCGCTGATGACGTGCTCCGCAGTATTAATTCTGACGTTCGAATGTTTCAGAGTTTACTAATTTAGGAAGCGGCGGAATTATTGCGCTTACTACCTTCCCGGGGTATTTTAGGGATCTCGGTAATTAAAAATTACTTGTCAGCCCAAGCGGGACTCTCACAACTTTTCATCGCTCCCGGAATTTTACCGGCTTATTAATTCTTTAATAGTTCCGCTCGATGCAATCTACGGAACTCGATCATTGGTCGTTGTCGTGTTATTCCATTATTTTTAATTTAATTTAGAGCTTTTGATCTGAATTCACGTATTTTTCGTCGATGAGGAATATGTTGCTCTGTTTGTGGCGCCGTACTCAAAAATCCAGACTGATCCAGTGAAAATTCAACCGTTATTGTGAAATCTTAAAAGACCAATTATTCATGAAATAAAAGGACCCATCCGAAAGCCTGGCCCAATTTTAGGCCCAAGGACTTAGTAAGGCCACGCGAGCATAACGTTTACTTTTCAGTATCCTCCTTGGGGTCTTTTTTTTGATGATGACGTATTTCAAAAATATCATTTATTCATCGACAAGTTGAAGAAAAAAAACATTGTCATAAAATCAAACGTTTTATTTAATTGGGCACAAGGTCGGATCTTTAAAAAATAACAATAAAGAACAAGTTTTATACATAAATTGAGGTATTTTGAAAAGAATTCGAACCTCCAATATAAAAATAGGTTTTCTTATTGACAAATAATTGATCTTATTATTATGATGACTTGCTAAGAGACATTCGGATGTTTTTTTTTGATTTCCCGAATGATTTATATCATGAGCTTTTTTTCTTAAAACAACATACTACATACAAAGTGGCTACTTTAATTGGTGCATGAAAATATTTCTCTTGATAGCTCAAAAGTAAAAATTTATTACCTGATTAGATCAATTATTTTGATTTTGCTAGAAACTTATAAAGTCATTTGAAGATCACAGTGTTTTTTTTTTTTTAGTATAAATGTTTATTTTTTAGTACAAATTTTTAAACTACAAATAAACAACTGTGCCTGAGAAGACGTAAAAATGAGTATTAAGATCAAATACAAGGTCACTATTTGATTGCTTGATAAAAACAAACAAAATTATTTTGTCGCTTTTATTTACTTATATAGGTCTTACCAAGCGTGTCACTGGGTTAGCTCTTTCACACTAGTTTGGTGAATATAACGAATATTACACGAGACATATGCATAATTTACAATGTTATTCAAAGTATGCAAAACATTCATTTCTCAAATGTTAACACAGATTCTGCACATTCAAATAAAGTTATTAGATCACCTATGTAATAATCCACGTTTCAAGCATAAATACATGTAATGATAACTTCCGAAAGTGTATTTAAAGGACGAGTCGGAATTTTAACCTATTGAATTGAAGTTACATCCTCGTTTATCATCCTTAGGTTCTCAATAACGCGGTACGTTAGCTCGTTCGACGGTTATTTCCGTACGGTTTTAAAATAACAGGATGATGTATTTCGTATTTACGTTCCCACCCTCGGCCTATTGTTCTTTTCAGTTCTCTGTTGCCGGGTTGACGGGGGTTACGCCGGCTTTCCCTTGATCCATTTGTAACGAGGCCAAAACATTTATTATTAATGTTCTTTCCAATAGGACACACACACACACGCACACACACGCACACACACACACACACACACACACACACACACACACACACACACACACACACACACACACACACCACACACACACACACACACACATATATATATATATATATATATATATATATATATTATTTACACAGCTTCTAAATATTCTTTTAACATTTATTATATCTATTTAAGAACTGAGAGCTTTTTCCGATACACTTTTTTTTATTTACACATTTCGTATGTCGCGCAACAATCGCCAACTTCATTATCATCATCATCATCATCATCATCATCATCATGACTCATCTATCGATATATAACGTCTCTTCTGGCGCGGTCTGTACCGACAAATTCAGAAGCGACAAAATTAACGCGAAACGAGCCTCGACGCCCGAATTTCGGGTCGGTTCTCGTCGAAAATGCCGCCCGCATTAATATAAAATGACGCGCGAGGCGCGCGGCATTCGCGCTTCAACCTTACGCGAGTCGGACGCGCGATGGGTCGGCGCCCCTTTATTCTTTCAGACTTAGGCTCCGCGTTCTTTCCCGCCTCTCTTCCTCGAGGCCCCGATAAATTGGCGCAAACCTCTCTCGGCTCAGAGCCGGCGGTTAAATAATGCGCGAGATCTTCGAGCGGATCGGAGGAGGAGAGAAAGTGGGGCAGGGGTGTACTTTGTAAAATCTGGTGTATATATATATACACACAATGAAATACGCGGGACAAGGAGGCACGGATTTTCTATAGGGTATCGTTTGATTTTTTAATCGAACGTTACGGCACGATCCTATTTTGAATGGTCTTTTGGAAATTTCGGAACTACGATTGATAAGAGAATAATGTAGTAAAATTTCTAGGCCGATCTAATCTTACATTTTATGCTACGAATTTTTTTTGTAAAGTAAATTGCGTGCCTGCCGGAATATATTGGACGTCTTTCACGTTCGAATTTCATGGTTTATCGTTTTCTTTTTTTTTTTGAGTATTTACTGAAACTCTTTTTGTGTTCAGTAACATTGTCATAGTAAATAAATAGCTATAAGTAGCCGTTTTTTGTAGTCAATAAATAGCTATAATCGATATAAGTTATAATATAATATTATTAGCTTATAATAAAGCAATCAATGTTATTCGCTTCTCAAAATAACGGAATATTTTATAAATATTTTGTAATGAAGAATAATTCAGCTCTTGGTGACGAATGGTTGCCTAATTCATACAGAAATGTGCTCTTTAAATCGGCAGACCAGTCTTCCACAAAAATAAACGTAGACATAAACATATACATATATATATATATATATATATATATATATATATATATATATATATATGTATATATAGTCGTATTATTTCAGAGATCATTAATATACATGGCCTAATAGAGCGTATCCAATGTTTTTTCATCACCATATATAATTTCGTAAGACATCCAGCCACGGCGGAATTTTCGAAAGGGTTCAGAGGGAAGAAAGATGGGAGGGGGGGGCGAGAGTCTCTCTCGCTCCGCCATAGACCTCTGCTTTTAAAGTTTTAATTTAAACATTATTTCAGGGAAAAGTTTCCAGGGCGCGCAAAAAATGTCGAGTAATATTTCAATATCTGAAATATGGATCCTTTAAGGAACATTTAAAGCACAGACCTCGGGCGTCTTTTTATTTCTCCATTCGGGCCTTTATTAAATTCAGAATTCGCGAGTGCATGGTTATATATATATATATATATATATATATATATATATATATATCTTCCGTAAAATTGACTAAATTTGCGTTATACGACCATTGATATGGGCATATACGAGAATATTTAGTTTCGATAAAATATCGCCGAGTTTTCTTTTTTATAACCTGTCGAATGCCCAGGGTGTCGGCGTACGGTATGTCTACGATTCAATAACATTTCGTTGCTTTTCATTTACGTGAAATGCGGCTATAAACGTAATAAAGTAAACGCATGCTTTCCCGATTGCTTTCCCCGCGCTCGTTGTCAATCTGGCTTGAGAACTGCTGAATAACAGCAAATTTTTGAGACATTCTGATCTAAAAATGAAAATAACTGGTTTTTCCACTTATTTGCTCATGTGCCCATACGGATTTTGGTTTTCTTACAATAGTACAAATATCATCATAAAGTACAAGCGTCAATCGTTAAATTTGAACGAGATATTCCACCGTTATATAATTTTTGTATCCACTACTGAAAAACCGAATCTACATTGATTCGATATAGAAGCAATAGATTTTCACGTATAAAAATAAGTAGCAAACATGAAAATTAAAACATATTTACGAGAAAAAATTAAAAACTAAAAATTAAAATTAAAAAATTAAAATATATTTACGGGAAAAAATTAGACAGTTGAGTAAACTACACTATTGTTTGACTGATTTTCGCGTTAAATGATAATTACTGTGCTTTTTTAACAACAACAATATCGGCAAAACTTCAGAGCCTAGAGAATTGACAAAAAAACTTTGTTTGAAGATTTAAGTTAGAATATCTGATATGTGGTTGAGATGAGATTTATTTATGTAGGAATTATAAAACCAAATTTTGACTTAGCGCATGAGAGACTATATTTATTTAGGCAAGAAAAAACTAACGATCTGCAAAAAGCAAATTGTTTAAAAGTCCACCTGTATAGAACATGTTTATAGTGTCGTTTTGAAATTTTTTAATCATTCGTGTAATAAGCATGTAAGATGAACCGTCCAGGTGGACAGTTAAAAAAGATCGTTCATTGCTCAAGCCAGAGTTGTGCACAATGTACGATCATTTTCAAAGTTATGTATATAGCAAAAAAATTCCAGATAATTTCGATTCTTTTATAAATTTTCAATATCATATGCTTCGTTTAAGTAATGGATGCAGAAATTGGACTCCTTATTAGTTTTCGCATTGTTGGCAGACCTGTTCTGCCGATTTTCAATTTACTTATTTGCATCGTTATTGTGTAAATCCTGGATTTTCTTCAATTATTCAGAAACTTTAATAATTTATTTATAGTACGTAAAATAAATCGTATGCATTTAAAAAATTTGGGACATTTAAATATATCTCGATTCTATCTCTATTATAAAACTTAATTATCTCATTAATATTTATATCCAAAAAACCTGTAAGTAATTTTTGAAATTATTTAGCAATTTCCTCGTAATATTTGCAGAGTTTATATTTCGCCACTTCAGGGTTTGAATTGTTGATTTGAAAATCTTGCAAATTTCGAAACATCTGACTCTTAAGCGAAACGATTTTGAAATCTTTTGTAGTTTAGCTTCGTTAACACAGTTGTTCACTTATCCAGTCTCGCTTATTGGTTCACAATATATTCCTATCGGTCGTTTGCTTCAATAAATTATTTTTCTTTTGACGGCCGATCCAACGCAAGGCATTGGATATGAAAGATAATTCTAAAATGCTACGAGTCTGAAGTGCAAGGGTGCAGTACACCATTCATTGGGGGAAAAAAACGCAATTGCACCCTACTTTTATCGACCTAGAGACGGCAAGCTACGCGGAAGCCAAAGACACTACGTCCTCCCTGATTCTTCGTGAAAAATTTCCATTTCCTCCCCCCCCCCTTTTCCGATACGCCACACGTTCGTGCGGGGTGTAAATTAAAAGAGTCGATATGCGACGCCGCCGTCGCAGGTCGGTGAGGTAGAACAAATGCAGATCCGTGGAGGCGCCGAATAATTTAGAGAGAGAGAGAGAGAGACAGAGAGTAAAGAGGGAGAGAGAGGGTACCTATAAAGATTCTTCAGTGGGGAGCTTGAGAGAATGGGGGGGGGCGGGGGAGAGACAATAAAGTTCGGGATCAGCATGTCGATGCGGTCGGTGTCGCGGCTTCGTCACCTGAAATTCATGGCGTCGTTGTAGCGCCTCCACGGATATAGCACCGGGAGACATATACATACATACATGTATATATATATATATATATATATATATATATATATATGCAGATATATACGCAGACATATATGTAGAGATACGTCCTCCTCCCGTAATGAATGGAGGATAGCATCTTCTGACATGTGCTAGCGCGCCGAACGATGGATTCTCTTATTGGTGGTTTTCCCTCTCGCGTACGGCAGCAACCCTCCCGCGAAATTCCAGCCTAACGCGAAGCCATCGATGCGGTCCGCGAGAAGATAATTTGGCATTGTTCCCGCGTTTCCAGCGACAGACTTGAACGATTTTTTACTTTAGGGCCGAGGAAAAATTTTTAAATACAATTTTCCGGTCGCGTAACTTTTTATCCATGTAATTGTATTAAAAATAAATTACGATAATAATGAATGGGTTAATATGAAATATAGAATATGTCTCACATTAATTATGTTAATATATGGTAAGGTACGTTTCATTTCGTTGCTGGAATTTCGTTCCCGATGATGAACCGGACTGGTTCGAAATCGTCGAAAGCAGTGGATACATTGATACTGACAACGGCATATTAATTAATTTTTATTTTTTTACAAAGAAGGACAATCTGGCTGTCATTATACAATTATAATTATATTATTTTTATAAGATAGTAAGACCGATAAAAATATTTTTAAGGTGATGTTAATATAAAAAATGAACTTTAAAATTGCTTTACAATAGCCGATATAAAAACTTTAGTTCTTCAGTTTGACAGTATTTTATCATATCTTGTATTATGCATATACAAGACTGTATTAAACAAGACATGAAAAAATACTGTAATAATGTAAAGTAATGTAATTATGCTAGCAGTCAGACTGCGTTTATGAACAACTACCCGACCTAGAATCTAAAGTATGCAAAATCAGTACAAATAAAAAATTAAACAATAAAAACTCTGCACCTCTCCACCTACATTTTCAGCCGCAGTTTGTATTATACGGAGGTGTGTGGTCGCATTATTCTTCACCAACAATGGTTGAAGTGTCTTGATTTTGCATTATTTTATTTTAAATTTATTTTTGATTCTGTAAATTTTAGATCCTGCAGGGTTGATTAACCAAAGGAATAGTCTGGATGCTAGTATAATTATAGTAGTTTATTAAAAGACTGTAAGGCCAATAAAAACGTGTAATATCCACGAAATTAATTTTTTAAAAGAAGATTGTAATCTAATCATTATTGTGTTATGAGTACGTTTCATTTTATACGTTCTTTAGAATGATGGAGAACTACTTATCTTAAAGACAATTTATACGACAATATATATTTGAATTTCTCTATATTTGTTTTATTTTCAAATGAATATAATTATATTGGAATAAGAATGATTTTATTAAAATATGATAAGAATAACGATAAGAATAATCTTGATTTTTATTTAATTCCATTAATTTTTTTATTTATTTCGCGAAATGGAATACGCAAAGACAAAGCTAGGATTAAATAAAAATTTAATTTAATTAAAAAAAAAAAATAAATAAAAGAAAGAAAATAAAATAGAATAACTGTATGGCGAATTATTTCGATGGCTCTCAAAGCGCGGATTTACAAAATTTTCTGCGTATAAAGTCGTCCGAGTCGTACGAGACCAGGCGGACGCAAATCTGCCCCGAGAATTAATTACAGACCTCGTGTAATGTAATTTCGTGTTTATGAAGGTTGCGTATACGTGCGACGGTCGCACATAGTCGAGCATCGTTAAACAAGAGTGGGGAGAGCGAGAGAGTGAGCGAGAGAGCGAGAGAGAGAGAGAGAGAGAGGGGGCTAGACATACATTTATTTAACGAACTTTACGGTCGAGTAATACGAGAAATAACAAAAAGTAGTGTTTTGTTGGATAGCGTGGGTCGTTGAGGGATAATATCGAGAAGTCGTACGGAGCAGCTGAGCATGTTCGACGGAACCGCAACCCATACACGTAGCATTAAATGTAATAAAAATAAAGGTAGAAAAGCCATATAATGCGTTCCCTCGTCCCTCGTTCATATCCTTGTCTTGCTCAGTCGAAGGGAGTTTCGTTTTCCGCCGAGATATACCGTCGAACTTTGAGTTCGCTGAATAAATTAAGTCGAAGCTGAAAAAAAAAAAGACAAGTTGAAGAAACGTTGCAGAATCGGTGGTTATTCGTTAATGAGCGAAGTATAAATCGCAGCCACCGATTATCACCGTTTAATCGAATATAATGTGACATTTGTATTGTGAAATTGTCTAAGCTTTTTTAATTCGTTGCGTCTCAACTGTATTCGTTAAAATGCGTTCCCTTAAATCTGCATCGAGTTTTAGATTAAATTAAGCGTTATCGTCGATATTAATAATCGTCGATAGTAATAACACCCAAAAAGCAAATTGTAATCCGGCGAAAGATCGAATGCTCGAGTAGGAATCGAAGCTTCCCTAGAATGTAGATCGGCGCTGAATTTCATTCGCTCAAATATCGAGGTCTATTCTCATTTCAACCCAAAATTTCAAGAATTAAGGTTACAATTGAATTAGTAGAAATTCAATTGAAAGTTAAAAATTAAGAAGACAAAGACACCTTGATACTACTATATTTTTACAATAATCCGAGCTTTTTCCATGCATAAAATTTTATTTAAATTTTTTCATTTTAATCAATTAACAATTATATGGTAAGGACGGCTAGAACGGTAAAGGTATCGTGTCAGGACGGATACTGGAGCTGCTTAAATGAACCTTTAATCGGAATTGAATCGTAAATTAGAAAAACTTTATATGCTTAATTAAGTATTAACAAAAGTAGAAACGTAAGAAAGTTAAGGATAGCTCCTTATCATGTATTTCTCGAGAACTGAAATTTTGAAACATTGATGGCATTATAATTAAATAACGGGCTCTAATACAGTAAAAAATATATAGTGTACACACTCACACACCCACACAAACGTAAACGGAAACACGCGCGTATATGTTCTTATACGCAATGGAGGCAAGAATAAAGAGAATATTCGAACGTGGTCATCTGTTGCAGTATTCGTACTAGCGCGTCTCATCCGTGGACACGAAAAATCATTTATTTCCCTCCAGGAGCACGCTCGAAACGATCATTTTTCACGCTGACCAAGAGATGTGTAATGGATTCTTATACATCTCTCTCATAAACATCAGGGACTCTTATGGACTCCCTCTGGACTATTTTCATCCTCATCCGCAATCGCGGAAAGTATCGATTAATAATGAAAAATCCAAATACTTTCGAATTGATTTTGTTTCTCTATTTCTCGCGCTCTATCGTCGTTCACACGTGCACGGATTTTTTCCCCCCTCGGTGATATCGATGGCCCCAACGAGAATTAGCTCAAGTACTATACAAAACTGGCAAATTTTCGCCAACAACTGACGCTTGCGCAATCGGAGAAAGCTCTACAAAAACCTTACGTTTTTCTTCAAAATATTGAAAAGAAAAAATCAAGCAGGATAGTCACTCGATGGAACTAGCGCGAGATTCTCGTTTGGACTAAACGAGAATAGAAATAAAATAAAAATAAATAATAAAAAATAATAAAATAATAACAAAATAAGAAAAATCCATTCTGCTGCAGTCTCATACTCGTGATAATGGCCTGAGAGCCTGAGAATGCAAACGGAAACGTGCTAATTGTCGCCTAGCGAACATTGAGCGGTGTTACTTCCCGCCGATTTTTCCTCGCGTGACACGCTTGTCCTCGTGCGCATATTTTGCATAAGGACATAACGCATTGACTAGATCTGCATTGGATTCGAAAATAAGAACATCGACAAAAATACTACTTATTCGAATGATAATAGAGGCGATTCAAAAAAAAAAAAAAAAAAAGAAGCAGACAAAGCCAATTTTGCCGGTCGACAATTCAAGCGCGTTATTCGACCCGCGTATAAATAATGCGGTTCTGTATAATAATAAATTATATGTATAATAATTCTAAAATAGAGCTCGCGAATATAACTGCAGTCGTAAAAGCGGGGAAAAAATTCGCTTTACAACGCTGCCGAAGGCAAATAGGAGAACAATAGGGGGGCAGACCTATAAAACTCGGCAATGCGGAGAGACTATTCGTTATTTGGGAAAAATCCGCTGGGGAGCATTAAAGGTATTGCATTATATGCTCTTCCCCTCTTTTCTTCTGCAATTTTATCAGCGCCAAGTTCTCAACCTTTATGACATTTGCGTATGATATTTTTATCGAAATATTTCAAATTTACCAGCTTAATAACTGTATTGATAATCGATTAACTCTTTTTCCCTGGTATAATGACGAACGTTCGTCCTTTATTTTTTGGTCTGAATAAAAAAAAATGGCTTTCCGTAAGCAAACTAACTTTGTGCACTTTATACAATGTTTCATTCTTTTTTTTTTTTTTTTTTTTTTAATTTTTTAGAAACTTTCTGTAATTCCTCGAAGAAAATTTTAAGACGCTCCACATGTTTACGACAATCTTCATTAAACTTGAAACTTAATTATCTTACACGGCTTACACTAACAAAAATTCGTTGTTTATTCCTTGAAAGTTTGTGGGGAAAAAAAAGATAATTAAATTGAAACTTTAACATTTTTTAATTGCACTTGCATTCCCCACGGGATTGTGTATGGTATTACGCTGTCTATTTTAAACGCATTTCTAGACTTAAGAACAAGTCGAGGTTGAATGGACCGTACCAAGTCTCCTGCCTGCTTCCAGCGAGCATAAAAAAGAAAAACTACAAAACTTGTTTGATATTTATCGTTGAATTGTTAACAACATTTACAATCTACCCGCCGACTATAATCGATTATAATTGCCGAATATTCTAATTAAAAAAGTCCTTCTGTTACTAGAACCTAATCTTTGACCCAGATCTTCACTTTTTCTTCTCCTCGATTCGCAACTGCAGGACTTCATACGGGATCGATATCTGTATAAGCAACGTATAGCGAAATAAAAGAAGTCCCGAGACGCTATCGCTTGGCAAGACTACCGAATCCCCGCACTTGGGGGAGTTATATCTGGGCTCCATGTACCACTTCAATTATACACTTAAGTAAGGACGGCCAATGTATAGAACGATGGCCTTTCGACGGGCCAATGGACGGGAAAGGAAAACTCAAATCTCTCTTTCCAGCCGAGCGCGAGAGAGGAGAGAGAGAGAGAGAGAAAGAGAGACATCGACTATACTATCCGCCATTTGTAACTTTATATATATATCTAGGTATATGATATGAACTCGGAGTTACTGGATCGATATACTAGAGAGAGAGAGAGAGAGAGAGAGAGAGAGAGAGAGAGAGAGAGAGAGAGAGAGAGAACCAACGACGGCTTCTAATTGTCTACAACGAGGCTTAATCGATCGCGAAGTACCGGGTGAAATGAGAGGAGTGGTAGAGCAAGCGAGAAAGGGATGGAACAAGATATAGAGCCAGAGTAGAATTTAATTTGCGCGCGTTATCGTCGAATAAGGTGGGGGGGGGGGAGCTGGTGTAAGGAAGAGGAGCGGGATGAGAGCAAGAAGCAGAAGGAGTAGCAGGGTAAGTCAAAATCGAAGGAGCCTCGCTATTGCGATATTTTTTAATGATAGCGGAGAACGAGATAGGCAGATAGAGAGCGGTGAGAAAGAGATAGCGAGGGGGAGAGAACGAGAAAGAACAATTGGGGAAAGGGGGGAGTGGGCTGAGATGGAGAGGTGGTCGACTAATTAATTCAGTTCTTAAGGGAAAATCTGCGAGGACATCTCAATATGACTTGAGTGCGGAGTTTTCAGATTTTATATTATTCAAATCCGGATTGCACGAACTTTTCCAGATTAATAGGCTTGTTCTTTTTCTGATAATTTATTTTTTAGATAATCTGAATTTGGTTTTCATAATAATCATTATTGAATTTTAAGTATTCTGTCTATACGTTATTTTATTTTGAATAAGTTCTATCACTGAACAGTTTTAGAATGCATTTTTCAACTTTATCAAAAGGTGTAAATAAATAAATAAATATATATATACATCAAAATGATGTAAATATATTTGGTGTATACCTGTTTGTTAAAGTAGTTACCTTTCCATTGACTTGTTCACTAATATTATATAAAATACGTTTCATTGACTGTTTCTTATCAAGTATCATCAAGTTTGTCATCATTTGTAAATACGTGTTTACCAAACATATCTGTATTAAACAGAACAACAGGAGGAAATACTGTTGACTGTAAAAAATGATGTTATAAAATCCGAGCTAATCTCGGATTAAGATGTTTCGAGTTACAGATTCGAAAAGAGCTTTAAGTACATTGCATTATTATAGATTTTATGAGATCCAGAGATTCATTAAAGGAAAAAAAACTATAATCTAACTAGATAATCGTTATACGTTCATTCTTGAAATAATATTATAATCCGCATTTATTGTTAAAAAGGAGACAAATCATTAGTAAATAAGAAATAATTAAAAGCGTTAGATGTGTTTTACTACAACTTTTAAAAAGTTGAAGTTAATTTTCACTAAACTATCCTTTGGATTAAAAACAAAAAAACAGAAGTTCTCGGATGTTACAGAAACTCTAGCCTGACTGTTCTTTATTCTAAATCTCATGTCATAGAATCCGCATTTGTAAATAATTATTTGTTGAAGTATTTAATAAGCTGATCGATATGTAACTAAGTTAGCTATAAGGTATAACATTAAGAATGTACTGGTTCAACACCGGATCGTAAATGAACTTTACGAAAAATTATGATCTTGTATTTAAGTTTATAATTCACTATTTTGTCTGTTTCAAAGGGTACACGTAATACCGTTGAGAAAAGGTGGTAAGTGCAATGTAATAATTCCAGAAATTTTACCTGTTACCCGTTAAACTTGGTGGTGGCTATTTACTATTTCTCATCTCTTTGTGCGCGAATGACAAAAGCATCATATGATGCAGAAACTATCATAAAAGTGTTACAAAAAGGGCAGAGGTACACCAGAACAATGGGATCTATTGCTCTATAAAATGGCCGCTATTTAAAGCCCTACATAACAGATTATGGCCTTTAATTATTTATTAACCGTAAAAAGGTAATAGTGCAGGAGAAATGTTTTTTTCCCCATTCCCGTAGTATTACTATATCGATCGCTAACTGGTGTTGATTTACTAAAACAATGGTATTAATTATTTCGTATCAGGTATTTATAACTGGACAGTGCGAGCGGTCTTTAAAATTCCCGGATAATATAATAAGCACGGGATAGTAAGGTTTTATGTTTACAGTTAACGGCCTGAAAGCACACTTAGATCCTCTATTATACTTTGAAGAATAATATAACTGCAGTCACTAATACTTCCTATTCATATTCGTTATTCTTGAACGGACTATCATTGATGATAGGCCTTCCCGGTGAATTGCCTATTTAATTTATGAATATTTGAGTATCTTCTTCCTATTGAACACGCTCTGGTCAAATAAAAACTATATCGCCCATCTTGTACAACTTTCAATATTTATTACAATGCTCAATATCGATGCAGGCCATAGGTATTTTTACGAAGATAAAGAAGTAATCGCTTTCGGTGACGAAATGAATTTTTCATTACACGTTCTACATTTTATTATACTATCTCCCTTCACTTTTATCGCAGTACAACATGCAGTTGGAAAAAAAATAAATAAAAGCCCGGCCAAACAAAATGTGAATCTTTAAATTTTCTCCTCTTGGCTTCGAACAGAATTCACTGCGATCGTAACATTCGTCTAATAATTCGAAAAATTTGACGATGACTGGGTTTTTTTTCTCCAAATTCTAGGAGCAATATTACGATAAATTCTATATACCGACTTATATTCATGCATATGAATATATGGACTGGTATACTCAGACAATGTATTCATAAGTATGAAGGGTGGGGGGGGGGGACTTTCCGAGGAATACATTCAAGGCTTTTAGGTGCCAGTGAAGGAGAGAAAACTTACCACGATCGAAGACATAAACCATACCCTCGTGTAAAGTTTATCGGTGGTCTTTGTCTAAGAGAAGGAGGCTGTTGGTTTAATGGATACAATGAACTGGGGCAAGTGAGTAATATGCTCGACATGCCGTATTTCTTGGCAATAGACAATAAGAACAAGCCACGTAGACACGGCAATTTTACATAAGAACTTTCTATCGTTGATTTTTTGTAAACTCGATCAATAGGCAATCGAGTCCGTCATGTTTTTGTTTTGCAAAGAATAGGACTTAGAATGTAAAGGAGTGCGTGTGTGACGTAAACTGCTAAACCAAACAATTATTTGAATTGCTCTTCAAGTATTGATAAAATAGTGTCATTACACTGACAGTATTCTATAATTAAATTATTATACTTATAAAACATTATAATTACATGATTTTATAATGACGGTAAGACCGATAAAAATATTTGTTAATTTAATGCACAACGGTCGACATAGGTAGAATTTTTAATTTACAAACGTCCTCATCAGATTATAAGAATTTATTAACAGATTTTAAGAACATACCGTAAAAAAGTTAATAATTAATTACAATTTCTATCCTCTATCCATGCTTACATTGCCGTTGTAGCCAATAACGAAGATCGATATAATATATTTGTAAACAAAGCGCAGATTAATTTTAGTGGCGGCGCTCGTATCAGTCGACAGAGACGGGGATTGGAACTGCGGGAGGTCTGGTGGATCATCGTATTATTAATCCTTTACTTTACTAACGGGGCCATTTTAGGCCTCGTTTATAGCAAGTCGCAGTACACGATGAATCACTGTTGTAAACAGACAGACCTCGGGGAATCTTAAAATTTGTTTCCTTAGTTCATGAAAACAGATTATACTTTTATGTTTAAAAAACTGCATTTATCTATTGTATTAGCAACTGCGTGACAGCCCCCCCCTCTTTAAGTGTAATACGCCTGCTTGGAATAATGTAAAAACTTTCTTAAAAAAAAAAGACTACACTTGGTCTTGTTAGAAAAAGTTTTTCTACCTTCTGTTCCTTTTTTTTTTTATTTTAAAAATAGGAGTTTTTGTTTTTGTTTGAAGAAAAGTAAGATGCACTGTCACATATTTTTCCCTTCGAAACATTTATTTTTCCAATACCCTGCATTACGTTGAAGAAACTTCGCAAAATATCATTACGGTATGGAAAATGGAAGGTGCGGGATCGAAGTTGCCGCAGAGGTCCGATAGAAACAATTTAATTGTAGTTTGTAAATTCATTTCTGAGCGATCATTCTTCTCATTCAGCTCGTTAAAACGCAATATTAGAATGTATAAAAATTCCTTCCGCCGCAGTTTAGTATGGAGGAAAATTGGACGGTACCTTCGTTTGCGCGAACGGAGGGGGGGGGGGTAATGCATCTCCCTGCGCATAGGCGCGCTAATCTAATATAACCGGGAATTTCCTAGCTTTGAAAACAGCGATGGATTAAACTTTACATTTTCGCTTGAATAATATCTTCGCCCGCCCGATGAACCGCTCCCATTCCTCATATATTTATAATTCAGGGGGCCGAGAGGTATATTTCACTTTTATAATTTCGCCCTCGCGCGCCTCGCGGTTCTCGGCCTCTGTTCCTCCCTCGCTGGCCGGCTCCTCGGGCCAGATCCAAAAAGGAGTCGGGGTCAGCGCTCCACTGCTTCGACTGCGTATTGGAGTCGCGGAGAGAGGGCGAAGGAGAAGAAGAAGAAGAAGAAGAAGAAGAAAAAGAATAAAGAAAGGAAGAAACAGAAGCGGGCGTAACGATACATTGTCAGTGAGCGACGGTAAATTGTTAGGCGACGTTAATTTTTACATAATACGTTTCTAACGATCATTGTAATTGCTCGACATTTATCTGTTTAGAACATAGATAGAAAATCTTCGTGTTTCTCTTACGTGAAAGAAAATCATCAGCCATATATTAATTAATAATTTTAATAATTTCATAATAATTAGTATTTTTCACCCGTGTTATACTAATGGCAGATGTAAGAGAACGAGTAATCAAATCTTTTCCACTTCAATGATTGTTCTAGTTGAACCAGTGATAGTTTTATTACTATAGAACATGTTTTTCATTCTTTATATACCTCTATACGTAGTATATTTTTTTGTTACTGTTTTTTTTTTTTTTTTACATACGTACGCGTATTTGAAAGAGTAATATCCGAATAAAGCGAGAGTGGAAAAAGCTTTCCGGGCTTTAATTTGTAGCAGGTCTCGATACTTTAAAATGAAAATGCAGAAGTTCGATTTTATAGGCAAACCGGTAATAAAACTCTCATGCTATATATATATATATATATATATATATATATATATATATATATATGTATATATATAAACATATATATTTTTTTTTCTTCGTATTTTTGTATTTTCTCGTAACATTGCTGTGCTTTATCAGAAATGTCTATTAATTATTCATTACCGCGATAGCGCATAAATAAATTCTGTAAAATCGAATACAGAGAAAACAATATTTTACTAATCGATTTATTTAGCTGTTTATCGTAGCTAATACAGGAGATATTTTTATAGCTTCGACAATCGGTCTAATATACCTCAGGTGCTTGTAATTTTTGATGATACAGTACTAATCTGGCGGAACTGTTGGCGAAGTACATTTTGAACGCCTAACGCCAATTTATACTATGATCTGGATTACAATCCAACCTGTGAAACGAAGCATTTCGCTGGCTATAGAAAATTATGGATTTGGACAGGCCTTTAATGTTTTCTTCAATTCAGAAATAAAATTGAGATTAAAGCTGGCTTATGATTTCTTTTTTGCCATTATAGTAAATTTATTGCTAAACTAAAGAATGAAGAACAATGAAAATTAACTGAAAATAATAAATCATTGATACAAATGCTTATTTGAGAGATTCCGTAAAATATCAATAATTTGTAAAACAATACACACACACACACACACACACACACACACACACACACTTTATATATATATAGGTTTATAAATAAAATCTATTCTTTTGCACTACAATATACCATCGAGATTCTTCTATAGAATCCTACCATACATTTTGACTACAAGCAGCTGTGAACAATACATAATAACATACATTACTTATTCGTAGCGATATGTGAAAATTATGGTTGGGAATACGTGTTTTTTATCACGATAAATTTAAAAATATCAAATGAAGAATGGAGCACGTGCGTTTTGGGAGACTTTAACCGAGAAAAAGAAAAAATTAATTTATATCAGCTGCGCGCAGACAAAAGCGCCCTCCCTTACAACGATTCTGCCATGCAAATAAAAGATTTCGGAGAATGTGCGCGCCGTTAAACAAGAATTCATTTCAATCGTTTCTCGGTATTTTTTAATTGGTTGTTTAACCTATCCGGGCGATTATTAGACATTCGGCGCAACTCCCTGAAATCATCAAGCAATCGCAATGATCCAGAAAATTCTACTTTCCATATCGTATTCCATTACTCAAGCGAGTTAAACAAGCGAGTACTGGCTTCGGCAGCGAAGCAACGAAGCTTGCTTACGTCTCGCTGTATATGATTAAACGATTCTGTTTGACGTATTCTATATTCTAACAGTTATTTTTTATTCTTGGAATAATACAATAAATTATACAATGATTCTACTGTGCATAACGAAGAATTCGAACGAGGATACATTGTATTTCACGAGACGAATGGCGTCTTATTTATACATTGTCCCCTGAGAATTCGACGGATCATCGAATGGAATTCAATGATTATTCATTCCTTAAAACTCGCTTACATGCCCATTTTTACGCTGTGGAATTGTAATTATTTCACAGAGGACGCCGCGTTCATGGAAAGAATGAATAACTAAATAAACGAATGGACGGGCACGTAATGACGAGAATAAGACACTCCGGCGAAATCAGCGTGTATGGCCGTGAATCAGCCCGGACAAGCGAGAAAAACTCCAAAACCTCACACGAGCGCCACTCGGCGCGATGGCAAATTTAGTCTTAAGCGGGCCTCGCCTTGTCCCCTTCCTCGAGCACGCTACTCTCTACCCCAGCTGTGCAGTGGCGGCGGCGGCGGCGGCAACGACGACAACAAAAAAAGACAGCAATTTCCTTTCTCAAAGACCGGCTCACTTTCCTGGAAAGGCATCGCGTCGAGTCCGCGTACTTTAAAACGCGGCGCATGGCGTGCGCATAAACACGTCGGGTATCCTTTAACTTTTTCCTTCCCTTTTTTCTCGCTCTCTCTCTCTCTCTCTCTCTTTTTCTTCTTCTTCTTTCTTCTTCCTTTCGCACGCCGAACGAATGGATAACATAGTTCCGCGTGATTACGGCAACGGGCGAGGGAATCGATTGTCGACAGTTCGGGTTGTGGAGGGTGGGGGGGGGGGTTCTAGTTTTTTTTTGAACCGCGTTTTCACGTACAGACCGATACTCGTCTGAAATTATTGGTTTTTGAAATTTTGTCAGTACAGCGGGTTCGGACAATTTAAGCTAATCGATTCTCGATGGAAAATGCACGGGAATGGAATACGATATACATAGAGAAATTATTTTGGAAAAAAAGTACTACTTTTTAAAGCAGATCGAAGAGAAACGTATAAGAAAAGTCGTTTTTCTTACAATAGCTCGGCTGCAATTATTTGTCAGTTTCCTTAAAATACATTGCTGTAAAAAAAAAAGAATCATCCATTTGTCTTAGAATTGTAGTATATAAATACACTGGCGCAAGTGTAAACGCACACGTGCGCGCATATTATTATTTCGGCGCGTTGAACTTTGCGACAGCGATTAGCAGATCAATTCTTTGAATTAACTCAAAAATATGTTATTTCTCGTATTCGTTATTGAATTTTCTATTAAATGTTTATTAATAATTAACACTGTAATTCATCCGGTGTGTATTTATCAAACCACTAGTTAAATAAATACATGAATTACTTTTATGACGAACAGTCAGATCGATTATCGTTAACAAATCTCATTTTCTAATTGCTAATCAAAGCAAAGGCACGAGAACTAGAGGCTAAAAAGACCGAATTGTAAAAGAGTAACGGGGGCGAAAGAAATGATAGATAAAACGGATGGTCCGGGGTGGGAGTGGGGGGGGGGGAGAAGAAGAGGGATATCATCCGGGTTGCGAAAACTGTCAGTGCCATCCACAGGAAGCGTGTCGGGCGGCGGTCGGGAGAGATCCGGGACTTCTCGTCAAATATGAATGGCTTGGAAAAAATGAGGAGTAAAGAAGATGCCGACGAGGACGAACAGGCGTGTCTGCGAATGTGTTTGTGTGTGTTTGTGTGTATGTGTATGTGTGTATGTGTGACTGTGAGAAGGAGAGAGCAGAAGGGACATGAAATATTTGTAGGGCTCGCACCGAGAGTACATTTTTGCTACTCGCTCTCCTTCTCTCTCTCTCTCTCTCTCTCTCTCTCTCTCTCTCTCTCTCACACGTACCGACTCTCCGCAAGAGAGATCCCCAAGCTGTAGGAGGAGCGTGACAGCGCGAAACTTTTGAATGGATACGGCGAAGAGGACTCTCGCCAGAAATTCTCATTGTCACCCCCTCTCCTCTTTGCTCCAACGCGAGTATATCCTTTCTACTTATTTCGCTTCTATTTTTCTCTTTCTCTCTCTCCCTCTCTCCTCCCTCTCTCTCTGTCTCTCTCTCTCTCTCTCTCTCACTTTCTAAATCTTTCTCTCATCCACTTTTCTCGCCCGACGCTCTCTCGTGCGCGTTCATATTCGAAGATTTTTCTCATTCGTGTTTGAGATTTGTTGATTTTCCTTAATATGGCATTAAATACGTCATGAAGAAGTAATAGTTACTTTATCGAGTTGACGACGTTAGTTGTATTGAGCCAAAACTAAGATCTTTGTTATTAAGCTTATTATTTTGCTGACATTATTGAAGTATTAAATCAATAACTGATAGATAGTTCAATACTGCTCAAGGCTTTGTAGATTTTTATCTTGGGTTCAGTGAGCCTGCGTGGAAAATTTCAGATTAAGAAACGCATTTTTCCGTATTAATGTTTTACATTACATTTGAATAGTAGAATTTAAAAGAAAAAGAGCAAATGCTTTTCTGTTAAGGATATTAGTAAGAGCGCATATAGCACATGTATTTGTGTTTTTTAACTTCTGCTGAATGAAAATACTGGACTTAGAAATTTGCTGAAAAATTTTGTAAATATTAAACTGAAATTTTATATAAACTGTGCTTCAACTTTTTTTTTAAAATTTACTTATTTATTTCAGCATTTATAATTTTAGTCTGGATAAAAGTTCTATAGTTTTATTTAAGTGAATATAATAGTATATAATTATAATTTTTGCAATATATAGTTTTTAAATGAAGAATAACATTTTTAATAACAAGTTTGTCGAAGACATAAAGTGAATATATAAGAAATATTGATGTTTTATTTATTATTCAAAAGAAATATATGATTTTTTATTATCTTGAAATGCTTTTTATGTTTATTTTTTAGAAAGAAAGTTAAGTATATTTTAAAAAGTGTTTTTTTGTTTTGTTGACTTAAATAAATTTTATCAATTTAATTCTTCATTTATAATATAATATTTTAGAAGCAATCAATAGATTATTATTATAATATTATTATGCATTTAGCTAATCCGAGTGAATCGAGATTCATTTAACAACACTGAGACATATTATTTTTCGCAACAGTGACATAACAGACGATACTCATTATAGGTTCGGTTTTATTTTCAATGAATATTTATGAAAAATAGAAGAA
This sequence comes from Sycobia sp. Sy_11, assembly GCA_018907035.1. Classification (NCBI taxonomy): domain Eukaryota; kingdom Metazoa; phylum Arthropoda; class Insecta; order Hymenoptera; family Epichrysomallidae; genus Sycobia; species Sycobia sp. Sy_11. The sequence goes on along the minus strand of JACCIC010000323.1, from coordinate 258,026 downwards.
CCGTAGTTAGTTTTAATGTGACATAGAATGTTTTATGCGTTACAACTTATATTAAAATAATGGTTGAAATTTAATTTATACATCAAAAAAGGCAAAAATTAAGCAGCAAGAAAATAAAATTTTCATCTAAGTCTTTTTTACAAATAAACATTCTTGTCTTCTTATCTTTCTCAAAATTTTCTCACAGTTTCAAAGGTAGCTTGAAAAAAAAATCCTCTGTTCAAATGATTTTTCCTTTTTCCATTCTCGTCAACCGATCGACTACGGAACTGCAAGAAAATTCTATCGTTATAATCTCCATTTTTACTTTTGAACCCACGACTTCAATTTTTATCATTCTCGTATTCGAAGCCGTATCCTTTCCCCTCCCATCGACTGCTATAAATGCAAACCCTGCCCCCCCTCCCACTTCGTTACGTGAACGCACGGCCTTCTTTACGTATCCCCAGGTTGCCGCGCGTTTTCCTAGTTCCCGATCGCAGGAGCCCGATGAGCAGAAGCAGCAGAGGAAGAACAGGAGGCGGAGGAAGAAGAAGAAAGCGAGCTCGCGCCAAAGTATTAGGAGGGATCAATTCGAGAGATGGAGAGGATAAAAATAAGCCAAAGTGGATGATCCGATGTCTATTAGAGCGAAAATAAGAAAAGAAGTTGGAGATAGGCGGGCAGAGATTGGCGGATGGTGGCGGGCGGTGGGGGGGCAGGGGACGGTTGCAAGGGCCCGCGGGGGCATTTCCCACGGGGGACTGCCGTAGCGACACAGCGCCCGGCTCTCCAGGACTCTTTACTTACGGATTGATACGCAATTTCCATCGAGTTTGCGTCCCCCGGTGAGAGCAGGGGTAGAGAGAGAGAGAGAGAGAGAGAGAGAGAGAGAGAGGGAGAGAGGAGGGGCGAGGATGAGAGTAACAGGAGCCACCGCTGTTCCCGATTTTCCAGATCCTCTCTACCCGTTCTCGTAAACTCGATAATCGCACCCCGGTCGATTCCACTGAGTCGAGAAATCGCTCCTCCGCTTTGGATCCTCTCTAGAGCCGTTGACAGGAGAATGAAAGAGACTGAGTGAGAGAGAGAGAGAGAGAGAGAGAGAGAGAGAGAGAGAGAGTGAGAGAGTGATTGAAGTGAGGGGCAGGGGGGCATAAGCGATGATAATGGAAAATTATGTCGCCCAGCCGGAGGAAATATCCCTTGGCGTGTATTTCTTATTTTTATGCATGCAAGATCTACAATCTGGAAATTCTTAGCCCGTAAATTGTATAGGAAGATACTGCAGGGTGTTGATTTCGTTCACGTGTCCGACTAATGGTCGTTTCCTCTACTCGCTCCTAAGTGAGCATACGGGCCTCGCGTTCGAAGCGGGATTTCATGATTACGTAGTACTGTAATTTGGTCGAATTATGTCTATATTAATCGATAATGCGCTTTTATTCTACTTGAATCAAAGGCTACAATCGTCATCTGTATACAATAATAATAAACATTAAAATGCGACACTTATGATCATTAAATAGTGAATTATTCAGGGAAAAGTAAGAATTATTGGTCCTTGAACGAACATATATGTAAAAAAATGATATAATTATTTATTTGAAAAACTGATTAGTAATTTTGGTAAATGTATGAACTTTGTGTAGTAGCGTTAAAATTTGGGTGGTCCTTTTTTTATTAAAGGTTTGATATTAATAATATATAATATGATGATTCTTATCAATTGTTTCTTACGATTGACTTCTTATCGTACGATTACCTTATTTTGGTAGTCTAATCTAAAATTAGCTAGAGATTCTAACGTAAACATGAAAGTATTAATCCGTTTTTTTTTCTCAATATTTTTATTTCAATACCAGCGAATGAATTTGTTTAAAAAATTCTAGTGAAATCTTGAGAATTTTTATTACAATATTTAATATCGTTATAAGTTTCCTTTAATATCCATTAATATCTTTATTTCATTTAATATCCTTTCTATGAGCTACGATCAACCGCTTGGTTTAATCATATACACCGAAATCGACGTAAATCAATTTCGGCATTATGTTAATGACATCAAGTTGAAATCTAACGCAGCCAATTTTTACATTAAAATTTCTTTACAATATAACGTAATTACTAGATATCAGAGATAGATATCGCTCAATATAAACGTAGACAATGATGAAGGTTGTAAAGAGATGATAATTGTTGGGCAAAAGAATCGAGTTTAGAAAGAAAGCGTAAAATTACTATTAAGATTATCCTTTTAGATATTTTTGGAGGATAGCAGTAATTATAAAATTGACGATACTGTCGATTCAGTCGAGAAACCCATGTGCTATATTACTGAATTAGGAATACTGGGAAATTTTATTTTACAAAAACGTTTAGTGTACTCGTATGTGAAATTGCTATTTATAGTGATCGGTTGATATCATAGTGAAGACATCTTGAGATAATAATGTTAAAAGTAATATTTCTTTATCAAAATATGAAATATTATCACGAATCTTGTATATAGTACATATTTGTTGAGAAAAATTGTAGATTTAATTTGTCTCTAAAAAAAATATTCGAAAGATAGCAGTTCGTATTTTGTTGAAAAGACTATAATTAAAACTCCGCCCGACCGAGGAGCTTCGGTTTGAAGAATTATCAGACTAAATTATAATAAAATCAACTGAACAGATAAAATAATTTAAAATCATTGAAAGTTTATAGAAACAAACTATATAAATTAATATTTTAGAAAACTTGAAATTACTTGAAATTATTTTAAATAATTGAATTCATTTGATATTTGCTTCAAAGGAATTGAAATAGACTAGGATCATTTGAGATCAACGATTACAATCTTTTTTTTGTCGATGTGGATAGAGCAATGATTAGCACAAAGTATATAATTACGATATTTTTATAGATTATTTTTTATCTTCGTCAACCAAGTAATGTATGAAACAATATTATTTATTAAAAAAATGTTAATTTAACAATATTACGAATTTCAAATAAATAATTTGCTTGAGGAAGATAGGAACTAATTTATCGAAATGTCTCAATTCTAATTTGGAATTAATAACAATGAAACTAATAATAATTACTAATAAATTAATAATATAAATTAAAAATCAGCGACCTTGATGTTTGAAAGCGTTCGGTATCATTTAATAATTTTAAATGAAAATTATGCAATATATTATCGTAATATTTGCAATATCTGAAGCAGCTATAAAGTAATTGAAATCTTTGAAGTTGTTTTAAAATCATTCGAAATCGTTTGTAACCACTTGATAACGTTTTAATTTACTTTAAATCAACTGAAATAAGACAAGACCATTAGAGATTCTTTACATTCAGCAGAAATTCGTTGAAATCATTTGAAATTTATTCAGAAAAAAAAAATAATTTTGAACTTACTCGCTGTTATAAATAAATCCAGAAATTATCTTACTCTATAATTTCTAAAAAAATTTGAGCCAATTGAATAGTAGTCTCATTCGGAACGCATTAACATCATTCTGAATGAATTATTACGAATTCATTCCAGATCGCTTAAAACGCTTGGAACGATTTAAAATCCTTCGATATACGGCCGTGATTTAAAATAATACCGAGCGATAATTGACGAGGACTCGAGGTCGCATTGAAAATCTACAGAAACCTGCGCGATATCCCGAAATGATTTTCATCCCAGTTCGTCAAGCGAAAGTAACCCCTCCGATCCGCCAATTCTCTTAACATCTGCGGGTATTTTAATTCTTGCTCCTTGGTCGTTGACGAGATAATAATCGTCGCTATAGTGACGTTCAGTGACGTAAAGAGATATAAAGTCGTCGCAATAAAACCGCGCATCTCTTTTATTTACCTCGTCGAAGCGTCGAAATTATTACGGCCCGAGGTGCCCCATCTTCGACACCCACTCCGTGCACGTCCGCCTCCCCTCCCAGTTTCTGCTCCGTTGCCCGTCTGTTCTGGAGGACATAGCCGGCTCTAATATGCCTTTTACGACGTCGTATAGTGAACTTAGAGCCCCTCACCCACCCCCCTCCGCCGCCCAGTTGTCCGAGAATCGGAGGCCACCGTATGGGCGAGCTCTGCGACGTCACGAGCGCATTTCAATTTCCACCGACAAGTCTATTCCATTAAGAACACAGCGGAGCGGCGGCGGAGCAGAAAAGCGTCCGGGTCTTTAATTTAAAAAATTCCTCCCGCGGGACGGTGGAGAGGGAGGGGGGAGTGGGGGGGGTACATCGGGGATATTTGTTTTATCGCCGCACGTGGATTATACGCACGGTCCGTTATTGGTAAAACAATAAATGATAGGAATTTTTTCTACCCCTCTTTCTCTTTCTCTCTCTCTCTATTATTCGTTAATGCTCGTTGATGAATTTGCCTTCTCGAGAGAAGGCGAGTTTTTAGTTTCGCTTCTCTTACTCTCATCATGAAAATCAGGACAAACAGACGGAATCCACCGGATACTCTGCCATTTCAAGAAAACGGATACCTACAGGTTTTGTTTACCAACGTTATATATATATATATATATATATATATATATATATATATATATATTTTTTTTTTAAGACGGCTGTGATATGAAACGCTCTAATAGAGAAAAGAGACGCTGACGCGTGTCAACGTTCCAGAAAATATTTCAGGAATTTGCACAGGTTGCACGCGATTTTTTTGTCAGTTACATATAATTCTGCAAGATGAATATTTTTTATTCTCAATTTTATCGCTGGACGAGGGGCAAAAAAAAAAAAATACGGTGGAAATAAGCGAAGAGGACATTTGCAATATTTTGCTTGGTGGGTACGAGAGCGCGATCGTTTAATTGAAAATTACGGTCGATTCGTTTATTTATTTAATTTTTTTTTTCGCGGAGGCTCGGTAATATTATCGATCGAGAGCTGACCAATTCGCCAGCGTGCGCGCATAGAGACAGCGAAAGAGCCGCATCTGCTCTTTACCAACTGCCCACAGTCTCTCCCGTCGCTTTTCTGCTTTTTTTTCTTACAATTTTTTTCTCCCTCTTTTTTGCATCTCCAGCTATCGGTTTCCCTCTCTAGTCTGCTATTTCTATTTGCTCCGCAGGCTTTCCTACTTTTTTTCGCCATTAATTTTCTCCCCCTCGATACGCTATCTGGCCCCCCGCCCTCGCGCCGTTTCACCCTTTTCTGCAACTACTCCGCGACGGACTTTCCGATACGTTCATTTTCCGCTCGTTAGCTTTCTCTCTCCCTCCCTCTCTCTCTCTCTCTCTCTCTCTCTCTCTCCTGGATTTTTGTCAGCTCGTATGGTTGACTCGCTGCGGAGCCAGAGCGAGCAGCCGAAACGCGCCGTAGCTGCCGCCACGGCGCGAAGTTTCGACCGCGATTGTTCTTCGAACTTTTATCTCGATCGGAGGATAGGATGGTCGCTTCAGTATCGTTCATCAGTTGAGAAATGGACAGTTTTTTTTTACTCTATCCCTCTCTCCCTGCGTCCCCTTCTTTCTGCTCGCTGTACGTCTCCCGATTTCTCGGTATTGGAAACGTGCACGGACTTACTGCGTCGTTGTAGAATGTATGTATAAAAACTTCGCGTAGACTGATGGTACATTTAATCCTAAATTTCAAGGATGCTTACAAAAGTAAGCCCTTTAGATACGCCTAAATTGCGTACCTATTGCAACATATCGTCGAAAATGTGTATCTGTCGTTCTTGATCATGCCTGCCCCCTCCCCCAACTTTTAGTCCGTGCTTGCGCACACCTAGCACGGTTAGCCAGGATATTAATGCCGCGCGCATTAACCCACATTCTAACCACGTACATATTTTGTGGCTAATTTGTTAGGTCATAATCGATTTTGTTGCGCCTGCGGTTCGCGAAAAACAAAAGGCTAAGCTAGCTTAATATTAACGTTGCAATTTGCTCTACCTTCCAATTTGACAAATGTACGGATGTTGGACCGGCTTCGTAATTTTTTCACGACTCGTTGTTGATTCATTATCTCAGATTCGATGTTTTTGCTCTCTCCGTTTCAGACAAAAAATTGGATACGTTATTTTAATTTTAAGCTATTGAGGTGGAAAACCGATGTCCGTTTGCGAGTGAAAGATTTTTCAATAAATAAAAATACCGACCATTTCTGCTCACTTTATATCATAGAATTATAAATGAATAGTGCCGTCAAAATAAATCAAAATTTTAATAACACCTTCTTAGCTTTTGAGTAAAAAAAATATCAAGTGCCTTCACCCATTTACGCCTAAACTGGCATAAAATTATTGGAGGGCGCTAAAATTCTGGATATGATGGAATACCGACCTAGACTAAAAGATAGGGTAGTAAGTTTATTAAAATTCAAAATGGCGATCATAGAAACAGCTCTTTTCATGTACGACTGTATTAAAAAGCTTTACAATTTTTTTCTCTCAATAAGTATTAACTTTACCTAAAAAATTTATAGAACAAAAAGTGCTCAGAATTAGTCGAAGAACACGTGTGAATTTCTTCAAATTGTCTGATTCATTTTCAAAATTCTGAAAAAATCATACGTGTGCTTTGACTAATTCTGAGTATTTTTTGTTCTATAAATTTTTTCTTTTATAGAGACTTAATATCATTTTTTTATAATTTTTTTTATAGTCTCAGAACCGTTTCATCACTATTAATAGTTGAACAAGTCCTTTAGACACCGTGTGATAGACATTATTTTAGAATTTTTTCATGAATATCGTTGTTGCTGTTTTATGGAGCTCATTGTTTGGAGTTACGCATTATATTAATTGGCGTTTCAACAAAAATTTATTTGGATAATTAATCAAAAACAAATTATTTTTGTACGGACTTAGTCGATAATTTTGTTCGATAATTTTGAATTATATTATAAGTCGATAGATCTTTCTGTGAGAAGGTGGCCAATATGTAATTTCTTTTAATGTTCGATAAACAGCGATATAAAATAATGAGTTCAGAATCTGTCTTTGCTAAATTATCCTATTTACATTTAAAAAAATGTCTGTAAGATTTATTTTAAAGGAAGCGTAATACATCTTCAACAACAATAATAGGAGCAATAGCCTTCGTAAATAAATAAAATAATAGAATAATAATACAAAATAAAATATATGTATAATAAGATATAGCGCCAAGTTTTTAATAAGACAGAGTTAAATCTAAAACACAGCAATTTTGATCTCTCTCTCTCTCTCTCTCTCTCTCTCTCTGTTGGGTGTAAGGAGAATGCACTTTTCTTAAACTTGTTACGTTTTAAAATCATTTATCATGTTTATTTTGCTACAATATAGGCATTCGCAATTATAGTTATACAATCTTTTTATGTTTGCTTTCAAAAATTATTATACATTAATGTTTAGCATCCTTACTATTAGTATGATGATTATAATTATATATCCTTAAAGAATACATATGTTGATTGACCAGATTTTCAATTCGGGTTTTTCTATTATAGAGAATAAAGTCGCCAATTCTTACAAGTTGCGTAGAGATGCCGGAATTATATTTTAGCTGGAATCAATACAAAGGAAAATATACCTGAAATAATATTTTTAAATATTTAGTTTATATTTTAAGAACGATTATTAAGATAAAATTTTAATCTACGAGTGACAGCGGCAATTGCAATAACACTTGCATACTTTATATATGTACATATAATTCTTCGAATTTTATAATGAACTACATAGAGAAACTTCCTGGGAAGATTATTGCCTGGATCTTTGATAGGAACCTTGTACTTCGAAATGATAGCAGAAAATTTTTTTTCGATCTGATTCGGGGTAAAGTGTTTACATTGTTCTGGTGGTTCGAACAATTAAAAATTTTTCGGAACATGACATTGACTAGCATAGGATATTACAGTGACAAGTTCAAAATAACTTAAATTCATTGCTAACTTCAGTTACTTGCAATTCTGTACGTGTATATACAATTTTCTGATTTTCCAAGGACAAGCGTAAGCAACTTTACTCAAAATTGAAAAGAAAATCATCAAGTTCTGCTAAATATGCGAGTTAATATTAAGCTTCATAATATAAAGAAAAATATTATTATGTTAAGAAGAATAAGTGACTTGGTGAAGTGGCCAAGCCGAATCTCCGGCGATCAACAAAAGTTAAGCAGCACAACGTGGATGGAGGCCCGTGGATGGATGGACGTTGAGGCTTTCGTTTCACCCTCGACCAGGAGAGCGGGAGGTATCAAACTGACAAATTCTGCACTCGAGTATAATGTGACACGGGTATTGAATTACAGCGGTTAATCCCATTGGGTTGGACCAAACGTTTTTCCCACTCGAAGGACAGAACCCTGGGAAAATGTGGCGTGGGCATGTGAGGATCAGCTATGGTTCGAAGATAAGGTGGTGTTATAGTGCAAGAAAAATTTCAATGGCAGATACATTGACAAAGGGTTGGCGGACACGCGCTGGGCTTGGAAAACAATTATTGAATTAATGAAATTATTGAATCAAGGAGATTACTTACTTGCGAACGATTTCAACGAATCGCTCTTATATAAATACGGAGGGCATTCAAATTATATTTGACTAGCCGAAGTAAGCGGTTCCGAGTAGACTTCAACATAAGCCTCGATGCGTTCGCCAGGCTTTCCCGTAAGCTTGAGATTGAGCGACTGCGGTATTTTATTATCGCTCGCCGCATCAATGGTAAAACTAACTCTTCTATGAATTTTATCGGTAACTTTAAGATAGGTAAATACACGGTAAGCGGGAATAGGTATTTTGTCTTGAATCACGGCAGCTTTATTGTTCTTCTGAACGGGAGCTCGGTATACCTTATCATAGAACATGGTCGATTTGGCTGTTATTGCGCCAACACTGCCGAAGGTTGCGCTGTTCACAATATTAAACGAAACTGCGAATAACGCAATTATGAAAAAATATCCCACAAACGCCATTTTTACGTATTTTCTATCTTCCTTGAAGAATAATAATAAAATATCTGCCGAAATAATAATAAAATATATATATCTGCCCAGTATATCAGAAACTCTGCTCCATATGATTTTTTCCCACGGTTTTATACATATCTTCTTGTGACTTATCTCAGTAACTTTCCGCTTATTCCATTTAAAATTTCATCTCTTTTGATCTGTTCAAGAAATATAGGATGGTTTTGTGATATTATGTTATTGCGATATGTCAAACAATAATGGTTATCTAACGTATACATTTCTGTTTATTGGTTAAAAATATAAAACCATCTGCTGCTTTGTTTCTAACTATAAAAGAAAAATTCATGATTACAGAACTCAAAATTGGTTCTTTTAACTAATTTTAAACTTTTTAAATAGTTTTGACGAATATAAATATAAAAACGTCATATTTGGCATCACGAACACGATTCTCAATATTTAATAAAAGAAACATAGTTAACTTCTCATAATTCATGGTTGGTTCTTTGCACAATTGATAAAACAATTAGTTAATTAGACAAAAACATATATCTGGAAAAATTTTCCACACAGTGCCAAATTTAAACAAATAAATTAAAAATATTACTTTACAGTTTTTCAAAATGAGAAAAACAAGCTTTGAACCTTTCAAATGAATTACTCTAACATGTACTGTTCTAGTACAGTAGACATAATTTTAAAATGTTGCTAGCCTTGAATCAAACTAGAAAATTTTTTAAATATCTTTTATAATAAGTTTTTATACAAAATTTAATATGATCAATGATATTTTAAATGCTCGCTTTCCAATAATTATATTATGTACATTGTAATTATTTTTTAATTTTTTCCTCATATAAGATATGTAGTTGAAAAGCTAAAATAAGGCTGACAAATTTTACAAGCTAAATATACTGTATTTGATTCTATATACTGAAATTATTGACATCGAATTAGAAATAGGTTTTGTAATATGATGAATATTTTTTTTTTGTTCAACGATCTTTTCTATAATACTCAAACAATTTGGATCAATTCGTCGAAATTAAAGAGAGAAAATTAGTTCACTTGGATTCCATTTTACTCTGAGTAGGATTCACGCTGTAGCTCAGCAACAATTAAAATTGTTGAAGTAAAAGGATTAAATTTTTGATTTCACATTTCTGATTATTGCATTTGAAAAACTGCATTTTGCGTATCAAATGATTGCTCCAACTTCAGTTGAATCATATTAGTGATATGTATTTATAACTTGTAAATATCATTCAAACAACAAACATTAAAATTTTTTTGGTATACAAATTATTTGCGCATACTTCAAAAGAAAATGCTCGTGTCATTAAGAATTTGTAAAAATTCTTATAGCTATACATTTATTGGAACAATTTGTTTTGCTCTGAAAATTGTTTCACTTCGGATAGCCGTTGCAAAATCTCAGCTTTCCGATTCCACGGTTATTTCTTACATATACTTATTTTTAATCTTTCGATTTCGAAATCTGTACTTTTTTTCGCATGCATCTATTTCATAGAAAATATGATTATTTTCGAAACCTGTTGAACTATATCAAAACATGGAAATTGATTCTATAAAAGTAGATACAAAAAAAATCCACAAATATTGGATTTTATTCCGGGTCTTTTGGCTGAGACAATTCGTTCGAGATTGTTGCGTAACCTCACACCCTATATCGCTAAATTCACAGGACCTATATTAATATGGGTCCTCTATTCGCGCATTCATTATTCCGCTGGCTTGTCAAGGTGCGTAATGTACGATACAATCGTTGACTACTAAATCAGTTGTTTAAAGTTAAACTGAAGCTTTATTATTTGAAGTCCCTTGCTTTATTATAATATTGCTGCAATATCCAAGTAAAAAAGGAGGTTTGATTGATTTTAGAAAATACTTTTCCAACAAATTACAAAAATTTTTAAGAAACAATTTCCGATCATTATACCGGTCTTATAGAGCATGTGTAGAGTTCTTCATCTATGTTAACGTTGCTTCTTTGAAGATTCCATGTACTGATACATTTGATTCATATTAGATAATTCGATAATTTATTTAATATACGCACATTTGCCAAACATAGTAAATATCCTTATTCTTAGACAATAACAACGTAACGCAAAAGCAATTTCATAACGCAGCAATCTTTCTTCGGATTGATATAATCGTAAAACACGGAAGCTTCTTATATAGCAATGATAGCCATTTCCGGGCACTGGCCAAACAGAAAATATAGGTATCTATCTAGTGGTTAGTCATCAGACGCTAAATTTAAATTTTTTGGCTACGGTTCATCTTCAAGGACTAAACTATAATAAACATAAAATGTTACTATATATATCATATCTCCAACCTAAATTAATCCATATAATATTTATAGAACACTGACCCCTCTTGATATTAAATATAAAACTATTAAATATAAATTTAAATTTTATATTTAAATTTAATTAAAAATAATAGATATATTAATAATAAAATTAAAAATAATAGATATTAAACATAAATTTTAGATTAATGAAAAATTATAAATATTGTCCAATTTGCTTGACTCTAACGTTAAATTTACATTATTGAGATATTTAAAAATATGAATACTTTCAAGAGTTTCTCTGTTATATTTAATTTTAATAACTTCTTTTTTTTTTAAATATTTACATTTTCAAAATCGACAGAATGTAACCAGTCTAAACTACTCGTATGTTCCTTTACCACGTATGTACCATTCGTGCTTCACAATCTATAATGATGCTCATACATTTGTTGTTTTAGGTATTTACCCTTTTTTCCAATGCAATATTTGTGACAATCTTTAGAATTTATTTTCCATATAACTTCTGCTTTTATCCATTTATCATCCTCGCTTTTACAAATATTAAATAGGCTTCTTATATTAGTATTGTTTTGAAAACTTGAATATTATGTTTTCTAAAAGTACTTCTAATTCTTTCTGACCAACCTTTTATATATGGTAATAATACGATATTATTATTACTGTTTTTGTCTTTTATATTATGTTCTCCACTATTATTGTACATCTGATCGACTTTCTCCACCATGATTTTACCTATAAGATCTACTGGATAATTATTATTAATGAATATCTCTTTGAATAATTTAAAATTATCTTTTCTAAAATCTTTGTGTAATAATTTGATTGCTCTGTCTATGACTCCTTTTATAGTATCTATCTTATTTCCTATTAATGGTGTGAGTTACAATTTAATAACCTACTCGACCATGCAGGTTTTCTATACCAATTTCAATTTATTCCGTTATTACAATCACTAATAAAATTAACATCCAAGAAACTCAATTTATTGTTTAATTATATTTCTTTTTTTAATTTAATTCTATAATGGATGTAATTAAAAACATTCACCATTTTGTCTACAAACATTTCTGGCACAATTGTAAAGACGTCGTCAATATATTTTTTATAGATAATTGGTTCAAAATTTAACTTACTTAATGCAATATTCTCTAATGTTTCCATTACCAAATAAACCATGACCGGTGATAAGGGTGATCCCATTGGACAATCATATCTTTATTCATAAAAATTATTTTGAAAAGAAAAAATTGTATTATTAAAATATAAAATTATTGCTTTAAGAAATTCATTTTTGGTGAATTTTGTGTGTGTACTAATGTCCATTTTTCTTCTAAAATTTCTTTGAATAAATCCAATGGTATATTTGTAAAAATATACCATTTGTAAAAAGATACTACATCCAATCAAATCATCTTATAACCACTCGGAATATTAATATCTTTAATTGTTTCATAAAAACTCTAACTATCTTTAATAAAGAGTTGGTTTCTCCAACTAGCTTAGCTAATGTATTTGATAAAAATCTAGCAATTTTTGTACAATAATAGTAAAGAACATAAGATAAAAGACAAAAACAATAATAATAATATTGTATTATTATCACATGCACATGATTGTCAGAATGAATTAGAAGTACTTTTAAAAAACATAATATTCAAGTTTACTTTCAAAATAATACTAATATAAGAAGCCTATTTAATAATTGTAAAAGCGAGGATGATAAATGGATAAAAGCAGGAGTTATATAGAAAATAAATTCTAAAAATTGTCACAAATATTGCATTAGAAAAACGGGTAGATACTTAAAACAACAAATGTATGAGCATCATTGTAGCTTGCGAAGCACGAAGCGTTCATCTGGGCTAAAGGAACATAGTTTAGACTTGTTAAAGTCATTCGATTTTGAAAATGTAAATATTTTAGAAAAAGGTATTAAAATTAGATATAAAAGAGAAATTCTTGAAAGTATTCATATTTTGAAAAATCGCAATAATGTAAATATAATATTAGCGTCAAGTAAATTGGACAACACCTATAATTTTTTATTAATATAAAATAAAGTATTAAAAATTTTATTTTATATTTAATATCAAAATGGGTTCATGCTCTATAAATATTATATAAATTAATTTAGGTTGGAGATATGGTATATATAGTAACATTTTATGTTTATTATAGTTTAGTCCTTGAAGATGAACCGTGGCCGTTTGAAACGTCGAACATCTAAGGTAAATTTAAATTTAAGATGGTGGGGGTGGTCAGGTTTCACGGATGAGTCCACAGCCTAGCTTAGCATAAATTAGTATGCGCATTTGAGTACGCCACGCACTCTGAAATTGGCAATATATATATACATATATATATATATATATACATATATATATAGTCGAATTATTCTTTCTAATGTGATGTTACTATTTTTGGTTTGACTTTTAAATCACAACAGAGGCTATGCCAAATAATCATGCGCGAGCATTCAGAAAACCATGCAGACCCAAGCTTTAATACAAGCTTCATAATGCAGACGAATTTTTCATTGTACACAAGATCAACACATTACTTCCTATTTATGGAAATCAATATCAACCCTTATTATTTTATACTGAACATAGTTTTCATAATTAGTTAATAAAAGTTATTATTAATTTAAATGCTTAGAATGTTCTAAATTAAATAGTGCTCGGGATATAGACGTTAGCAAACAAAGCTGTTAGAGTACGCGCGTATTTTACATTTTTCATATGTGCTTATGTTCATATCGTTCGTTTAACATTCTCTTGATTTGAATTTTTTACAATAAACTCATTTTTATTTAACTTTGAGTTTTGTGTTTACTTCAACAAATACACAGAAATGTTTGCAATGTACATACATGTTTAGTAATTTCCCTTATCGACACATATAATATAAATGTAAGCAGAATACAAAAACTGTTTCATACTAATATATAAGCAGGAGGGGATCTTCGAGAGGCCAAGAGTACTAGATCTCATTGTAAAATAAAAATTTAATGTTCATATTTGCACAGGAGATGGTACCAGTATTTTATTTGGTAATGCAATAAAGATTTGCGTTATTTTGCAATAAAACTATTATCTTTATTCTTATCATCTTCCATTTTTTTTCTTCACTATTAACAGATGGGCCATCATGTACGCTTTCATTCTCATTGCATTCGTTATTATACATACTAAAAAATCGAAATACCTTTAAATATTTGAATAATGGAGATTGAAATATAGTACGTAGGATCATTGAATGGTTTCTATTGGGTATAATAAATATATCTCTTTAAATTTGTTAAGCTTTAAATTATCTTATGACATTTATTAAGGTACATTATAAATATTAATATATTCATGTATACATTGTCTTTAAGTTGTGTTTCACAAAGTAATGCTTATTATTATTTTATATATTCTTTAAAGGATGTGAATAAAGATGAACATGCTCTTATATCCGGATTTTCTTTAATAGAGAATGTAAGTCCCAAGGAAAATATATCTGAAATCATATTGTTAAATTATTAGTTTACATTTTAGGAAAAGTCATGAAAAATAAAGTTCTGATCTGAGAGTGAGACCAAAAAGTAGGACAACACTTATATTATTTATATATGCATAATTATTGGAATTTTGGAAAGTAATTAAAAATAGGCGGAGAAACTTTTAGGGAAGATTTTTATATAATTATATTCTATTGAATGAAAAGTGAAAATTTATTTTAAATTTGTCGATCTGGTCTGAGGTTAGTTCAGTAAATTATAGATAATACAGAAACTATAGACATCTGCGATGCAAGTTTTTTTACATTGTGATAAAATGCTTTTGCA
Organism: Sycobia sp. Sy_11; assembly: GCA_018907035.1. Classification (NCBI taxonomy): domain Eukaryota; kingdom Metazoa; phylum Arthropoda; class Insecta; order Hymenoptera; family Epichrysomallidae; genus Sycobia; species Sycobia sp. Sy_11. The sequence goes on along the minus strand of JACCIC010000323.1, from coordinate 242,954 downwards.
TTTTCTAAGCACAATCATTTAAGTAACAATTGCGGTAGTTTATTTGTGATGTTCTGCGTAATATTTATTATTCATACTGTAGCGATTCCCCTGAATTTTTGAAATCCGAAGCTTTTAAAATCGGAGATTTTCTGTACGAAATTTAGGATGATAGCGATATATTTGGTTTCGATCGCTACTATCTTAAAATTTCTCCACCTATAATAATTAATGAAGCTAACTTTTAAAAAAAATAATGAAGCTCTTACTAAGTATGTAGTTAAAATAAAAATTCGACAAATACAAAAACATATTATTAAATCAAAAAGATAACTTACGCAGCAATGATTTAAGGAGTTACTCGTCCTCTTGGTTCTCTTCGGTCTGTTCGTCCTCTGCGTCAGGGAGCGGTTCTGAATAAACTTCAACATAGGCATGAATCGCTAGATCGGGCTTTCCCGTAAGTTTTAGGACGAGCGATTGGGGTACTTGATTATCACTCTCCGCACTTATAGTAAAACCAATTCTGTCATGTAATAGATCAGAAACTTGAAGATAAGTAAATACACGGTAAGCAGGAATAGGTATTGTGTCCGAAACTTCGGCACCCTTACGGTCTGCCCGAGCATCTGCTCGCAGTGTCTTCGTATAGAATGATTTATCCTTATCTGTTCGAGCACCAATAGTAGCGATGTTTATGCTATACGCAATATTAATTGTTATTGCAAGCAATGTAATTATTAAAAAGTACCTTGCACTCATGATTTTTACTTTATTTCTTTCGAATAATGTAAATATAACTAAAACTGGTTTGGTATACCGAATTAAGGCTATGTATAATGGGTTTCTCCATTTATATATATCATCAACTGCCTAATCTCATAACTAGATCTAATTGTTCTGAATATACATAAAAGAAAAATATAGGACGAGGGTGTGATATTTCAATACATGGAAGAATAATCGTTATCTAAAGTATTTTGAATACAAATATAAAACGACCAATTGTCTCTAATTGAGAAAGAAAATTTTATTGGATTTTCAATTAAAATTTTATTAGACATTTAGACATGTCCTTTTGCACTCTTTTGATTTTAAAAAAAATGTAGCAGGATCTTATCGATTGCTTTAAGAATATTATGAGGAACAAGACCATCGCTAGGTGCAACAATTCATGGGAGGACCCAAAATAACCGACCAGAACATCGACACTAAAACGGAACATCCACGGCCAAAAGGTATTATTCTGCATTTCCCAGGACCAACAGGGTGTACTGTACTACAAGCTGCTAAAATCGAATGCCACCGTCACCATCGAGGTATGCAAACGCCAACTGAATGATTTGCAACAGAAATTGATCGAACATAGATCAGCAATTACGAGGAAATAGGCGCAAAGTCATTCTTTTGCATGGTAACCCTCGGTCACATGTTGCGAAAGTTTTCAAGAACACTCTGTTGCAGCTCGAATAGGAACTGTTGCCACACCCAGCGTACTCACCAGACATACCGCCTTCTGATTACTATCTATTCAGCCCGATGTAGCACGACCTCGTTGATACGTACTTCCGAGATGTTCAAGAAGTGCGAGAATTTGTGGATGTTTGGATCGCCTCGAAACCGCCATCGTTATTTCATCACGTTATCGTCATATTGACAGAAGGATGGGAAAAAGTAGTAGAAAATGATGGAAAATATTTTCATTAAGATAACGTGTATCCATTTTCCATCAAAAATTTTGCTTTTAAAAAAGGTCCGAAACTAACTTCGTCTCCTAATATATATAAAATTTTCGTCACATTCAGGCTACTCCTATTGTTTCGGAATTTGAACTTTTAACCTCATTGTGTATAAAAATATAGTTCTCATAATTTATTTATATGTCTTCATTTTTATCTAATAAAAATTTACTTCTGAAAAAATTCTCCACATAAGTAGAAGCAAATTTTAACGTTTACTGTCGCGGTGTTTCAAAATAAAAAAAAAACTTCGACTTTTTGCAATAAATTAATGGATAGTTCAAATACAATAGTTCCGTTAAAAATCATAATCTAATCTTGAAATCAACTATCAAAAAGACTTACTTTTTCATAATAAGCTTTTAGAAGCGACTGAATATTATAAAGGATCTTATGTATGTTTTATTTTTAAGATCTTTTTATTTAGATTGTTATAATTTTTTGTTATGCTTCTTTCACATAAGATCTCTAGTTGTTTAAAACTAGAAAAAGACTCAACTATTACAAGCTAAATATATTACAATTGTTACTTTGTCCTGGAATTATTGATATCGAAATAAAAATAGCCTTTGAATTCGATGAATGTTTTTTTTTGTTCAACGATTTTTTCTATAATTTGCTTTGATTTCTAGAATTGTCCATAATTTGACGTTGATCAGTCTTAGTATTTTAACAACATTTTAGTCATTTAATGAAGTTTATTACACTTTTTGATTAATCTTTCTAAGTATTGTATTTGAAATCCTACAGTTTGCGTATATAATAATTACTCAAACTTTATTTGAATTGCATTAGTAATCTGTAGATATATATATATAACCTGTAGGTATAACAGGTGAGCTAAAAAGTTCGTAGGCTAACATAGTACAATATTTTTTCTCGTATAATTCGATTTTGTTATTCAATATAGTTGCCTTCGAGGGTAATACAATGATTATAGTGATTGTATGTAGTATTTATTAATGATATTAAGTACGTATTTACGTGCAAGGAATGTGCATTCGGGAACGTAAATGAAACTCCCCGGATAATATTCGACCGCGGGATCTTTACTGATGCCGACTATATGATCCGCTGCAGATCACGGTCCGAAGGAGCAACGTTTATTTGTTTAAACACTTTTATAATATCGGCTGTGAATACGAACTGATATCGTCGCCAATTTAAAAGGATTAACGCAAAATCTTTTTGAAGAGGAGGCCCGGTCAGTAAAAAGTCGTTTGACGAATGGAGATCATGTGTTTTCCGCGATGAATCAAACAGGACCAGAATTTTCAGCTGCGCAGTAGCTTCGGTTACGAAGGAACCTTCGGAGCGGTGATCTAGAAGAGCACGAACACGCATTTGGATATCGTTAGGATCTTCTAATATAATGTGCGCAGTCGCTAGTATAATGGATCCTTTCATTGAAGTAGTAGCAACAGTATGCACATTCGTCTCGACGACGTTACTGTTTCCTTCTACCTTTTCTTTCCGGGCCCTTTCTTCGAAGACAGTAGTCGTAGTCTGCGTTCTTTTCTTTAAGTCAAAATGCAAAAGAGATTGGTGTTTATCCCGACATTTACTACAGCGCCCGTTTGTGGTACAATCTTTACAATTGTGTCGACCGAAGCAATTAAAGCACAGACGCAAGTGTTGCATCTCCATGCGACGGTCATATGTCCTCTTCGCGAGCAATCTTGGACATTTAGCGAGGACGTGTAACGCAGAGCATAGTGGGCATTTCTAGCCACTGCTCTTTTGTGGAGGCTACGCGCTTGTATGCATCATACTACGCATTCTCTAGCATGAATTGTGAAATGAAAGGACTTTCTTTTCAGTTTTATTTTGAACGCCAATCATGCCGAAAGCATGGGCGCGTTTTTCCAGAAACGTCATTAGCTCGTCGAACGTCGGAAACCGGTGTGATTGCGTGGAATCAACGGCACGACTATTAATACTAATATTTATAGCGCGATATTTAGCGCTATTATTCCGATTCCTAGAGCTTCCTTGTTTCCGTGTCTAACCGTGCGCTTAGTATATGAATCAACCACACATCCCAAGACTCGACCAGCATTTTGAAATTCTTTAATGCACGTAAGATGCACTGACACTTATCAGTGAAAACTCGTATATCAGAAGCTGATTCTTTTTTTCATGTATTGCAAATTCATTAGAGCGTTTAAGTAATTAGGTACTGTTAACCGCGGGCTATAGAAATGCGCCTTAAAAGACTGCCAAGTCGAAGCATAATTTATGCTTATAATGGTGATATCTTTATCAAGATCCGCTGCCGGTTGTGTGGGACATGACTTTAGATATTGGAGTTTCGTACAGTCGTCAACGTTAGGGGCATTATACACGAGGGCCGAAAAGAGGTCGCAAAAATTATCCCAAGCTTCATATCTCCCGGAAAACGTTGGTAGATCTAGCTTGATGGTAGCTAGTTAGTAGATCTAGCTTGTTGGTAGATCTCACTGATTGGTTAGACTTCCAGATCGCTGAGAGACGGCGTCAGTCTTTTTCTGAAAGTCGACTGATAACGTCAACAGATAATCAAGCGTATCCTCATAATCGGTTTGTAAGCGCGAGAACGTTGCTTCGGTTACGTAAGTTTCCTTACGTACGTTTGCTCCTCATCGTGACACATTATTTCCAAATACGTTTTACGTTCTTCGCTCCATATGACGCTAATCGCGGCGAGTCGAGATTGAAGGATATTTATGTTAAGAGAGTCGCCTGATCTTTCTCTTATTCTCGAGCTTAATAATTTTATTTCTGTTAAGCGCGCGTTTTGCATTGTCGTCAATTTTGTAAAAGCTGCGGGCTTCATTCTGACAGTTATTATTATTGAATTCGCGAACGCTGAAATGGATTAGTAGCTGGCACAATGTTAACGTAAATCGATCAGCTCAAATTGTACAATAATTTTATCTAAATCGTTAAAGTTTTTTAAAGCATTCTTGGACCAAGATTGAAAAAATACTGCTATAATACAATGTTAATGTTTCAGGACGATCCCAGCTTTAACGTAACGATTAAACCTAGTCTAATAATATCAGATTAATAGAATCATATATACAAATTTAAAACTACCATATTAAAAAAATTACAAATTTCATGAAAAAAGAAATCCACGACGCAGTCCAGAATGTACGAGCTAAAGTAACAAATATATGCAGGTAGTCTTCTATTCGAACATACATTGCTCACCCGGGGCACCAAGAAATGTATTTAGCATTTATCAATGATATTAAGTTCGTACTTATTATTATAATAATTATTATAATAATATATTATAAAATCTATTTATTGACAGAAAAAGAATGGCATAAAAAACATCCACTCAGTGAGTGGAGGAAAAAGCCGAAATTAATGGTAAGCAAATAGAGTTATTCATCAAAATTATGAATTTTGATCATGAGATCAACCGATCGCTATATGAACATAAACGTTTATAGGTAATAGCTAACGCTTACAGTTCTAAGACTAAAGACTAAATATTTTAACACACTGTTACGTTGTAAAGAATAGAGCAGCTAACAATCGCTGAATTTAAACTCACGGAGTACTCCGATGTGTGCGAATCGAGCGTCAGCGAGTCCAGATACTCGCGTAGCTCGTGAGGTCCATTAGCGGAAGAGATGCTCCGCGAATACCCCCTCTGCATTGCGGCTCCGAAGTGTCGGGCACGGTTTCACTTCTAACTACAACGGCAGCCAACGGGCACAAAGGTACCGTCGGAGCACTGTCGGATTTCCGTGCCAAACGGAATTTCCACAAGGGCAAGGTTCCTTGTCCCGTTGATGCGCCAATTTTACACTTCAGACGCCTAGCTGTACATAAACACACACACACACACACACACACACACAACACGCCGATAAAATCTTACAAATGCAAATTAATATTAAAACAAAAGCGTATGAATCTAAATTACTATGAATGAGTTCTTGAGCTCGAACGGTAGTTTGAAATCGCCACGACGGCCGAGCACAAAGTGACCTTCCTTCGCTTCGCAAAAGTCCTGTATGCGATGCGACACAGCGAGGAAGGAAGAAAAGGACTCTAAAAGCGGGGCTGGACGTCAGATAAGCTTCTCCAGTCTATAAAGGCCTTGAAGAATGACCCTATGGCCTCTCGAGATGGTCATCCATCGCACCTATATAATACCGGTGCGCCCATTCGAACACTAAATACTTTACTTAAAAGGCCCCATTCAGAAAGTTCATTAATGGCCAAGCCATGGCATCAACAGTATTTTTTTCGCGAAAAGGAAAGGTTTGATTAACAAGGATTATTTTACGTACAATGTTCTATCTCATGAAGCAATTGTCAAACAGCATCTATCAAATTTGGATAATAACTTCTGAAGGCTGGTAGTAACTAAAACTAATATGGATTTAATTATAGTAACGCCATATACGAGCCAGCTTAACATTTCAGCCTACGTATTCATTGAATTAACAAGCATTAATACTTTTTTCGTATGAAAATTATGCACATACTTTATAAAAAACTTATTTCATTAACAATAGATCAAAATTGTTTATTGGTAAAAATTTATTCGAACAGTTTGCTTTGCTCTGAAAATTATTTAATTTCGGATGCGCGTGGCAAAATCTCAGTTTTCCGATTCCACGTTTATTTCGTATATATAGATTAATACTTTGGAATTCAATTATCTTTTGAAACTCAAAAATGAGTAAAGTTTGCCATTTGATAGGGACAATCAATTGTAACTACAGGGTTTGAATATGGAATTTATAGTTCTTAATCTGGACAAAAATTAATTTTCTACGGGTTTGCCGCACCCTTTTTCATTCACATAAAATGGTAGTTATTTTCAGACAATCTAGGTACTATACGTATTGGATATGTATCTAGTTATTGTAATTATGGACTTCTATAATATGGAGTTATTTAAAATAAGCTTTACGAAAAATATATGATACTTACATATTATAATTTTTTTATAACCGTTACTTTAGCGGAACTCCAACCGCACCTAAGAGGAGGTTATTATCGCATTATATTAGCCGTATATGCGAAAGATTATCTAGATGTATCTCATTTTACATACGTATTCTATTCCATGAAAATGATGCTTGTACTTTTATTTCGATCAACGGTATTTGTGATTAACAAGGTGCTAAAGCTATTATCTCGAAAAGAGTAAACTGGTTAGAAGATTTTACTCTGCTAAATTATTTGACCTATTCGAACTGAATTGTAGAAAAACGGACTCATTTGTAGCATTAAAAGGGCTCTTCCAACAACATAATATATAAATAATATATAAATATATAAACAAAGATTTTACTGTGCTAAATTATTTGACCTATTCGACATTGAAAGGGACTCATTTGCTGCATAAAAAGGGTTCTTCCAACAAAATAATATAAAAAGAATATATAAATATATAAAGAAATACCTCTGCGTAAAGCTACCAACTGTTGAATCATCCACTGTATTCTCTAGATTTAGTTTCGTGCGACTTCTTTGTATTTTTTTTGCAAACTTAAAAAACTCACAGGATAGAAATTTCAATATTACGAGGAGATCAAAGCCGCAACATAGGCCTGTCGATAAAACTCATTTTTCAGATGGGTTGAATAGTTGAAGCATCGCTGAATCAAATATATCGAACTGAAAAGTGACTGAAATTAAAAAAAATTAACGACATTTCCTAAATTTTTTTTTTTTTTTAAGCTAAGTACTTATCCGATATATTGTCGCAAACAGATGAAACAAAATCGATAGTAAAAATGAGTACACATTGAAGATGTGAATGCTGTTACTGTACACAAAAAAGGAATCTGTAAAGATTAACATCGAGGTTAGAGAAGTAAATACAAATACAAATACAATACATATGAGTTGGTTTGTATTAAGAAGAATCTAGTTGATTGCTTTCGCTAGGTGGGATTTGTGTGATAACCGAATACAATGTATTCAGTACATCCATATACTCCCTTTTAGATATAATCCCCTGCAGATTAAGATATACGGTAGAAAAATATTCGCGTAGTTTGGTCAATTATGACATCAGCTTTTCTTGACGGGACAGTTATAGGTTTCTGCGGATACTTGACAGTGAAAATTGACAAATCGAGACTTCATCTCGATATTTTACAACACAGAGTTCCGCCGCAAATGAATTCTTATAATTTTTTCCTATGCTTACAGAGCAAATCGCTTATCTTACTTGGCTAAACCCGTCCTGGCGAAATATTTATCATTATACGATAATACGGTCAAAGTCGATTGATCGTTTCGCTAGCATATTGCAATAAATTATTTTCGATTATTTTCGATATTGATATTTCGATGTATATTTTGATTATTGCAATAAATTATTTTCGAATGAATTATTTTCAAGGAAACGAGAAAGATTATATTCCATTAGATTATTTTTGCCTTCTCAATTCAAAGTAATATAATCGCGTCAGTTTTAATTCATCGGAATATAGTATTCATACAGTCAAATGCCAATTGAACCGCTGTATTTTAATGTTATTATAGTTCCACAAAATCCTTCCAATATTACAGCGATATTTTAGAAAATTTCTTCGCATACCTCACCAAAATTTCACGAGCATCTAAAAGGAACATTTTCCCATTTCAATTTTTTACATTATTATACAACCATTTGTTCTTACCAGTAAATCGGATATCGGAAATGTATTAAAAATTAATGTTTAAATTATTCTTTACCCATCATGGGAGAAAACATGCTGTATGAGCAAATATGCTGTACCAGATCTGGACTGCTATCTTTCTTGAAAAGGAGCATTGATATATACTTATGGCAGCTCAACAGATGCAGAGAAATTTTTGCAATGTACCTACATTTTTAGTAATTCCCCTTATCGACACATATAATATAAATGTAAGCAGAATACAAAAACTGTTTAATACTAATATATAAGCAGGAGGGAATCTTCGAGAGGCTAAGAGTACTAGATCTCATTGTAAAATAAAAATTTAATGTTCATATTTGCACAGGAGATGGTACCAGTATTTTATTTGGTAATGCAATAAAGATTTGCGTTATTTTGCAATAAAACTATTATCTTTATTCTTATCATCTTCCATTTTTTTTCTTCACTATTAGCAGATGGGCCATCATGTACGCTTTCATTCTCATTGCATTCGTTATTATACATACTAAAAAATCGAAATACCTTTAAATATTTGAATAATGGAGATTGAAATATAGTACGTAGGATCATTGAATGGTTTCTATTGGGTATAATAAATATATCTCTTTAAATTTGTTAAGCTTTAAATTATCTTATGACATTTATTAAGGTACATTATAAATATTAATATATTCATGTATACATTGTCTTTAAGTTGTGTTTCACAAAGTAATGCTTATTATTATTTTATATATTCTTTAATGGATATGAATAAAGATGAACATGCTCTTATATCCGGATTTTCTTTAATAGAGAATATAAGTCCCAAGGAAAATATATCTGAAATCATATGGTTAAATTATTAGTTTACATTTTAGGAAAAGTCATGAAAAATAAAGTTCTGATCTGAGAGTGAGACCAAAAGTAGGACAACACTTATATTATTTATATATGCATAATTGTTGGAATTTTGGAAAGTACTTAAAAATAGATGGAGAAACTTTTAGGGAAGATTCTTATATAATTATATTCTATTGAATGAAAAATGAAAATTTATTTTAAATTTGTCGATCTGGTTTGAGGTTAGTTCAGTAAACTATAGATAATAGAGAAACTATAGACAACTTCGATGTTCTCGTCCAAAGCTAAAATTGAATTTGAGCTCCGGAACTAGTAGAATTGAAACAGTTATCTGTTGTTATTAGCTGACTGATAACACGCAAGTTTATTACAATGTGGTAAAATGCTTTTCTATTTTCTAAGGAAAATCGTTTAACTAACAATTGGGGTAGTTGATGTATGATACAAATGATGGAATTTCTTTGAAAGGTTTAGGTGTTGGATTATCTAAAGGTGATAATTCCATGAAGATGGGAATGGAGAACTAAACAGGCGTAAACGCGATTTTAAGAGCATAACCCTGTATTGAGAAACAACAGCTCTTTTCGTACACGAGTTTCGCAATCCAAAGCAAAATATAAACACGTCTGCTAACTCGTAAATGTACCGTGCGACTGAGGAAAATATTATTAAATTAAGAAGATAACTTACTCAGCAATGATTTAAGCATTTACTCGTCCCCTTGGTTCTCTTGGTTCTCTTGGTTCCCTTCGGGACGGACGGGTTCTGAGAAAACTTCAACGTAAGCTTTAATGGCTAGATCGGGCTTTCCCGTAAGTTTTAGGACGAGCGATTGGGGTACTTGGTTATCACTCTCCGTACTTATGCTAAATCCAACTCTTCTATTTATTAGATCAGTAACTTGAATATAAGTAATTACACGGTAAGCAGGAATAGGTATTATGTCTGAAACTTCGGCACCCCTACGGTCTGCCCGAGCATCTGCTCGCAGTGTCTTCGTATAGAATGATTCATCGTTATCTGTTCGAGCACCAAGATAAGCGAATTTTGCGCTGTACGCAATATTAATTGTTACAGTAAACAATGCAATTATAAAAAAATACCTCGCAGAAATCATTTTTACGTTATTATTTTTCTATCTTAAAGAAGTAATATAAGAAGTAAGATCGTTCCAAGTCAATATAACGAATTCTGCGTTACGTAAATTTCCTCTATTTCTTATATATAGATTTTATTAATTATTCTCATAAGATTTTATCTCTATATCATAATATTAATGTATAAAAACAATTAATTTTATAAAACTGCGTCGATGTATAAAATGAAGGTCATTTTTACATTTTAATAGATCGATTTATAATGGTTATTTCATGTACGCTGAAAAATATGTTTTTAGGGTAAAAACACGAAACAGATATTGTAAACATATATTGTTTTTCTTCTAAGCTTTCGCTGAGCTACCGAGGAATTCGTGGCACAAGGTCGCTTTATCATTTTGGTTCACTATCGGTGTGTTGTTTTTGGGTCTGCTTCTCTCTAAACGTGAGTTCTTATCCACAGTTTCAAATTTTGAATTTTGGCTAGTCTAGTTCTGATAGGATTTTATTGCTGATTTTATTTTTAATTTATTTATGATAAATGTTAAAAATTCTTAAAAACCAAACATTAATTATTTTAATTAATTATTATTTTGAATTAATTTTTTCATGAAATATTCTTTATAAAAATATTCCTTTTTGGCCGATGCCAATTCTAAAGAATATTAATTTAAATATTAACCTTAAAAGGGCTGGGTTTTGAGATTTCGAAACCTTCTTTGAAAGTGCCCAAATTCATATTTTGTACCACCCATCAACTATATACAATGGTCCTATCATGGACCGAGCCAATATATCGGCTCTCCGGCCCGGGAGGGTCATGAAAAATTTTTAGTTCGGTAAAACAGGAATAAAATCATATTCGTAGGTTTTGAGATGTGCTCCATCCAAGTCTGGAGTCTTATCGGTTATAACTGCTCATAATCACAGTAATTCGAGGTCAAGCAAGGTCACTCTAAGGTCAAATGCAGAAATTATCATATATATTCGAACAAAAACTATATCTAAGAGTACCCCGAGATACTTCATCTGTATCTGACACTTGTTTGTTTGTGAATAGACATAATTACACTCATTCTTCAATAATGATATTGACAGAAATGTGATTGGTTGAATGAGAAAATTCGGTTTCAAACACTCTCAAAATTTAAAAACCAATTTTAAATATTTCCCTGGGTATATTCTCAACCTGACCTTGGAGAAATCTTCACCTCTCTTTTTATTTGAGGTCAAAATGGCGTAAAACCCGAACTCAGTGACTCGAAAAATATAAGGATATATCTTTTGCAATGATTCAAACCATTGGATAGGTTTGACCTTCAAATGACCTTCATGGACGAACTTAGCACATCAATTTACTTAATGATAAAGAGGTATCCTAACAGTATGTTTTTTAGCCGATATATGGGTTTTCCGGCCCTTTAAAGGATAATGAAGTATTATATTAAAAATGCACTTGAGTATGCAAAAAAATATTTTAATTTGAATATTTTTAGCTTTAGAAATATTAAAATTTTCTACTACGAAAAAAATGTTTCAGTAATCTTTCTTTGGGAACGTGTATTGAAATGTTCATGATTATTATAAAATATAAAAAATGTTAATTAGGATATATTTTTATACTTTGATTATTATTGATTATCATTAAATTTAATTAGAAAATTTTAATTAAAATTTATAATATATTATAATATATTATAATAACTTATATTATAATAACTATAATAATAATTATAATAATTATAATAACTTATATTATTTTAAGAGGGAATGTAAGAATTTTTTTGAATTACGTAATAGTAATCAAATAATTTTTAGTAAAAAAAGATGTTAATTTTATTTGTATAACATTGTTCATAGATGAAACTATCATTGGCGGCGAGATACTCGGCACTTGTACAAGTACCTTCATAGTAAAACATAAGCTGGTCTTAACACATGGTCAAATAGTTGAAAGCTGTTTCTTTTAACGGAATCTCAAGTTTCTCTATAGTTTCGATGAATATAAAATTAAAATTAAGCGATGTTTACGAGATTCTTTGTTCGCAGTTTTAATGAATGTTACGACATAATTTTACATAGTTGATTGATAATTCATTGCATAATGAGTAAAACACAATGTAATGATTAAAATTAGATATCCTAATAAATGTATTCTTATTAATTAATTTTTATTACTTTAATTTGCGATAAGCTAAATTAATTTTTAGAATTATTGCTCTAAGATGTGCTATATGGAATAAAAAAACTTTTAAGTCCTTGAAATAGAATCACTCCTACATACATAAGTATTTATCACTCATCAAAATAAAAGAAGGTTATTCTATCTCGGTCTCATTCTAAGTTGAAAGTAAAAATATCCATTATAGCTGGTATCTATCAATTTATATATGTATGACAATTAAACTCAATCATTGAGTTGAGCACGTGTTAGATGTTTGAATTACTATTTACAATTGTACTATTATATATGCATGAATTATAATAAAAAATATTTTCCTGTATGAGTTGTTCAATTGTGAGTTGAAACGAGTAATTTCGAAATTTTTTTCTTCTTCACGGAAACGAAGTGTCGGATGAGAAAATAAAAAAAATAGATTTTTGTGCAATTAAAATTATTTGTATAATCAAAAAAAATATTATTCACGGTCTGTATAAATATTTTTTTAGCGATCCTACGTGTAGATGTCATAAATCAAAAAAAAAAGTCAAGTCATCTTGTATTACGATGAGCTTAGACAGTCTGCCATGTTACCGAGATGCCCAACAAGTGGCCTCCTGCGAAAATCTAATACATAGATTAATTCTCAGTTAATTCAAAGTTACTGACATTTTTCATTCTCTATATCATAAAATTATAAGTCTTAGAATTTGAGTTGATCATCCATAAGATAAGTCGATTTGACGACCCGTCGTTTATGCGAAACTAATCAACTTTGAAATTTTTCATTTTCTGAGTTATATAAGATCATACGATCATAGTCTATATCAAATGTACGGGGGGGGGGGATATAAGTTGCATTCGGACAAAAAATACCACGTAGATACTATAAGTACGAATGATAGAACAACAATAACCATGTAAATTTCATATGGAAGTTTATCATATTTATATGGTACATACGACGTTTCGGCCTTGCTTAGATGCTCGAGCACTTTTACGCATCTTTTTCTATGCGCATGATTAAAAAATACCCTCAAACACGATTAACAACAGAACTCATTGGAGAGGGTCGCGCTTAGAAAAGCACAAATGTATAATTAGGTCAGTGATAATAGGAAGAAAATAAGCTCTAATTTAATTTCATCTTTTTTCTGTTACAAATATGTTGTAGATTAAAAGTTAATAAAAATATTGAAATTGTGTTCAATGAAAGCACTTATAAGACGTTATAGCACAATGGGTTTCTAAGAAATATGTAAAATAATGCGGAAGATTCTTAAAATATATATGGGGAGGGATTGACCCAGTAAAATACATATCAATCAATTAACTATTATAATATACTTATTACTAAAATTACACAGCGTAATAAAGACAATAATGTGAAAAAAATATATGAAATTTATTATAACATCATGCTAATATAATATTTGGATTACATGTCGCGGTCAAGTTTATGCACATAGTAGCATACGATTTTAACAGCTTTTTTAATAAATTTGTATCTTAGAAATATAAAGATAAATTTTAATCAAAGAAATTTGTTCATTTACATATTTGACAACAAGTTGGCGTAATCTTATTCGATAATTTAATTATGAATTTTACGCTTTTAAGGTGCCAATTTATTTAAAAAAAAATCATAGAAATCCAATAATGGTAACCTCCAAGACAATTTACTCTTGACATCGGGAACCACAATAATCTTAATCGTTGCAAAAGAGATTTTCAAATTTTTAATGCGCGAAAGAAGCGTCATGAATTAGAAAAATAGATGAATAGTAATCAAGTAATATAGTAATATAAACAGTAATATACTCTCAGTTATTTAATATGCAATAATGCGTCTTTTATTTAAAAAATGACGAAAAATCAGAAAAATAATAAGGATTACTACAATTCGAAGACATAAAATTATTTGCTTTACTTAAACCATTTAACTTTTTAATACAATCAAAATATAATATATACATTTTTTAACGTTATTTGACATCGCTGTATTTTTGCTTCCAAATTCTGATGCTAATCGATTTTACGGAGGCCTACGCTGTCGCTACCTGTTTTTAAACAAAACAGATGTCAATTTTTACAGCGGTCGTTGTGTTAATCAGGCAAGGCCGGGAGCCTGGGACAATAATATCTACTTTAGTTTTTACGAAACAGAATTTATATTATTTAGATTTTGTTTTAGATTTGGATCTAAGGTTTATCGTTATTTGGTTTTAAATTTTTCGTGAAATTTTATTAAATTTTTATTTGATTAACTTATTTTTATAACATATCATCATTCCATAACAAGGTAAGCTTAAAATCTTTAAGTTAACCATATTTTTTTTCTAATGATTTTTTATTATTTAATTTATTAAATTTTTTAAATACTCATTACCAAATTATTATCTATGAAGTTTATATTAAACAGATAATGATTATTTAAGGAATAATTTTTCTTATCGAACTTTGCGCGACTTACACAGGAAATTAGTATTGTTGGGCGCTATTATGATTCCAAAAAAAAGGGCGATTGCGTACGGGCGTTGTCGCACTCGGTGCGCCGTGTGAATCAACGACCTTGGCTTTGATTATTTAAGAAGACCGACGAATATAGGCTCGAAATAATTACCAGGAAGCAAATTTTAGAACAATTATGAAATTAGAAGCTATTGAAATGGAGGATAGCTTAAGAACAAGCCATTATTCATCTATTTGTTTTCGATTCGAAATTATTGCGGTCGTTTTCATATGGATGTTATATTGTAGACTTTAGGCTTATTCGATAAAATAAAGCATTTAAATTTATGTAAATATATTAATTTTTTTCATCACGAGCAATTGCAATATATTTAAGGAATTTTTTACAATAACAGTTTCAATTATTTGCGACGTATTTCACATACATTGAGAGAAATCCATTATTAAAATTTATCATTTATAATGGAAATTTCAAGAATGATTGCTTCTATCGAAAAACGGCCAATTATCGTTTACAAAAACATACCAGTTTATTTACTAAAATTCATCATTTTACATCAATTTTTCTTTAAAAAAAAAGTTTTACAGGCAAAAAAAAAGAATAATTTGACTTTTTTTCATCAGCCGAGACTGGTCCAAAGCTACCACAAATAATAATACATATTAATATCACTTTTTCGATGCTTCGCATAGTTAATAATAACGCAGTCGAGGATAATGGATTTTTGAAGCTTAACTTGCTCGATGCTTCGACTGTCATAACAAGGCCATTCTAACAAAGTCGAATTGAGTTCATTTCGTTCGTTTCGAATCAAAGTCTCAGAGCGTTTTCGATAGCCATGGATTCTGCACGGACAGATTGAGTCAAATTAAGGAGAGCGTTTAGACTATTAGAATTTCATTTGGATTTTTCTCGAAAGATAAAGCGCTTTATGAGGACGGAGAGCCTGGTCGATCTGGCACCATCTGTACAAATAGCTAGAGCATTGTATGCGTAACATTAGTCGATCTATTTTCGAGTTTTGCCTATTTTTACCGATTCCACGAATACAAAAATTAATGCGCATTTCATATTCGTTACCATTTTCAATTGTTATCGAAATATATGATATTTCTTCGCCGGCCCAGGAAATTTGCAGAATTATTCCAATTGCCTCTTTGATGTATATGATAAAATTACTAACAATACAGGTATTTCCCGCGCTCATTGACTACAGGTAACTTCGATTATCTGTTATAACAATGTTAAATAGGCGCAAATTTATTCTATAGTCCAGAGTTATTCTTAGAGGAAAAGTACTGTATTTTTTTTTCTATATTTTTTTATAGATAAGATCGAGCGTGATAATGCGCAATATCTCCATATTAGAGAATTAGTCTGATAATGCTCTTATAAAAACTGAAAAATTTATTGGGACTTGCCTACCCCCTTCTCTTCCGCCAGAATGTGCCTCTCAGAAATTTTATAATATATTCCACGCTTTCAAGTACTTATTGCGTTTATGTTATAATATATGATTTGAAAATGTACAATTTTAATAAATACCAAATTATGTCTAAAAATCGTACTAATAGCTGTGCTTAATTTGACGCAAAATCAACGCACAAATTATGGAAACAAATCTAATCCATAGACACGTAAATTACTATCGATGTTCTTAATTGATTTTTCGACTTTTTTTCGATTTTTTATACTAGACCAAATTTGCGCGCAGTGGATTTACGATCGAATGAGTTAGTTTAAAAATGATGCTCTATATTATTCTAATACATAGAGATCGAAAAGTGACCGGGCACAAGAGTTTCGTCGTGTGCTCGAATCGAATGGTTAAGTTCTGTACTAGATGTTGAAAAAACAGAAAGTTAAAATTCGACTATTTATTATTATTAGGCTAACTGTATATATATATATATATATATATATATATATATATATATATATATGTGTGTGTGTGTGTGTATCTGCGTGTTTGCTGAACTAAAAGTATTCTTAGATTTGATGGGACTCTCTACTATCGCTTCTCCCGCTTACAAATATTAAATCTAGTAATTTATTAGATACCGTCTCCTATTAGTTCGATATAGTTGAGCCAGTGATGCTCCAACTTCTTTAACCCATTTGAAAGTAGTGGATGTATTAATTTATGTATTTATCCTATTGATTTAAATTTTTTTTTATGTTTTAAAGAAGTAATTTAAGAATAATAATTTAACATAATTTAAACTTGCCCCAAGTAAATATAACGAAATATGTTCTACCTGAATTATTTTTCGTTTTTTACATGTAACTTTTACTGATTTTTCTGACCTTCTACCGAGTTTCTTATCATGTTTCATCTCCGCAATATCAACTTTTCTATCCGATAAACCAAATAAATTTTATGAAAAATATAGAAGGATATTGCGGTATTTCGTCACACTGAATAATCATTATTATATAACGTATGCTAAACAATATATTTTTAGGCCAAAAGTAGCGAGCTGACATTGAAATCGCACCTGTTCCAATTCCGCGATATTCACCAGGTGTATTACCCAATTTTGTCAGCATATATAAAGATAATTAATGCAAAACACAAGACTTGCAACAAATAATGGCAATTAATGTTTTTAATACCCATCATCATATTATGCTTTTCGAAGCAACTTGTTATTATAGATGTCATTAATCAAAATTTATTTATTTTATTTAGATTCTTTATTTACATTTCACTGAAGTTTAGAAAAATTATTCGTGCACCAATTAAAAGATAATACTGGTCTAATTGTCTGGTTAGCACTATTAAAACATTGTTTATGTGCTCGGCAACGAGTTTATCGAGTGTATTTGGAAAAATGAGAAATAACAAATTTTTATTTTTCTTTATTTATATATATATTATAGAGGTATGTCTATAATCTATCCAATTTTTGTTGGCGCTGTCCAGATTTTGAAGAACGATTGATTTCTTATAATGGTTTACACGAAACTTATTCATTACCTTTAAGTAGTTAATAAAAAATATTGTAGTCCATCGTTACTTCTAAAAGAAAGTTAATAGCGATTGGTTTAACTTCGTACTCGCGAGCGAATTTAATTAAAAATAACTTAATCTGTAAAGTCTGTAAAGAGTAGGCGTTAAACTGACGTTACATTCCATGAGCGAAGTTGTCAAATACTTGAGTTTATAGAGAACCAATAACTTATACTTAAGAAGGTAATGAGTTCAGACATTATTATTGCTAAATTATCCACTTGTCATTTTAAAAATATCCCTAGTGATTACATATGCAGAAAGTAGATAGATTGCTAAATGAGTAACGTAGTTGAATAATAATAAAAAATAAATAGAAATTTCAATTTAAACGCGAGAAATTTATTTTTATTATTCGACAGTTAAATATAATATATAGTATTTGTGACTATTCTTTGATCGGTATTATAAGAATGAACTTTTTTTTGTTTGAAAATCTTTTATTTGAAACTATATTATGAGTTTAATTTAAATAAAATATAGATATTAAGTAATTATAATTATATTATTATACATTGTTTATTCATTGCACATTAATGCTTATTATTGTACATATCGAATAATATGTTTATTAATATATATACCATTACGGAGTGTGTATGATAATTTCTAGGTTCTTATATCCGGTTTTTCTATAATATAGAATACAGTCGCAGGTGAGGTAATCTATTTTTCAAATTGGGTCGAGAGATGCCAAAAGTATCCTCGTATGATCACTAGATATCGGCAGCCCCAATGGGCACAAAGGAAACTATACCTGAAATAATATTGCTAAATTTAGTGATATATTTTAAGAAAAGCAAAATTGTAGGAGTTGGAGAAAGAAGCTCAATAAGACTCAGATATACTTCATATATATATATACACACAGATAATTCTTGAAATTCTGTAAAGTACTTAAAAATACACGGAGAACCTTTGGGGAATATTTTTAGTCGTACTAAATCTTTTAATGTTATTTTGCAAAATATATCGCGCAAATATTGTATGAAAATTATATTAAATTTGTCGATCTGATTTGTGGTTCGGTCAGTAAACTACAGAAACTATAGACAACTTCGATGTGCTCGGTCAATTCGTGAAATTGTATTTCCAGTTCCGAAACTAGTAACAGTGGAACAGTTATTTATAATGTCATTAGTTGACTGCGACCATATTTTGTATATATTGCCTTAATATTGTTTTAAAAATCTACAGAACTTTTCTGAAAATATCGACAAAAAAGTTATTTTAAAATTGTACATATGTTTCAATTTTTACTGCTATAAAGTTACTTATTACATATTATCCTTGAAAACTCGTGAATAGTCTTTAATACTTTTTACTTTTTTTAGAATTTTTCAGGAAAGACTGCATAGAATTTAAATTTTATAGTAATGACATTTTACAAGAAAAGTTACAGAAAAACTTTATACTAGAAACATTTTGGGAACAAAATCATTTTTTTCAAAAAAGGACAATCCCACTTTTCCATTTATTAAAAATTATTTCTTCATCTATAACGCCGAGTTCCTTACGGATTACTATAAAATTATTACAAAATATTTCGGACTAGCTTTCAATTCATAGAAACATTTTAGAAAATTGAAGTCACTAATTTTCTTTCACTAGCTGCTGTGCTACTTCGATGAAATTACGTTGAAAATGTTTTATAATGTTTTTCATCGCAAAAATTTTCATAACATTGGACTAAAAATAATCTTTCATATAGATAACCCAAGAAATATAGTTATTTAGTAAATTATGCTAGTAGACATTTGGAGCGCTGCTTTCGTAAAGAGCTCTCCGTGCATAAAATTATGATTCTGAGATTTCCAAGAATCATGAAGCCTATTCTAAGTAAGTAAGAAGTAGTTTAAGTTAATATTAAGCTTTCCAACTGGTATAGAAAAATATTATTAGATCAAGGAGATATAACTTACTGGTCGATATTCGAAATATCCATTCGATAATAAATCGGTCTTACATCTAAGCGCGGGCGAGATTCCAATTATTTTGGGGATCGCGCGGTAACTGGCTCTGAGAAAACTTCAATGTAAACTTGAAGATGCAGGCCCGGATGGGCCGTAACTGTCAGGGTGAACGATTGGGGTATTTTTTGATCGTAGCTGATATCCAGAGTGAAGCCAGCCTCTTCGTGCAGCAGATCGGTGACTTGAAGATAGGTAAATACATCGTAATCGGGAATATTTATTGGCTGCTCGATCTTGGCAGGATTATTTATCGATGTTGGATATGATTCGAAGCTCTGCTGAAAAAATGCAGTGTCGGTACCCGTTCGCGCGCCAACTGTATCGAAGTTTAGACCGCAAACGTTATCTAACGCGACTGCGAATAATGCAATGGCGAGAAAGTATCTTGCAAACGTCATCGTTCGCGTATTTTTCTTCTTTCTTCTTTCAAAGACGTTCTATAAGCAAAATAATCCGAATTGAAGTAAAACTGTTACCAAGTAGATATAACAATTTATTTTTTTCCCTTTTTATATACATCTCCTAGTGATTTATTCCATTATCTTTTAATTTATCTTTTGCATAAAGTTATTTTTTTAATTTATGAATTTAGAACGATGTTTCAAAAATTTCAATTAAACCGAATAATAATTGTTATTTAACGTATGTTAAACGATATCATTTGTTTTTAAAACTACGAAAATGTAAAAAACAGGGTAAAAAAGTGAATCTGCTGCCTTGTCCCTAATTTTAAAACAAGAAATCGTAGTCAGAGAGATCAAAACTGGTTCTTTAATTTATTTACAATTAAATATTACCGAATATTTATGAAATCGATTATTTAGTTCGAATAAAGGATATCCTGATAATTTTTCATAATTAATTAACAGTTCCTTGCATGATAATAATAAAACATTAGATGCATCCATAAGGAATTTCTCCAAACGCGTCCTTCAAACGCGCTATAAGTAGCTTGTGTATGATTGCGTGCGTGCGTCGCGAGCCATTCCGCATGTAAATTATTTGCGTACCATGTAAAAGATCATAATTGTTTGTTTGTCCGATCAGTAGTATTAAACATTTTTTTATGCTTTCTCAAATAAATTTCATTGGGAAAACCTTATTTTACTTTGAAAAATTATATTTAATTTTGGAAGATCTTAGAATAGATAAATTCTTTGTATATTAAAGCCTAATTTGTAAATTAAATTCAATTCTGTGATTCATTTTTGTTGCACACATAATATATAATGCAACTGTGAAAGTCAAGCTCTTCTGCGACTCATAAATTTACGTAATTTGACACAGACGTATATGGAAGAATTAAAGTTAAATTGGTCCACTTTAATTTTGAAAAATTTTATTTTTCCACGATATTTTATTGATAGCTATAATATTAAAGAAGAAAAAATAACTAAACTAATAACTAAACATAATATTAATTTTGGATTAACCTTGTTACTATTCATATTGGAAATATAGGGAATTCATATGTTTATGGAGTATTTTCTCATAATTTTGACGTTTCACGAGTAATTTTTAATAAAATTCACGAAAAATTCTTCATACTGTTTTATTTTTGTATTCTTGCGGTTAGCATTAGTATCACTCAGGCTATTATGTGTCGAATTGGCCCTGACAACTGCCGATTATCTATATGTTTTTACTGTGTGTGTACGCACGTGTAAGTCACACTGGCGGATTATTTATTCTTGAAATTTCAAAGACAAACCATTTTTTTAACGGATATATTGTGCATAAGTTAGACACTCATACTCATGCAGACATCTACATACAGAGAAAACGAAAGGGAAAGAGAGAGAGAGAGAGAGAGAGAGAGAGAGAGAGAGAGAGAGAGAGAGAGAGAGAGAGAGAGAGGGAGGGAGAGAGAGATTAAAACATTAGACTTTATTGGGTTTTAAGGTATAATATTTTAAAGTTAAAATGGATACATATAATTTTATATATAATAACTTGTTGAATAATTTACAGTTATGTAAATAATGGATAAGTTAAACCATTATAATAAATAAAGTAGGTCACTTGATGGAAGAAACGTGATAATTAGAATAGAGTCTATTGCAGCCTCGTTTTAAGGTTCAAAATAACATATTAAATTAAAACAATAATTAATATAAATAATTTAATAACCAATTTCAGTTTGATATATTTCAAGATATTAACAATGATATTAGTATAACTAACGAATAACGAGTCCAGTTTCAGTCAATAAGGCGTGATAAGTTGCTGTCTACGAAGCTTTGCAAAAATAAAACGTACGCAGGCGTTTTTAAGCACATTCAGTTTCTTTGACTGAATCTTAGGAACATCTGTAAGTATTGCAGAACATGAATCATTAACGTGGGTACAAACAAGACTTTCGATAGTTTTTAAATGATGATAGTGCGGTCAGGAATAAAGGCTGCAATAACATATGATATGGGAAATACGTTTTTGGGCGCATTCGTAATTAATGAGAATATTAAAATTAAAAATCGTACTTATGTCGACTGTTCTGAATTACATCAATAAATATTTTTATCGATCTTACAGTCTTTATAATATCATATATTAGTCAGATTGTCCTTGTTTATGATCACCACCGAAGAATCTGAAATAAAACTTATTACTACAATAACTTATATTAAAAATTAAAAATTATAAAAACAATATTCTATGTTAATAAATATTTAGTCCCCGAGGATGAACCGTAACAGTTCTAAATGTTGGACAGCAAAAGCGAATCCAAATTTAAGGTGGTGGCTGTAGTCAGGTTGTCTTTTAATAACATAGAATATTGTTTTTATTATTTTTATTTTATTTTATTATGAATTTTATTTTTATTATTAATTTTTTAATTTTAATATAATTTATTGTAGTAATAAGTTCTATTTCACATTCTGTGGGGGCTACTATAAACAAGGACAGTCCGACTGCCATTATTTTAGTTAATACATTTTATCATAAAGACTGTAAGACCGCTAAAAATATTTATGGATTTAATGGGAATATTAGTTATGCAAACCCTTGAATCGTGGATAGATTGCTTTAAAAAGATAGAATTGACTATAAAAAAGTATTGCTTGCTGCATATTATTATTGTTAAATTGTTTGTTTTTATAACCTTTCCTCAATCATTTATAATACAAGCGTACGTTGCAATGAGCAGTGTATCTCGAAATCATGAAGAATTTGTCAGCGGCACCTAAAGAGCGATACTGGCAGAAAATCGTGGAAGTGGAGAAAGGATCGCGCAATGGTGGGAAAAGCTAGTCGGCTCAGCATCCGAAGAGGAAAGCACTTAGTGAACGTGCTAGTTCGGCTACGGCCTAAAAATCTCCTTAACCATATATTTCAGAATTATTTTATATTATATTTTAATATTATATAACATAATGTATAATTATTTAAATTTATATATTTAATATATTTAAAAATTAAGGCACATCGCTCCGATCCCCTTCAAAGTAGTCCCCTCCCGTATCTATACACTTCTTCCAGCGAGTTTTCCAGTTTTCGTAACAATTCTGGAAGACTTCTTGTGGGACCTCACCGAGTACCCTCGTCACAGTTTCTTCGATGTCATCAACGGAGTCAAAATGTTGACCTTCGACGAATTTTTTCAAAGAGGGGAATGGGAAAAAGTCGCAGGGTGACATGTCCGGTGAATAAGACGGTTGTGATGTAACGTTGCGATGCCTTTAGACGCCAAAAACTGAGAAACACTGAACGCACTGTAACAGGGAGCATTCTCGTGATGCAGATCCCAAGTCTTCGCGATCTCTGGACGCACTCTGAGCAACCTTTTTCAAGCAACGTAATTTTTCGAGCACATTGCGGTACCTATTTTTCCATCATTTCTTTTGTTCAAACTAAAAAAAAATAGTCTCTTGTCACAATTCTGAAGGTAATATAATGTATAAAAACAAAAATCTAATTTGTCGTCACAAACTATATTCAGTATGATTTGGCATACAGATCCATTTTATAAGAGACAGAGAGAGAGAGAGAGAGAGAGAGAGAGAGAGAGAGAGAGAGAGAGAGAGAGAGATTTCCCCACGTAAGAGAAAATAAAATTTACAACAAACAAATTATATCTCCATAAGGTGTGAGAGTATTGTCAGATTAACCTGCAGAACAAAAAGGGTAATACCGACTAACGTCACTCCTTCTTTAGGATATGAATCCCAACGTTGGCTATGAACATTCGTTTGAGCTGGCTTGGTATTAATACTTTAAACGGACTACTTTGACTTGATGTTCGTGATTCAAGGCGCCACCTAGTGGACGCTGGTGAAACTGATTGTTAAAACCATTACTTTAATTTATTTATGAAAGAAAAATGATTTTCAATAAAAAACATAGCCTATGTCGTTTTCAAGATAATATAGAATCTATATGTCAAATTTCAGAACAATCGTTTCAGTAGTTTTTTCGGTTATCGTGTACAAGCATAAACACGCTTTGTCTTTATAAATTAGTATGATATGATATGATATGATATATGATATGATGATGACATATATGATAGTATTATATATAATATACAGGATCTGTGATCGCTTTATGTTGGACGTAATAAGAATGTAATTTTTTTGAAAATTTATTAAGCTTCGAAATCTCTGATGATGTTTACTTATCTACAATATAGACATTGACACATATGGTTATACATTAATGTTTCTTATCATTATATATCCTTAAGAGGGGAATGTTCGAGTAAACATTGACGATCATTATACGCAGACATTTTTTCAAGGAAATTTTGGTGTGTTGTGGACGGAAATAACGGTGAAAGTAGCTGCGATCAAGAGTCGCAAAATGGTGTGTTATGCGGTGGCGACGTTTTACCGCGAACGGTCCCGAGATCTTCGATATTCCCTGAAAGAATACACGTAAGGATATGCGACGGGCTCTGCGTACCCGTTTTCGTATTATTCAGAATGTTCTTCGCAGATAATTGGTTTTCCAAGCCGGATCGAGACGCCCTCTTCATCATCAGCAGAGATACGGAGCCTTAATAATTACAAAGGAAAATGTATCTGAAATAATATTGTCAAATGTTTAGTTCATATTTTAGAAGAGGTCATTAAAACAAAGTTCTAGTCTGCGAGCGACAGTAAAAAGATTAAAAACAATCGCATACTTTCTATGTATAATTATTGGAATTCTGTAATGAAATGTACACGGAGAAACTTTTAGGAATGATCGCCGGCCGTGACCCTGCTAGAAATCAGATAGCTCTCTGAAACGATATCGCGCATCAGCGTTCCGATACTTCGAATAACAGCGAGCCATTGGAAAATCATCGTTTCGAATTTGTAGATTTACGTGTATTTCTTATAAATTTTTTTAATTATTATTTCTGAACGACTATAAACTATCTTTAATTTGAGCAGCTGGTAATGTAGTGTATACTTCGGTTTTCTGTATCGTCAGGTCTACGAGGAGTCAGGCTAGCAAGAATACGTACGCTTGGTATATTAGTTTCGTAAAAATTTCTCCATATATCCATATTAATGATACTGGGATTGTAAACAATAAACGAGACTTTAATAAGTAAGCAAATCAATTTTCCGGCTCATTCATGTGTAGAAAAATGTTATGTATTAATGAAGATAACTTACGTACATGCTGTAAGCATTTCCTAGATGATAAATATTATAAATCTTTGCGGGACTCCAATTATTGTTTAGCTTTCGTATTAAGCGGTTCTGAGTAGGCTTCGACATACGCGTCAATATTGTATCCAGGCTTCGCAGTGATTGTCAGTTTGATCGATTGGGGTATTTTATTATCGCTCACCGCGCTTACGGTGAAAGCACATTCTTCGTGTAGGTTATCAGTGACTTGAAGATAGGTAAATACATCGTAGTTTGGAAGTGGTATTGTGTCTGAAACCTCGGCGGGTTTATGGTTTGCCGCGGGCTGCGCGGTATACGTGTGCGTGTAAAACGAAGTGCCTTTTGGCGTACCGACGGTGACGTAGTTCAAGCCGCAGGCGATATTCAGCAATACTGTGGATAATGCAATTACGAAAAAGTATCTGGCAGTTGTCATTTTTACGTAATTATCTGTCCTTTTCAAAGAAGTAATCTAAGAAGAATTAGAAGTGAAACTGTTCCAACTACGTATAACGAACTATGCTCTATCTAATTTTTTTTTCCTATTTATACATATCTTCCACTGTCTTATCTCACCTACTAATCATATATTAGCTTAACCACTTCTTTTGCCTTTTGTCCAGTTTTAATAAAGCATATAAATATTATTTTACATTAATGATGGATGGCTCGTTACACAAGTAATTAAACAGAATCTAATAATTTATATTATTTTATTATCAATATAATCATTAAACAATAGTTCCATTGATTGAAACGTATTTACGAAAAAATATAAGCAACATTAGAATTATCAGTTTAAGATGCCTAATAATGAAAAAAAAGACTTGGAATTTTTCCAATTGAATAATGCATTATCATCATTAAGTTATATATGTACGCCAAAAATATTTGCATCATCTTTTTAATGTAGGTTTTATTGATTTTGGCATGGGTGCAGCCAAATAAAAGATGATCTTCCAGTTAAGGCTTTTTTTCTTGAATTGGAAAATATACAAATTTTTGCATAATCCACAGTGTTGTGAAATAATTTTTCCTCAAAATCAATAATTATTTGGCACGAATGCTCAACTATTTCCTTTAATTTTTTTGCCGCATTAATTAAATTATATATTTCACGCACGCATACGCACAGACGCGAGGTGGATTAAAGATTGCAAAATTAATTAGAATATAGAGAATTAGAAATAGAGCGGATCAAAATTTGTCAACTCAAGCCAACGATCAAGCCAGCCAAGAGAAAGTGTTGGCGGGCCCCGTGTGAAGACGTGGATGATGAGCCATAGGGAAAGCCGTATAAACGCCCATGCATAATGTCCAGCCAAGGGAGGCTATACTTGAGAGAGAGAAACATTATTTTGAGAATTTCTGATTTAAAATAATATTCATGAATATTATTTCGATCAAGACTTAAGATTAAAACTTAACATTACGATAAGGTGAATTAACTTCTGTCTTTCCATTATTGAAAAATAACGATGTATAATATTTATTAAAGTTAAATATTATTTCATAGAGCATTAAAAATGTGCTGTCAAATGAATTGATGTTAAGAACATCATGGATATATTTGTTTGAAGATTTTGAATGACACGTGTGTTCTAAGAATTAGTTTCTCAAACACGGGAATTGAATAATAATATTATACAATACAGTATAATGAAATATATTTAAATAAGTTATATCTAAAATTAAAAAAAAAATTCTAAATGTACAATTTCTGAAGAGTTTTACGTATTCCTTCAAGTTTTCGACTCCTTGAAAATATGGAACCGGACCAGCAAAAACGCACGGCATTCGCCGTTCGCGAATAAAATAAAAATAATAATAATTTAAAATAAAAATTTGACAAATCTAGAAAATATGATTATATAATGCAATGAATTTATTATTATGTAAAATGTAAATGTAATAATGATAACGTATGGAATCTTCGTTAAAATAATACCTCGTACATTTTCATTCCTTCTGACAAGTACCTTTACATTTCTAAAATAAGGATTAAATAACGCATAATAACTCATCCCAAAAATAGTAATGTACTAAATTTTGGAAAGCAACCTTCATTCTGAAAACTGGCGTATCATTTATGTTTCTTTAGTATAACAAATTTTTTAACTATAATAAGTACCAATTGGTTATTTATTGTTTGACCTGCTTCTTGGTCGAAAAATAATTTCAAAATTAACTGGGTAATGAATTACAATGTAAACTAATTAAAGATATGCTATATTCCGTACACTGATTCAGATGGAACTCGCTCAATTATTCAAGTAAAAAAGCTGGTGCATTGACAGTGAACTCATTTTCTATCCGATGTGCTACATATATATGCTATTGACAAATTTTTTCAGACTGCCTCAGCGAGGGAACTCGGGGTACATTAGACGCTCTGCCGTATCTGGAATACGCCGTAGTTTTCCCGCGCCCTTTATGCACCCTGTAACCTGTTCATTTCCAAGATCCTCGCTTAATGCCATCCAAGTCTTTGATACTTACTGTATAATCATATTATCGTGCCCGTTGCTGCTTTTGAGGCTTAGTAATAATGCTCATTAAGTGGGTCGCGATGTAAGGAGAATTTCCACACATTATTATATATACTCGCATTAGTTTGATATTTTCAAAAAACCTTTCATACGGCGCAGTTCTAATAGATAATTATGCGATAGTTACATCGATTAAAACTTAAAAGATTCTAGAATTAATTTTAATTTTTTCAATGAACGACGCTACGGTAAGATCTCAAAAATATTGTTATGAATGAATAATAATTCTCATGTCCCGGATCAATAATAATATTCGAGTAATAAAGATCTAATATTTTGATTCATACTTTACATGGTTGTAAAATTTAATCTTTATATTTGTGTTACATAAAAACGAAGAGAAAAAAATTCGTAAACCTATTAATATAGATGAGAGTTGCAAAAATATATTTATTTTTTACTAATTGCACAAGCAGGACACACGGGTATAAAAATTTTATTTCTTCAGTAATATTACTAATTGAAATACGAGTATCGATTTTAATTTCCAAACGTATATCCTGTACATTCGAACTTTATGGTCAAATAGTGATTTTCACAATTACACTAAAAAAAAAGGAAACAATTTCGTTAAATTTAACTATTTGGCTATAAGTGTTTCGTTTTAATTAAGATTTTATTAATAATAAGTAAATATAATAATATTATAAGTAAAATATAATAAAATATAATAAGTATTTTTTTACTTTTCAAATTAATGTTTCGTTCTCGATAATTCGATAAATTTAAATACAAACTCTCTAATCGCTTAAGATTGAATAAATTTTATTTCCGCCTTTCGTGTTAGCTTTTCGCATAAATTTACGATCGTCTAAAATTGATACTTAAGGTGTTTTAATGAAGTTTCTCGAATGAATTTTACGCCAAATAATGAACTCTCCGCGAATTTCCCCCGAACGCGCCTTCTCTTAGCTTTTCTCAGATTCCACCGATCGTCCAGCTGGGAATTCTAAAACCCGCAATCTACACTGTACTAGTCGACTTACGAAGCTGAACTCCATGACCTTGAGCAGCCAGAGGGTGAGGGCGAGGTTGAGGATCACGATTACGGCGAGCCCGAGGACGAGGAAGTAGAGGCACTGCCTCCTCCAGCCGTAGACGCCGATCCTGAGGCCCCGGGTGCACGCGGTCCCGTTGCAGGACACGTCGAGGCTCGACCGGGTCGCCCGCCCCGTTGCCGTCGTCGTCGTCGTCGTCGTCGTCGTCGTCGTTGTGGTCGTTGTCGTCGTTGTCGCCGATGTATGCGCCATCGTCGCCTCGCACGCGGAGCGCGAGCTCATGGCCTGCTGCTGGGCCTGGTGGCGCGTCAAGCTGGTGGCGCTGCCCACGTCGTCCGACCAATTGGACGACTGGCCCCGTGACAGTCTGAAATTGAGGAATGACCGGATATAACGTTAGAAACGTTTTTTGGTTCGGTGTTGGTTTTCGTTTTTCTTTTAAATAGAATGGCTTAGCATATCTTATTCATACTCAAAGTTTTAAGAATTACAAGTATATATTTTTATATCTACTACATATATAACATGTTATATATATGTATATATATGGCTTCCGATGTCATGATATTCAGGTTATATATCTAAAAGTGTGGTCACCTCGACAAATCTAACTATGCCAAGAGTTTCGTTTTGACGTTGGCATGTTACTTATTATAAAATGAGAATGCTTATTTAAGTTGGGATACACGGTATAAACTAATTTTATGGTTCGCTGAAATTATTCGCGGATATTTTATCCCGATACAAATATTTTTTTATTATTTTCAAGTTTGCTATTATTACAACTTTGAGCATACAATGTATCTCGATGGAGGCTATGGTATGGAGGTCACAGTGAATAGTATTTTGAATTTCTTTAGGCAAAAGGAGATGGGAACAGTGATCTATGAGCTAACGAAAGGTTAATCTTAAGCAGGCATTCCAATATGTAATGACATAGGCTCCAATAAAAGGTTCGCATAGTCAATTTCTGATGGAGCATTCACTCTGTTGAAGCTTGTAAGCAAAAAAGAAATAAGATTTTGAAATATTGATGAAGAATTGAGATAATCATGATTCAGAATTTTTAATCAATCCTTCTGGTTAGTGGAGTTAAACTGCCGTGTTTTTAACAGTTTCTTGAATTGTAGTCGAATATTATTTTAAAAACTCGTTTTATCTGTAATACTAATTATTTAATACAGTTGATAAATAGTTGTGAATCAACTAGAATAGATAGAACAGATAAAATGAAATGTAACAGTAAAATTTGTCTAGCCCTTAAGTTTCAATGAACATTAGATATTGGGGTCTACTTTTAAATTATATAATTTCTAATTCACCCTTGGCAACCAAAACGCAGTAAAGTCTCTCGATATATATTTTAACTTTTCGGTTAACGCTCTGGGTAGCGATATAGAAATTAATTAATTTTAGGGATACTATAGAATCATATATGTACGGCATGAAAGTTTCATTCTTTCGAAAATTTCCCTTTGCATTTCTGGTTAATCGTGCTTAGAAGCTCACTCAATTTTCTATTTTATAACGCATGTATTCTTATTTTTCTAGAATAACAAATAAATTTATAAAGATAATGGCATAAAACATTATATATTTTCGAAGAAAGTAACTGATTTTTCTGAGCCCTGTTTCATAGAATGTATATTAAGGGATGTAAATGTCAATACGCTAAAGAAGTGCCTATAAAAAGTATTTCATTTGCTTTTCAATTTTAATTTAAATGAATTGAATGAAATAAAATGCGTTAAAAAGTAATTTCCAGATTTTCGTTCCGACTTCGTCGATGAAAGAAAAAAAAAAAAAATTAGTCCTTAAATTTTCTTCCTCCGAACACCTCCAGCTCAACTGGATTTAGCAACCGAAACGGACTCGATAATTATTTTTTAATCAACCGACAGTTACCAGCCGCCCGCGCGCAAATTACTTC
Source organism: Sycobia sp. Sy_11 (assembly GCA_018907035.1). Classification (NCBI taxonomy): domain Eukaryota; kingdom Metazoa; phylum Arthropoda; class Insecta; order Hymenoptera; family Epichrysomallidae; genus Sycobia; species Sycobia sp. Sy_11. The sequence continues at coordinate 211,952 of JACCIC010000323.1, read as the reverse complement.
TCCATCGGGGCAAGAAAGTTTACTGCCTGCGCAAACTCCGCTTTAAGCCCAATTAATGAATACAATAAATACGGCAGTTGGATGTGGAACGGCTGGGGAGGGGGGATCGGCACGATAAAACAAAACGCGCGGTAACGGAGCGTTCCACAATAATTTCCCGATTATTCGCCCGAAGTTATCGAGGGGAAGGAGGGGGGGAGGCTCGGCGATCAACGCTAATCCAACCGAAAGTATATACAGAGAATTACAAATTAGACGCGACAGCTATTGCTCCGTTCGACGGGCATGGTATACATGGAGGTTGGTAATAGGGGTGCGTACGTATTGGGAGAAAGTACAGCGAGGGGTTTCGAATGGGATTTGAATAAGTTTTATTATGGCACGTGTCCATCAAACTGTGGAATATAGAGCAACGGGGTGCTGATTTTCTTTTTTTAGAGTTTAAGTACGAGAGAGATTTTTTAAGAGATTTTTTAAGCACTCCGATCGTTCATTTAACGGATACGTGTGTGCATTAGAACGCAATTATAGAGAGTATTACTTATTTTTTCTTCTTCAAAAGTCGTTCGTTAGACTTCGTGAAAATTAGATTAGACAACTCTCTGTAGTAACTCTAGTATCTACATGTGATTTAAGCTGTTTCATAAAAAATTTAAAAAAGATAGTACTTTATATTGCAAAAGAATATAGGTTTGCAATCATATGAGAAAAAAAAATATGCGGAACTATTGAGTCCATACATTCTAAAACCGGTGTATGTGTTTTTTCACGATTCTCAACAGCTGTTCTGTTGACTCATATTTTCAAGGTGTCCTGACCGAAAATTGGTAAATGCATTTTTTAAATATAGCCGTGATTCTTTAACGGCTTAAATAAATTTTTTTTTCATAAAAAGTCAATGAATAGATGAAAATGTAACTTTCTTTTTAGAATTACATTATTTTCTATTTGTTCCGAATTTATAAATAACGGAAAAATTGGAACGACAAAAAAAGGTTTGTTTCCTCATTTTAGCCGACAAATCGCAACCTGCGCCGTTCGGTTCCGATTCTCACGAGGGAGAACGAGAGTTCCTACCAAGTACGAAGGGTTTCATCGTCCTTTAAGAAATGTACTATTTTCAATTCTATACAGAACCTCGAACGAAGCCCCCAACGCAATAAAACCAATTCTAAGTCGAAAATCGAAACTTGGCGCCAGCGCATTCATTAAAATTCTTGGGGAGGGCGGCGCAAGCCTGGTCTTCGCCGCTGGGCAAAATTAAATTACCCGGCCGAAAATTTCGAAATTCGCGACCGACGAAACGGATTGCCTCGAAATAATCCTGGGCCCAAGATGAAAATCCGTCCGCGCCGCTCTGGTCTATTCGCGATAATTCAATTATCGTTCCAACTCCTTGCCTCCATCCCCCCCGTCTTGCCCGCGGCTTCGTCGGCGCTCGCATCTGCGGGTGACGATACGGCTCGTTTGCATCGGCATCGCTCGAAGATGGTAGGGATCGTAGAGCCGCGAAGAAGGGCGAGGATTCAAAAGCCAATTGACGAGCAATCTTGACGCGAGGTGGAGGAGGGAGAGGGCGGGGGGGGGGCGCTTTTGCGAACGGGAAAGCACGGGGATGGAGAGGCTAGGGGGAGGAGAAGTTATGCAAAGCTGCCCGCAAAATGCCCGACATAATTTCAGTCGACTAATCCCACCCTGCATCCCTCCTCCTTCTTCTCGTCCTCCATTTACCGTCCGTACAATTTCGCATGACTGCTCTTTTCTCCATACAGGAAAGACTGAATCTAACTACGTATACATATTGGTATTTGTCGCCCGGTCTGATACGACAGTTTATTCGCATCTGAAATGATGAGTTTGACAAAGTGCCGCTCGCTTCTCTCTCTCTCTCTCCCCCCCCCTTTCTCTTCCTCTCTGTATATATAAATATTTAGGACGAGACTAATTGATGATCCTTGTTGAAGGAGATTTTGGAATTTTTCACGGCTAATTCTCTGATATATAGAACTTTGAACTAGTGCTCTTTTTTCTTGATTTGCTTGATAATTAATTTAAATGCGAGTGAAGTGATAAAATGTACGAAAAACAGCCTGAACAATTAAAACAAATTCTACGGTGACATATTGCGAGGAATTTTTCACCATTCGTTCGAGCAGATGCTTTGCAGATATTAATAACTTTTTTTCATTTAGATATGAACTTATTAATAGCTTATATATATAATTAAAAAAAATTTTACTGTAAATAATCATGTATTAATAATAAACATTAAAATAATTTTTAAGCTAATAAAGTTTGAACATCATCATATCTGGGAACGAAATCTAGTAAAATTAATCTCAAACAAATATATGAACGATGTAAAAGGTAAAAAATTAATGGCTATTTATACTTAGAAAACAACACATACGCTATAGATCTTAATAATATACAGGTATTGAATATAGAACACCTAAATATAAACTTATTGATGTAAAAAATTCTAATTTATTGATAGTTAAATCAACAGTTAAAAAAGGTTTATCTGCCGCCGTTCAGTGCCTAACAATTCTTTAGATACAAAATCGGCTTTTTTAAAGCTAATATTGTTTACACATGCGCTGTTTACTTACCGATATTATTATGAAATTACTAAAGTATTAATGGACCAAATTCAAAATTGCGTTTTCTTTTATTTTGTATTGACATTCTGTTATAGGACTTGTGTAGCTTGATAATCAAAGGCTTGCTTGGGTAGGGAACAAAATAATAATATAAAAATCTTCACATAACGATCGGAAAAAACATTTTTCCTCAATCGAAGTTTAGACACTGGGTTGATTAGAACCTGTATTATACAATATCGTAAATTTGTTTTATATGTCATCTAATAAAGCGAAATTACTTAGAAAATCAATAAAATTGAAAATTAAAATTACTCTCTGTATAAAATGTATATCTTCTGTCACTCCTATTTTTTTTTCCAGTTTGAAATTTTTTCACCTTCATCTTTTACACAGGGCGAAAGTAATTACTAAAGTCGGAATACTACATTGTGTTTATTCAATACTAGAAATTATAAATAGCGTCATTTTGTTATTCATTAAGTTTCTTGAAATATATTATAAATCTAGCCTAAATTTGATATCATTCAATTGGTACTTTCGCAATTGTCGCTAAATTAAACAACGCCTGTTAACAATACGGCAGATATAACGCAAAACTTATAAAATATTTAAAAACTGTCGCGGACCACCCTCCGTAATATAGCAGCGCCGTATATATATATAATGTTGTGAAGGTGTATGTATTTGTAACACAGAGGCGTGACATGCCACGGCGGCAGGAAGCTGTACCTCTGAAATATTCAGTGGCGGTGCCTCGCCCCGCTCCCCCGCCCTCCTCTTCAGCTAAATGACGCCCTCGTACGCGCGGGCGATCCGCTCGCGAAATTAAATACGCCGGGCGCAAAAGCATTTATAAGTGCCCTAATTCCCTTGCCCTCCCCCTCCCGCAATGGACCCTCTGCTAATAGCACACGGGCGGAGCAGCTGATAGACGGTAATTTAATTGCCAAATTCGATGCTTCATTCCCACGCTTCTGAATTATATTCGTTGCTATGATATGATGAGCGAAATTCTTAACGTTACCTTTTCACTTCTCGACAGAACCAGCCGGACGTTTGTTTAGTCGGCGCGGCTTGCGAATTCGCGTCGCTTTCGTTCTGGCGTTCGGCAGACCACGCGTTGCTGAGGAAATTAGCAATTTTTTTTTTTTTTTTTTTTTTTTTTTTATATCTGGATTAACGTTTATTAGGCAGCCGTCGATCGTAATGCAGGGATGCTTTTAAAGCATTGAATTTCGAAATATTTTATTGCCGTGCTCAAAGCTTATTTCGGTTGAAAACTATTATGAATATATAACAGGGGAATATAGAACGTTAAATTTACAATTTCGCTCGTATGATGAATTTTTTGTTTTATTATCGGCCGTAAACGTCGAGTGGCAGCGTGATAAATAAATAGACGATTATTCATCTCTATTTATCAATTGGCATAAGCGCATTGTTCATAAACAGGATAAAATTAATTGTTGATTAATTTCGAACTTTAAAATTTGAACTTCGATTTGAAAAATAAATTCCGAATTTAAACTTGAAATATTTAGATTTTCATCTAGCATATTATATACGAGCTAATATGAAAATATTAATAATAACATTTTATTGTACATATTTTCTATAACGTAAAAATTGTGGATTAATTAAATACAATTAAATAAATTTGTCTAAAAATATTGATAATATTAACTCAAAATAAATCAAAATGGATCAGATCCAAAAGGTAAATATAAACATTCTAAGTCAATGTCTCACAATACAGGGACTTTACTACTTCGTATGTCGTAGCAGGGAACGCATTGTGTTTAGCAATGAAAAATTTATTTTAACAAATTGGATATTCTATGCGATTATTCAAAATAATTGAAAATTATTAAAATTATAACTATAAAAGTACCATAAAAATTGCTCAATTATCAACTAGCAAATAAATTACTTTGGTTTTTAATATTATATAATTGCATAATCCATTAGTTTTAATATTTAGTGATCGTCCATTGCTTTCTGTAACTTCGAAAATATGGTTTATCATACTTTTTTATGAATTTTTCCATAACTCGTTCATCAAGATACTGTTCAGTTAATCGTTGTTAATTCTAGGAGAGTACTGTATTATTATTGTTGAATATTATTTTAACAGGTATAGACCACTTTTTCTTAATGGGGCTTAAATCGTGAGTATACGATAATTATAAGAACATTAAAATGTAACTGATATTAGCTTAGGAAAATATCAAATAATGATTATCATTATAGTTTATTTATATTCTTTTATTTTTCTCAACCAGTCTGATTTAAAATTCAATACCGTTATTTTCATATAAGTAGTTATAGTTCAATATACGTATAAATATGCATATTTGTTTGTACTTGATATTAAAATAATTATCATTATCAATATTTATAAATCAGATTCGAATTTCATAACGCATGTAGGATTATTACTAGGTTCTATCACTTTAATTTCTCAATACTAAAGACAATCGAAGATTAAAGTTTTCTCCTATTCGAGCATTATTAGTCTCTACACAATATATATATCACACCCTCGAAAACTTTGAATCGCCCGCCTGGCGCAGCGGGCCATTGAGCCGGAGGCTATCTAACAGTCAAAAGCATCTTAGATCCGATGATGTTCTCGAAGCTTGAAAATCAATTTGGACGAGGGGCGCTACGTAGCCGCCTTATCCGCTTCTCCAATCTTCCTTCTCAGCCTCTTTCGCTTACGTGCATATATATATATATATATATATATATATATATATATATATATATATAGGTATGTATGTATATATAGAGGCACGCTAGAGCGCGCTTCGTTAAGCGCGGATTGTTTTGGCAGTAGGAGAGCCGCAGTACCGCCGACCGGCGATTACCCCGCCACGGCAGGTATATATCGCGTCTCTCGCTTATAAGGCACAAACCGTGGGGCACCTGCGCTGTCAACCCCCCTCCCCCCCGCCTCATGCCACCGCTTTTCACGCTTGGTTCTCGACGCGAGAACGGCTGGATAGCTCGAGGAGGGCAAGGAGCTCCAGGGGTGGGGGGTAGAAGGCAAACCCCCCCCCCCTCGCGCCGATCTGTACGGCCGCGCGAGTTTTCGGCCGTACCTGACCGATAATGTGGGACGATGCCGGGGTTGTGGGCGGGGAAGGAATGCCGCAGCTTCGAGGACGGGAGAGCGGGTGGTGAACAAGAGGGGGAGGGTAGGACGATTAGTTGGATTCCCGTGGCGATGGCTTCCTCGTGGTCAGAACGTTCGATTGAATTGCCTTAGAGAGTAAAACATCGGGGTAGCCAGAAGACATTTGCACGTCAGTTTTTTTCGATCTTCTTGGTTGGCGCTTAGATTCATTGTATGCATTGTATGCAGTCTTTGACCTTAGGGGGCGTGGTTAATAAATAATTTCCATAATTTTGAAAACAATTATTTAGCCTGCTTCAGTAGATCAAAATATTATGAACCAATAGAAGAATAGAATTTTTTAATAAATTATTTAAGTTGATCATAAATTATGAAATTGACTAAAAATGAAAACCTAATTCCAATATACTTGATGTGAAAATTAATAAAAAACCAAAGTATAAAAATTATCCAGAGATTATTTGGTTTTCATCCATGATTTTCTCAATAAATAAGTTTTTTTCCAGTACTTCTTTACATATTACGTCTACTGACGTTGTTTTTGTTATTTTGTTGGTAAAAATGTTATTTTTACGATTTTGGTGCGAAGGGCTACGTGAGAGATATCTATTTAATTTAAGATATAATTTGGCAGAGCATAACAAAAGTAATTATGAGATAAAGACGTAACCAAAAAAGTAACTGTAAATTTTATTTATCTAACACAAGCTTATATTGAAAACTGGAATTAGAAAATATGATAATTTCTTATTTGATATTAGTTACAACTATGAAATAGTAGTTTTAAAAAAAAAATTTTCTTTTTCTTTTCATAAATCATTTCTACAAACATTGGTATTAACAATAATTCGTGGCTAAAAGAGTTTTTCATAATTCGACATACCATCTGCGTCCCTAAAGGTTTACAAGTATCAAAATTAGGATCGATACTATTAAATGATTATGATGCTTTTAAAAGTACTACACAGGTTAATTTCAATTATGATATCTTTATAGATTAAAGTTGTTCTGTTTTCGAATGGCATTCGAATATATATTTTTTTAAAAAAAGATGGAAGCATGTAGACACTGTTTGGTTAGCCTGTTCCTTTATGCCGGCAATAAATTGGATCCCGGGCTTGCTCATATGTAACGTACTTTTCTTGAGGAAAAGGATGGATGGAGAAAGATTTTTAATTGATAGACCGTGTGCCGAGGAAACAACAATGCGAATTTCACGTAAGTAGGTAATCCCACGACGAAAATAATTACGCTCAAAATTATATTGCAGAGTTCGGCACAAAGCTCGTCGACGTTATTTTACTGAAGCCGGAAAATTATAAATTGGAAAATTTTTTCGGTGACGAAATAAATATTATTAATAAAGGAGATCCACTGCTTAACAAAAAACATTAAGTTTGTAATAAAAACCGCTACGATATTTTTACATTATGAAAATACTTTTGTACTTCAATGAAATCGTTTTATAGACTCGCCAGCACGGAATATTTACTTGAATTTACCAATTTTTTTTTCTCAGTGTAGATATTTATATCCCTTCGGTATTTTCCGCGAATAAAGATGGACAGTTTTATGGATGATTTAAGAGGGCGAGCTGGGATATAACTAGGTATGCAGTTACGATGGGGAGAGGACAAAAAAAAAAACGGAGGGAACCTCCATTGTTCTCGGCTGAGTACTCGAAAAATAAGTTAGCAACAAGCGCGAGCCCCGTCGCCGCGGAGATAAAAGTAAAAGGGAACAATGCAAAATGCAAACTCCGTTCCGGTCAAAAGTCTGGGGGCATCGAATATGCGGTGGTGAAAAGAGCTAGATTTTTATCACGCGCGCAGGAGCGAGAGACGGAGAGAGGGATAGAGAGCGAGAGAGATAGCGGTGGGTTGTCGAGCGACATTACGACTCGTTTAGCTCTTAAGCCCTTTTGTTATCTGGATTTTTGGCGCTCGATAAATCAACCTGTGCAAAAAAATAGTTAAAATTTTAAAAAGATTCCTTCCTCGGCTTCGCCTTCTGTAACATTAAATCTACGGATTGTGCTAAAAGCCACGGTTAACGTTGACTCGAATTTTCATAATGTAAAGAAATATCTGATAGTGCCGCATCCCATGGACTTTCCAGTTTAATCGATCGGTCAAAACGCGCTCTGCATTAACCGATTAATTCCTGCAAAAAAGGATCATTTTTGCTTTGTTTGTGTTGCTTTTTTTTTTTTTTTTTTTGTTATCTTCTCTTCAAGCGGATCACGCGCGGCACAACAATGGGATAATGCAAAGCCGGAAACCGTTGGATTTATAGAATATAGAGATCCTCGGGGCACGAGAGAAGGGGACGGGGGGCGGGGGCGTGGTATAATACAACCAGCGCGTCCGCGGTATAAGTCCGATATTGTGAACGACTAAACAGCCCGTGAATAATGCCGAACAAATCGCATCCTCGACGGTCGGATTTAGGATTGCGAGGGGGAGAGAGAGAGAGAGAGAAGAGAGAGGTAAGCAGAACGGGTGCTTTGCGCGTGTTCGGCTCATTTTCGTTCTCCTTAGTTTGCGAATTATAAGGATTTTTTCGTCGATATTTCCCCACTTTCGACCTCTGTCACGCTCGAACCGAAAGCTTTACCAAGAGGGGCGTGCATTCTTTTGACCACGATTAAGAGCACAGTCTGCGCTTCTGTCGCAGAAAACAATACGCGACATCGAGCAATAATCTAAATCCAAATCTCTCCAAAGAATTTTTCCATTTATCGCAAAGAATTCGTACTTTTAATTTAGATTAGGCAATTATTAGATTTCCGTCTCTGTACTTTACAAAGAGTACAAAATAAGGATTCGCATATTGTAGTCGATAACTAATAGCATGCCATACCATACTCATTAATATTAATGATAATCCGATATCCTGAAACGAAATTATTAAACTAACGCGGTCTATTTTAATATGCCCCGATAGAATCATCAATGCGAAAATTCTACCCTGCTCATGTTAGTATTCAAAATAATTTATAATAATCGAAATTCAATACCGTTCCGTGAAGGAAAACCGTTTCAACGAAAGTCCATTGGTTACGTACAAAATTTATACATCTTTCCAAGCGGATAAACGATTTATTCACCACCGCTCGGCAACGATTCAGTTCCACGGACAGCTTCTTCCTTAAATCGCGCCCCCTAGCGAAACCTTGAAGCACTTCGGCCACTGCCGTCCATTTAAAATACAACCTTACCGTAATTGATCGCGAGGCTACGGCTTTAAGATCCCCCCCCCCGCCGGAGCTGTAACGTCGATACTTGGCGGAGTAACCGACTGGCACTGAAGTGTGGCTTCGGACACTATACAGATTCGCCGTATCTCTCTGTAATGGAAACATTCGGCGAGCAGTAGTAGTAGTGTAAAAATACGATAGAGGCTGCGACTGCCACTGAAATGCGATACGTTCCTGGCTGAGGGAAAAAGAAAGCTGTCTGGCAGGACTTGTGTGTGCGCGAAGGGGGGAGAGTAACTTCTGATTTCCACGCCGACAAGGTCATGGCTTTGGTGATCTGACGAGCATATGTAGGAAGGCCTCGTGGTCGGATATCAGTGAAGATATGAGCTTTTTTGGAAGAGTGCGAGGCACTGTCGACAAATTAGGGCAAATCATTAGTGTTGTTAATGAAATCGTAGATGATGAAGATCATGTAATCTGTACCTTTCAAGTTTTCATTTATGTCCGTTGTTAATATTATATAACAGCGTATCTTTCGTGTCTCAGTGTCTATCGACATAATCATTTCAGGTTTCTTTAAAAGCATCTAATAATATATCATGGCCCATTAAGGTATGAATCACGAATTCTTAACAAAAAAACATAGAGGCACCTTCGGAATATAATAATATGGTGAATTTATAACTTACGTTATCTAGAACAGTATTTGTAATAAAATATAGATTTGACAATAAGAATATGAAAGAATTGTAAACATTTGTTAATTTTCTATAGACTTCCGTATCAAATACAAGGGATTGGATCGAAAATCCTGTAAAAGGAATAGAAGAAAAGAAAAATAAAAATTCAGGTCATTGCTAAATGATCATAAAAAGATTTTATAGTATAGATCTCCTAGATCAGTTAATGAATACCACAGTATCTAAATAGGGTAGGTTACGAGAGCACATTGCTTCAAATGCATTCAAATAACTGAAAAGAAAAGAAATATCTTTAATTAATTATCTTCAATTTAAAGAATTATTACACGGTTTTATACGCCTCTGAATCGAATTTACCATCCGGTTCATTCCAGAGAAAGAGCATATTTTATTAATAATTTACATTTACTGTATGTACTTGGGATCAAATCTACAAATGTATAAATACAATTGATCGACATTGGATTCATATCGATATTTTGTAAGTTGTCCAACATCATTCATTCGATCTATTTTGTTATCATAAAAATAAAAAAAAAATTATACTAGCATTATAATATTAACGTCTGATTTGTATTGTAATGTTTTAATTAAAGATTGGGAACAATGCGGACGCAATAAATTTATCTTTTGAGTACTCTTTCGTCACTAATTACATATACGATTTTTCACATTTTCTTTAAATCGCGGAAATTTTTCTAAACTTTCCTGCCTTCTTTCTTTCAATTTCTGGAACTGTTAATACAATATTATTCTGTGTAATTGATTCTATTTTTGGATTGTATATAATGTTTCGTATTTTTCACTTTCATACTTATCTCTATTACATTGATATCTGGATAGATCGTCGTTTTAGATAAATTCAGTATTAATAAGTATTTAAACAAAGAATCTATCGCATTAATTTTTATCGAGGCATCATCGATTTTGGTTTCGAGTAATTACAATTTTTAATGTTTCACTCTTAAAATTTCAAGTTGTTGAATGCCTATATTATGTGCACCGAGATAAGAGCCATTGCTAAATTGACAGATCAAAGAATTTGGTTATTTTGTTCCTTCACTCGCTTGCTGCGGTAGCCGAGCTCAAACAATAACCTTCAAAACTGCACTCACTCCATGTTATATTAGAACTATTTATATATATATATATTGAATATTGAATATAATTCAACAATTTTTGTTTCTGAGCGCCATAGAAAAATGAATTAATTAGTATTTTTTCAAAAGCAGATACTAAACGTCACGTGTTTTAAAAATAATCCAAAGAGATCGATTCGTCAACCATGGAAAAAGCTTCTCCGTGAAACGGACACGACATCGTAGTAAAAATTCTGGCTTCGTACAGCGTTCGGGCAATCAAATTTACCATCGCGCCCGCCAAACCCTCCTTTATCAGCCAAAAGGAAAAACAAGCACTCAAAATTGAAAACAGAAAAAGGAAAAAAAAACAACACAAGCCTGACGAAAAAAAAGGAACAATGATTCAAACGACCGTGCAGCTGTTGAAATGGAACGACGCTCGGGTGCTCGCGCGCGATCCTGGCAAATTTCAATATTCCCGCGAGATAGTCCATTTCGCCGCATCGGAGCATCTGATCCGTTTTATTATGGGCTCGCGCGGGCGCATTACGACTTCCCCGCGGCAGTAGTAAAAGTCCCGTTTACGTACGGCGCGAGCGAGCGCGTCTGACTCGAGCCCGCGGCCTGGCCCGGCGGAAAATAATTCCGTGGTTCGGAGGTAGGCAGGGAGGGAGAGGGAGAGAGGGAGCGAGAGTGAGAGAGGAGGGCGAGGATCGGGCGACTTTTATGTCGGTAGTAGATGAACTGCGAGCGAATGCGAATGGATGCGGCGGCGGTACAGAAAGCGAGAGAAGAGAGAGAGAGAGAGAGAGATATAGGTGTGCGAGAGCATAGACGAGTATACACGGAGGGGAAAGAGTGGAAGCAGCTGTTGAAGAGGCAGTTTCTCCGTGAGATTTAGCTGAATTTACAATGGAAATTGGGGATATCTCTATTCCGCGAGGGGGGAGGGGTAGTTTTAAGATTTATGTGTCTCCCGATGTATCTCTCCGGTTTATGGGACCAAGGAAAGGCCAAATTCTCGCTGACAGTGATGCAATTTTCGTAAGCATATAACATTTATGCTTTTCTGTGAAAGAGCTCTATATATTACATTTGTAAAACACCGGCTTCATAGACCCATTCTTTTCTGGTAAATATTATCCAATATTACGATTTAATCCTTTGAAATATAAACTTTTGCTGGCCAATGTCGCTTTGGCTCTAAGGAAAGTAAATTTGGGATCAAAATAATTTTAATTTTAATCAGACATCATTTATCTTATACAGGGCATTCTTTTAAAAATTATAACGAATCTATAAATGTGAATTTTTTATTAAAATCTATAAAAAGCTAGTCGTACATGATACTATATCAATTTCAATGCGTTGTTTCTAGTTTTTTAATCCATGATTATTAAGCATTACTAACGTATGACTATAGTGCTATCGTAGTTTAAAATTTTGGGTGTTTGATCAATGGAATAATTATACAATACTTGTAAGTCTACTATTTAATTTTTATGATTTTCCTGTCTTTACGATTTTAAGTTTTTAAAATAAAATCTCAGAAATTGCAAGGATTTTAAAGATACACTGAATTTCTAGTTCAAATTTTTATTCATTTATTTTGATCATTCAGGCATTGAAAAGAGAAAGTGCACAGTGATTCACTAATATTGCATGAAATACAGGACAAGAGAAGAAATGCGGAGAAGAAAGACAATGAAATACAGAACTCAAAATATTGACACACTTTTCTATAATAAGAAACTAAATAACTACTTTTATATTTTATATGTGTGTGTGTGTGTGTATGCATGTCATAGTGCGAATCATAAATTAAATTAAAGATAGAATCATAACTAATTTAAAGATTTATTTTTGAACCATTGTGAAATATAAGAAAAACTGATGAAAAAACATACGAAATCACTAATACAGTGATCATAATTACGAAATTTTTCATCACTTTCATGAACTTCTTTTATAAGGTTAAACTGTGACAATAATCCTGGAATTTAAAAAAAAAATCAAGCCCTAGATCAACGAGAGAGTGTCTGTTTCACAAAGGAAAAAATACTATATAGCTATCGTTTTTCTAGCAGATACTTTCAGAGGTGAAATGTTCAAAACGATTCATTCGAGATCCTACAATAGTATAGATCATAAAAAAATAGATATAAGAGAAGTTTCAATAACGTAAACAATAACGTAAATTTGTAAAAAAATTAATAAACAAAAAACATGTACTCTAATTTTTTAGTTAAAGAAATAGGTCACAAATATTAAATTCTCATATTTAGAATTAATTGAGAATCAAAATAAGGCTTATTCATTAAATTAATATTAAGAATCCATGACATAGAAAGAATTGACCATAAATCATTTTCAATTCAACTCACACATGATATTTTTAATCAATTAATAAAAATATCTTCAGATCATTATACACAAATCTTAACGAATTTCTGGATTTTTATAGTCAAGAAAATGAAATATGGTAATCTCGCATTCTGAAAAATAGAAAAGAACGTAGAAGCCTATATTTCTTCATTTAACGTCTTCCGAAAAATGAATCATAAGTGTGAGTATCATTGTTACGACCACATATTTATAAAATACAGCCAGACTCTTCTTCGAATATTTAGAGAAACCATTAGATATAAGCACCCGAGCTTACATCTTATTTTGATTAGGATTCTTATTCCAAGCGTTATTCAGCATAATAACAATGCTCATGAACTAAGTAACCAAGTTTCTCCCGTGAATACTTCTCCACCCTCTTCCTCCGTCTATCCGTTCATCCCGACCATCGTTGGTGCGCGCGCGTGGGAGTAACGTAGGGTCAAGATTACATAGTCCTGGAATTGCCAACTGGTGAGAGAAAGAAAGAGAGACAGAGGGAGAGAGAGAGAGAGAGAGAGAGAGAGAGAGAGAGAGAGAGAGAGAGAGAGAGAGAGAGATGGATAGTAAACTTGGTCTCAGTTGCGCGCCGCTCTCTCCGGGGCCTCGGCACTTAGTATTATGCCGACACGGAAAATTCCCAAGGTGCTTTCGCGCATGTAAAGCGCAACTAGGGAGTGGAATATGAGGCGCGGATGGAGGCGGGGGGGGGGTGATAAAAATTGGGCGCGTCGCCAAATGCGCGGGAGAAATTGGGGAAGTGGCGGAGGAGATATTAGACGATTGTTCCTTACCTTTTGTCCCTATTGTCGGTAGATACTTAAGAAGCAAGGAGGGAAAGAGAGAGAGAGAGAGAGAGAGAGAGAGAGAAAGGCCCAATGCGAGGACATTTTGAGCAACCGAGTAACGCACGTAGAAGTTCCGAATTAAGTTTGTCTCATCTTGCGAGTTGCCCTACTAAATGAACTGACGAATGACTTCAATTATAGGCGAAAAATAAAATGGATCAGCTCCGACGAGATAACAAATATTTTAAACTATTTCCAAGAAAAATTTCGATTGGAAAGAATAACGGCAGAGCGCTCCCTTTTAATTTACCTCGCTTATAAAAAAAGTTCGACTTTATCGATTTATCGTGCTCTCTCTCTCTCTCTCTCTCTCTCTCTCTCTATTTATATACGAAAAGTAATAAGAAATTTACAGCGCGTGGAATTGCGCTCTTATTCTGCTGGCTACAATCAATATATGAATACAAAATGTTAAATAAATTTTTCCAGCCTCGAAGCGCATAAATAAAGTATATTACGGTGCCGAATACATTCGTTAGATAAGATTTTTGTATTCCCGAGCCATATTTTATTCATAAGCCAGAGATTCCGAGGCTCCTGGGCTCGTTCGTCCAAGGCGTTCCTTTATATTTGGCAGCGCACAGCCACGACGACAGATTGTATTTTTGTTTATCATTCGATAGAGTAGTGCACCAGCTTCTTTCGGAAATCCGTACTAAGCATTCGGCGAATCCAAAACGGCGCGCGCGCACACACACACACGCACCTGCAAACGCAAACACAGGACACATACATACACATGCAAATCTGTAGAACACGACAAATTTCTAACGATCCCGTTGCGCCAACGATCATACGTAGCCCGGCGATTGTTCGCGCGCCCTCCGCAATTCACAGCGGCCGCATCGCGGGGCGAAGTCCAATCAGGATTTCTCAGTCACTTCGACTCTCGAATTCCGCGTGCTGCGACTAGAAAATCAACGTTCCGCGTGTAGCCGCGGCGCGCGTCACGATGCCCCTACCAGTCCGCCCACCCCCCCTTCTCACCCCGCTCGCCGGGAAATCCTCGAATTACTTCCGGCTGATGTTTCGCGCGTTTATCGGACACCTGCCTGTTTCCCTGTGGGAGCCATCTACCCTCTTTGCCTCCTCGCCCCCATCCTCCCGCCGTCATCCACCCATCGCACATCCTATATCTGTATCGGTTTACTTCTCGTTCTGCCTCCGTTACTTCATTGTGAGCGCGCTGCCGGGATTCCATTTGTTACCATCGCGCGGCTGATACCTGTAATGGAATATACCAGACACTCAGCGGATCCGTTTGAACATTAGACAATGATTCTATTCGCATCTCCATTATCGTCCACATTGTTATAGTTAGCGTATACATAATGGTTATTAACAGAAGGTGGCTGGATGTGGATTTAAGGGGGCAGGGGAAGGGGGTTTGAATTAAGGGCGGATTTTGAAAAGATATCGTTTGGCTTTCTCGTAATTTTTATATCGGTTACGTTATATCCGTATTAACATTGTAAGGGTAAGGATACAGTTGCATTAGATTAACTTATGTACAACTTTAGGTTAAAGAAGAATCCGTCTATAGGCCAATCTTAGATATTTAATAACAAACTTTTTCTTTTTATTCTACGCAAGTATAATATCCGTATTTTCAGAATTTAATTGAATCGTCTTGAAAAAATATGTTGATGACGTTTTTACAATTGTATCACAGTGTTTTCCCGACGAAATGGTGGGTATTTTTAATTTCATCCATGATGGAATGAAATTTCTAGATAAGTAGATTATCTTTTTTGAGCGTTCGTGTTCTTAGAGTGAGAAATAACAGAATAAAATTAAATTTTGATAGGAAATCTAAATGATCAGGTGGATTGTTCAATTATCAACTCACGTCATCAATTTGAAAATAAGATAGATACTATAAATGGGATCATTGACAGAGCAATCTGATTAGCGCACCATTTAAAAATTTAATGAATTGAATAAAAACAAATGAAAAAACAAGAATTCAGTAAAGAAAATTTAAAATTAGTATAGAAATATTCATAAGTAATGATTATTCAGTAAACCCAATAGAAAAAGTAATTATGGAGAAAGGGAGTCAGATTTATAACGATAGCACAGAACCTAATGTGAAAGATAAAAATAGTATTCTTAGAATTCTAATCTTGCCATATGTGAAAGGCTTATCAGAGAGAGTTAGCAGTACTTAAAAAAAATAATATTCAAGCTTCCTTGAAATATAACAATAACTTATTGAATAATTGTAAACATAAGGATTATAATGTTTCAAAGCAGAAGTAGTATAAAAATAAATTCAAAATCATTTTTTATTAATATAAGATTATGTGTTCACATATAGATTGTTTTGCATTTAAAATCAAGAGGGATGGGGTTCTGTAAATATTATATAAATTAATTTAGGGTGACCGGAGCGGTTCGAAACGATGGACATGTAAGGTAAATTTAAATTTAATCGGATCGAGCCGGTCATGTTGCCCTTCGCTAACATAGAATAAAGATTGTTTTATTATTATTTTAGTTTTATTTTTAATTACATTAATTAGACACGAAGATGTTGCGAAATGTTTAATATTATTCATCACCAGTTTTTGGTAATTTATTATTATTATTCAATCAATAGTTGTGTTGCTGGACCTTTTATTTGGCCAGTTACAAGGCGTTCTTTCAACATTTTCATCTAAACATATTTTGGGCAGGACTTGCTCTTCTCTTGCATTATAGACGTTGAAATACCAGGGTGGAGATTGCTAAGCAGTATTGACTTTTGCATGAATAATTTCAAGTAAATCTATCGTGATAAGTGTGCAGAATGATTTTTCAAACATATACATGTAAGTTCAATTAAATTGCGCGAGATTACATTTGTTTCAAACGAACAAATGATATTTCTTCGGTATTTATTATTATAAATTTTATTGTTAATTTAACGTAAAGCGTGATTTTATTTCACGGATCCGATTGGATTCTTTCGCTAAGAAAGCGAACTAGCATTTATTATCAATTCATCAATTCTACGGTCTCCTCCGACGAATTAATCATTAAAAACGGAAACTATTTCGTCTAAGATTTCTATCGATCGAATCGAATGATCGAATAAAGGGGCCTCAAACGATTTCAGAATAATTATATCAGAGTCTTATCGTATAAGGTCTAAACATTTCCCCGTTACTTATATATGGGTAATTCGTCCTCGCGGCGGAGCCCAAACGCCGCGCCGCGGGCGCAAAACTGTAAAATATTGCGCATAATACGCGGCTTAAACAAAGCGGCGAGGGGTCGAGAGGTGGTGGGAGGGGGGCGCGGGGTGGAATGGCGGGCAAGGCACTTTATGGCTTCGCGCAGAGGATTAGCGCACTTATAATGGAGCAAGTTTCGAAACTTTCCCTAATGGAATTAGCCGCGCCTCTGTGCCAGAAATGCGCGGGGAGCGAGGAGAGAGAGAGAGAGAGAGAGAGAGAGAGAGAGAGAGAGACGCCATTTAAGCCCGCGGGGTGTATCATGTTCTTAGGAGTTCATGATTATAAATACAACGCTTATTGAACACAGACCCGTCCCACATCCACCTCCTCCCCCTTCTTCCCGCTCTCGATAGACTTTAATCATGGTGCAATCGATGTGTCGGAGATCGATTCTCTTCTTCTTTGACCCCCCCCCCCGCCTGCACCGCTACCGCGAGTCGATAATCGAGAAACAGATTTTTATAAGATGTTTGAAGATATTGTTGCCTTATACATGGTATCGTATAAAGCTTTCCGAGGGATCTCCAAAACTGTTGATTTTTCGTCTTCTTCTTCTACTTCTTCTACTTCATCTGATAATAATAATAATAATCATAATAATAATAATAATAATATATTATTATTATTATTATTAGTATTGGCATACCCAAAGATAAGAATAAATAAATTACATCGAACTATCTTGGATATATTGATAACGGGTTCATTAATTTGTCGCTTTGATTCGATACTTAAAGGAAGATTGTATTGTAAACCTACGATTTCCCTCAATACGACATTGCTAATCATCTTTTCAATAAAATTAGGCAACACATGTGTCTGTTCATATTTGTTATGGCCTTCTTTTTAACGCGTTTGAATTAGCAACTGCTATGTATTTATGTAACGCGTAATGCGCAACAGAATTACATACTTACTTATGAAATTAATTGACTTGATCATATAGATAAAAATTTCAAATTTAAGTTATGTAAGTATCCATGAATTATTCGTGAAAGCAAGTATCATCATGCACTTGATTTTCTTTATTAAGTCTCACATCATTTTAATCTTGAGACGAATTATATTAATCTTGAATTTTCGATGTTAAATAGTAAAATAAGCATTCGATGATCATTTGAAGGTGTCAATTACAAAAATAATATGTCGATTTGGCATTGAAACCTGGAAGATTTTGAAAGATGGAGATCTGCTGAAATGAACTGATTTGCATTCACATTCAAAAAGCAAAGAATTTGAAAAGGACATAATATTTCTTAGGCTAAATTTATTAGAATGTAATAACCTACAGTCTACATTTAATAGTGGAATATAATATTTTTTAACAGAATGTATACTTACATGAGAATACAATTTTTCAATCTTCTTTTTTACGTATTTGATATGTACATATTGATATATTCAAACTGCATACACATACACACACATGCGCGCACGCTCACGCGCGCGTGCGTTATGTATCGTACAATATACGATAATAATGTCAATGTATATTTACAGTAACAATAAAATTCACTTTTGAATCATGGACGTTTCGTCGTTAAGTTTTTCCATCGATTTCTACCTCTAATTCATTTGTTTTAATGTAAACACATAACGTTCAATTATAGAACGTAATAATACTTAGCGATATAACATTTATCGTTTCATTGAATTGGTTGATATAGCCATTATATGTTTGGTTTTATTATAATCACGAATTGACTAGTTATTGTATGTTTCTTTTTAGTACAAAATTCAATATTTTTCAACGGTGTTATAATTTATAATCCGTAAGAATAATCATTTTAAAATTTTACGAATCTTCCAATATAATACATATTTCAACTAAAAAGCTTCCTTAGAATGTATTTCGACTTTTTTAACATTAAGTCCGAAGTGCATAAAAAGTAATACTTTTTATTAGTTTCATTTTCCAACTTTCCAAACTAAAACTCTTACAGATTTAAATTGTTTTTCAATACCTAAAAAAACCCTCTTACTCTCTCTCTCTCTCTCTCTCTCTCTCTCTCTCTCTCTCTCTCTTTCTTACCCAACATACTTATTTTTCGTATAACCTCTAGTCGGAGTTTTTCCAACGCACCCACTCCCCACCCCACAAGATTTTTCTCGTTTTACGCTTCTTCGCGTAAAGTCAGCCCATCCGACTACGAGATTCCGTTAAGGTGAATAAAGACTATTCCTAACATAGAGATTTTTCCCCAACATCGTCATCTCAATGATTATCCGGAAGTTTTTAGGCAAATTTTATATTTAACAGTCTGCTGAACATACAAGTATCATATATAAAATTAGTAGAACAGAAACTAAAATATAAAATACAATGATATAGCGTCGGCCAAATAAGAGGAGAGCGATAATAGCAGTTACAAGGGCTTTACACGACGTCTCAAGAAGAAATTCTAACTAAAGGGTGGAAAATATATGAATTGTGCATAAAACTGAATGATCATTGGAGTTCACTGAGCCTTTGTTCACTCGATGTTATAATATATGACATAACGTTATTTCACTGACATTGAAAGAATAACAAATTAAATTTTATCATTTACGCATTTACGAATTTGAATCGTCTTATAATTGAACGTCTAATTGCACCCTGACTCTGGTATTTTAGTATTCTTACTCTTCGATTACAATTGCCTTCGACGCTAACATTAGTTACAGTTATTTGCTTTGTAGTTTTTTAAACTAATACAAAAGTGGATCTCCGGAACTTTTCATAAAAAGCTTGTTAATTTAAAAAAAAGCATGATTAAAACATTCAGCATGTAAGCAGAAAGTTTACAATTTATGTAATTGATTGTCGTTAAATTATAAGAGTTTAGTAATGTAATTAAAAACAAATTATGATATTTTGGCTTAAATGAAATTAACGCAGTCTCTAAAATGTTTTGTATAAATATGCATGTCTTTAATGCACGAGACGAAATTTTGGGGATAAAAGAATAACTTTGCTAAATGAAATATAGTAGTAAAAATTAAGAAGTAAATCTATAATGAATGGACAGCAGGGGTCCTAATGGACTAAAATAGTGCGCAGAGTGCTTCATTTTTATGCAGGATTAATGCATTTTTCATCCACTAGCGGGGAAAATTGATTCTCCGATGGATATACCGTTCTCCCCTTGTACATTCAGATCATCGTCAATTCATCCGCCTCTTATCGGCGCGTAAGGTATAATTGACGCAAATTTGCAATATCGAAGCCCATTGTACGTCAGAGTTCCATCCTCGATTTTATAATAATTCGATACTCGAATACGAATAGAGGAGGCTTCAAAGGGCAAAAAGTTAGACGGCGAAGTCGAGTGTGTGTGTGTAGAGAGAGAGAGAGAGAGAGAGAGAGAGAGAGAGAGTGAGAGAGAGACAGCGAGCACAGAGGAAGAGTACTTTCGATTTAATGTATTTATTACAGGCTTGTCGGAAGGGGAGGGGGGCAGGTATTACCCTATCCGGCCTCAAATTTGATGGGAAGTACGATGAATTAGTTAAATAGTTTACAATAGACATACGTACAAGCGGTTGACAGTCATGGGAGAGACGTACAGCGGAGCGGCGAAGGGGCGAGGGGGGAGGGGGTAATAGAGAGAATCCATATTCCGTCTATTTGCTCCCGGGGCCCGTCGGTGCGTATCGCTAACGCGTCGGCCTCCATTTGTCTCACTCGCCCTGGGTAGAGAACCGCTCAGAAGTTAGTCTAAATGGATTATCATGTGTGCTAGTAGACGCGGCGCACACACACACACACACACACACGTGTATATATGCACGAGCGAAATAGGGCGGAGAGCGATGGGGCGAGCGTTTGGGGCGGGGAGGGGGGAGTCAGAGATGCAGGGAGCGACAATGATGAAAGAGAAACAGTGCCGGGTTCGTTGAAAAACGCTAATAGAACTAATGGAGTTTCACCATTAGCCGCGCCTTGTGTATTGCCTAGGCTGCTAAAAATCCCGCCACATACACATATATACGTATTTATCTATGTATACGTATACATATATAGGATTCTGCGAGTTTTAATTGAATACAGGTACACGAACTTTGTTGTTTGCGGCTAGTTTATTGTTTATTAAAGCACGGCCCACTGGGGAGGGGGGATTTGCCGTTCTTTATTTATTCCTCCCTGATATAAACAAGAGCCGCGTTGTTTCTAAAGTCTTTGATTTAGAGCGCGAGCATCGCTCGATCAACGGTTTTCCCTAATTTATCATGCTGAATCGTAATAACGATAGCGTTGCACATTTAATAATCCACAAATAGCTGTGAGAATTTCTCCCCGCGCATCCCCCCCCCCCTCCACCCGATGCTCGGATCGTAAATCCAGTTGAACGACCTCGCGTTGTTTTCTTCGTCGAGTGCGACCGCGAAGTTGGTCGAGTTTCAGTCCGCTCGTCGCACCCGAGGTAATGTAATTTCGAACGCCCGAAACTGGCCCGCACACATCTGGCTGACTCGATATTCCCCAAAACCGGGTAATGGCGGAGCAACCCCGTTCTCCCCCCCCTCCCCCTCGTCCCCCACTCGCTACCTCTCCCTCTGTCGACGCTCGGATCGCGTGAATTGTTTAACAGGTGGGAATGTCAAACGCCGGGGAACGTCGGGAAAGCCGATATTTTGTCGTATTTACGTCGGATTTTTAATGGGCCGAGCGTCTGGCTTGAATGTGGGAAACGAGATGCGGCTGCGAGTATATTTTAGAAAATAACAGGTGGAACATTATCGAGGTTGCAGCGTGGGTTTCGTCAAAAAAAAATTTATTTATCGAAGAGCTTTTCGATAAAAGATTATCGTAGACTGGGAACTGCCTTATTGTTCTCGAATACGATCAGTAATAGGAAGACTTTCTACTCCGTTCTTTACTGCTGACGAGCTCGGTGCAGAATGTTTTTTAAAAAACGAAAGTCTGCAGTTACGAGCATTAGGCAACGCCATCTCAAAAATTTTATGACTGTATACGGTATTATTTTATGAGCGTTTGTTACAATAATTCATTATAATAAAATGAGTTCGTTAACTGGACGAAGAATCTCAAAATACGATCCATGGAAAATTAAATAATTGTATAAAAGACATCGGTGAGAATGATAATGACGTCAATTACAATAGCTAATAATTAATTTTATTTTAAAACACTTTATACAAATATACAACAGCTTGAAGATTGTTGTTATGCATACACGTATTATATTTCAATATAATAAAACGAAGAAATTGGTAATAATAGAATTTTTAAGTAAAAGAAATTCGACAGCGTAACGATCTGCAGCCCAGTGCATAATTTTGAAAGACGTGATGTAAACTGTCATTAGTTTCAAATTCTGACACATACATACTCACTTAAATAACCATTATTAACTGAAAAAGAAAAAGCAATTTATCGTTCAGTAGCTATTACTTGCAGTAGGTGGATGTAAATATTAAAAGAATGTACTCAAGTCCCATCCCCCCTCTCTCACTCTCACTCTCTCTCTCTCTCTCTCTCTCTCGCTCTCTCGCTCTCTCTATTTCTGAAGAATTGTTATTTAATACCATACCGTTACTAATAACTGATTTTAAAAGTGGAGAATGGCGTATCAGAAATGAAAAAATTCCTGTGCTCGATACGTTAGAAACTTGGATTGGCGGATAAAATTTCTTCAGCCATTTTGGAATATTTGGAAAATTGTAACGTACTCGATGTAAGAGACTAGTTATTTGGCCGTGCTGTGGCGCAATGCCAATCCCTGATAAATTTACGATACTCTAATGAACGTGGCAAGGCAACCTCGTTTAATTGCGCGTCATGAAGTAATAATGTTTGGGAGATACAGGTGAATATTCGCCTTTTTTTTTAATACAGGTTCAGCTTCAGAGCGTATTGGTAGAACTCCAAGCGCATTACAGCCGTAGGTTCGGTTTCGGCTCCCCCCCCCCCATCACCTGCTGTTTGCTTATTCAGCGCGCGTTGGGCAAAATCTTCGACTCCATCGTTTTCGAGCCTGCCGACGTATACTTATATATAGGCCTTTCGTGAAATATCTCGCTTTGTGTCAATGCAGAAGGCAGCGACATTATCGATGTAGTAGTGTAAATTTTGAATAATAATAGATATATATATATTTTTCGTATTACTCGTGATACTTTCCAGTTTCTTTATGATCTGTGTATGAATTTTGAAATATTCATTGCAGGCACCGCGTCGTTGGTTTAGATAAAGATGGTTCATTGATTGATTATTGCAATATTGGAGTTAACCAATTAGAACGTGTGACTGAATGCGATTATATTATCATTCTTTTGGTATATTAGTATATATATATATATATATATATATATATATATATATTATTTATTTATATGTAATTGTTACTTCTGTATTTATTTATTTATTTATGTAACTAGATAGCCCTTTCACTAGGTATGTAAACAAAAAAAAATCCAGCAGTCAACGACTGCTCAATAATATGACATGAAATATATAATATTTTTTATAAAAATTCCAGCGCCTGTACAACATTGGACTCTTTGCAATTAGATCTACGTTATTCAGGTACACCACGATAAAAATGAAAAAGTATGTATAGGAAAATCGCATGAAACAACAACAACAACGACAATAATAATAATAATAATAATAATAATAATAATAATAATAATAATTCTGAAATAAGAAAAATAGATGCGGTCCGAAACCGAGTGGTTCACCTTAAAAGTCCATGGTTTGCTTTCGGCAAACGTTTAGAACCAAGTCAAAGGATAGAAAAGAACCCACACGATCTCTGACGACAACTACTCACTCTCTCTCTCGCTCTCTCTCTCTCTCTCACTCACTCTATCTTTCGCTCTAGCTACCTGGTAGGAATTCCCAAGGCATACGAGAGCAATGCGAGCCGTCCTCGCTTTCTCGCCTCCTCTCCGTCTGTTAAATAAAGCAGGCATGATAGCAAGAAGAACAGAGAGGAAAAGAGAAAGAGAGAGAAAGAGAGTGTGAGAGAGTCAGAATCTAACAAGAGGAGTGGATGAAAGCGGGATCACGTGATTTGCAAAATCCGAATTTAGCGAAGCCTCTCTTTGAGAAGTGAATGTGCGTGTGTGAGATAGATAGATAGATCGAGATCAGAAGAGAGAGAGAAAGAGACAGAGAGAGAGAGAGAGAGAGAGAGAGAGAGAGAGAGAGAGAGAGAGAGAGGAGAGGAGTGGGGGAGCGGGGGAGCGAAAGGGAGTTGAGGTAGAAAGAGGAAATACAGCAGCCATCCGAGTCGTAACTCAAACATTAATGCATCTGGGCTGTCCGGATCGGGAAATTCCTCAGATCTCGAGCGTGTGTACAAGGGGACAGGCGAATCAGTGCTGCCCGAATACACTGCGAATAACTAAAGCCAAGCGAACGACTCTTTTTCTTCCAATTTTAATTCGAACGCTTAATGTATCCAAACGAATTTACGTAATCAGCAATAATATTACCGTCCGATCGTTGAAATTTTTTCGAAAAAAATGTGGAATTTTCGTAATTTTTTATATTTAATTATATTTATATTTGATTTATATTTTATATTTATATTTAATTAATCTGTTAAGTATAAACAAGATTTTTTTACGCCACAAATTAAAATAAGAATCTCATTTTTCGTGTTAATGTTAAAGACATTATAAAATAAAATGAACGAAATAAAAATGAGATAAATTAAACAGTACAAGTCGTAAAGTGCCGTAAAAAATCTTCTTTGGATAAGATTTTATAATTGATACGTGGAATACCACAAGATTCCGTACCTCATGAATATATAATCGAATTAAAAGTACTTTAAGATAAGGAAAAGATTAAGAATTGACAAATAGTGAATTTTCTTGATTGATTAACGAAGAGAAACATAGCGAAGTACTATGTAATATTACATATTACATCTATGTAATTTGAGCTACATGTAAATGAGATTTTATCCATTAACGATCAATAGTCATTCGGGATTGTTCCATACAAAATTACAGCACTTTAAACAACTGCCGACTTATTTTCTAAGTTTCCGAGCTCCATGCGCTATTCACAGAAAAATTGCATCAAAGTAATATTACGTTAGTAATATTACAGCAATCTGAGATTTCTCGAAAATCGCTTTTTAATTCCGATATTTCGAAAATAGTCAATATAGTTTCTTAATTTTGATTTCAATAATTTATGTACCTGTATGGAACTAACGAGCTGTTGGAACTTCGACGATACGTATTCATTATAGTTCTATAGTTTTAACACTGCATTATAACCTGCCTATTATCACTTGAATAATATTTACATTACTATTGGTAATGAGATTTTTAATTGTTTCGCCCTTCAATACTGCAAAGGGACAGTGTCTCCAAATTTGAATGACAGATGTTAATAATATTTCATTTACCGGAAATTCAAATTTCAAAATAGATGATTTCTACAGGTACTAATGCCGAAGCTCTAAATTTCATTCATTATGCTATTATGAATTTTATATTATATGGGCCTGTTACATTTTTACGTTTCCATATAGTTTCTATATGAAGTATATTAAAATTAAAATTCATAAAATGATGCGTAAGTAACGTGAATATTGGTTAGAAATTTTCCTTAGTATCTACCGAAATAATCGTTAATTAGCATATGTGTATTCAATCGCTCAGAATTGTCTAACATTAATTATATATTAAACTTAAAATATTGAACTAACATTGATATTATTAGTTATTGAATGTATCTGCGTTAACCTGAATGCAACCAAAATTCATTTAAAAGCTACGTAAAACTGGATAAAAGTAGCGGTATGTTATGAGGATCTGAATACAGAAAAAGAGAGGGGGGGGGGAGAATCGAAACTGGACCCTCGGTTTCACACCGTTCCACTATTATGATAGGTTACATGTGTGTTAAATGAGGCTCATCGTCCATTTTTGCGTGTTCCCCCTCTCCCGTGTGAGACCCCAATAGAGAAAGTAAGAATTCGGTGACGCAGGAATTTTTAAGCGTTCGTATCCTCGAGGATCCGCTACCAGGGCAATGATTTCCAACCTTAGGAGCAGCCATCGAACAAAGATATGTAAATAGCACGAGCGCGACCAAAAGATGTCTACGTCGCTCGTCCGCGTGTTTATGCAGTCACATTCCGTACTACTAGAAACATATGTGGAACAAGAGAGATAGATTTTAATCTTACTCGCTCGGTCGCTCCTTCTCTTTCTCTCCTTCTCTTTATTTGAATAGTCGGATGACAACGCGCAGTTAAAACTGATTGGTTTAGCCGATCGCTATAGATCACTCCGTTCAGAATACGACGCAGAGTGATATAAAATTATATGAAGCACAAATTTTTTCAACGTAGTCGTATATATTCGAAGGTTAATATTAACGTATACTCTAGTAATTATCTGTTTTGAGATTTCGAACGTAGGTAAATAAATTTGATTGATATACGTATTTTCTAGTTCAAACGCAGTCCTTGCTAGTAGATAATATCTGTATATTAACTTATGCGCCATTATTAAAAAGACGAAAAATTTTACTATCGAAGGACATCACAGATAAAGAGTGGACCTAACAGAACTTTATTAACAAAGTTCATTGACCGGTCGAGCTCTTCATTCGCTCAGTGGAGGAGGGACTTCGATTATACGTGGCCGAACCGATGCCCAGCACAAGTAACATTCGGCCTTTGTCATCCACAAAGCATCCGCGGCAACTTAATTCGTCCATATAAATATAGGAATGTTCATAGACTCGTCAGTCCCTGTGTCCAAGAGGTATTTCCCTCTTCGGCACATCTTCTATGTCATATTATCTATCTCTCTCTCTCTCTCTCTCTCTCTCTCTCTTTCTTTTGTCTTACTCCCAACCACACACGCACACATATACATCGTAGAATCTCGGGATTCGTCAAGCAGTGCTTTTAGCTTGAGTTATCCCGTGAGAAATTCCCGCAATGCGTTAATTCGCTATATAAATATGTGGGCGCGGGGGGGGGGGTGAAGTTACACGCACGTCGATCGGCCCAAGATCAGCAGATTACGACGGACTATGTCCAGCGCTAAAGGAAAGATCTGTTTACGCGCTTCGGATTTTGCCTTTATTTCGTCAATAATTTCTCTTTTCCGTTACCCGGGCGTTCACCTTGCAACTTGCCTTAAAGCCCCTTTGCCGAGCAACTACCTTCAAAAACATCCTTCCTCTCCCGCTCTCTCTCTCTCTCTCTCTCTCTCTCTCTCTCTCTCTCTATCTCTCTTTCTCTCGCTGTCTACCTCAACTCTTTTGCGCATCGAATCCCTGCGCGGGGGGGTTGAGGGCATGGGGAGCAAACAACCTTTGGCTCAATCAAAGGGCCCGGCTTTCGCAGCCGCGCGCCCGCGCCTCCCCGAAAGGACTCATTTGCCCCGTTGCGCCGTGGAACAAACGGTACGCCTTACGCTCTCGATTTTCCCGTTCGCCTAGGGGGTGGCCGAAGTCGAATGGTAGTGGGAGTAAGGGGGAAGGAGGGGCTGGTGGGCACGCATAGATAATGAACGAGGGAGAAACCGAGATTGATCGATTGTGCAGCTGGGCTCGGGGACGCGCGCGAGAGTTTTTCTCTCCTCTGTAGCCGGTGCGCGTGGGTTTTTAACGCGCACCAGCGATCGGATATTAGGGATACACTGATCGAGCGAACGTTAATTGGCACTCATGGTGAGAAGAATGTCCTGGTAAAAAAAATTGATTCACTTTGGCAATCGATTCTCTCGTGTATTAGGTTATAATTAATAAAGTTCGTTAACACTCTTGTTCGACATGTAATACAAATAAAGTTCAGGAGATTTACACACACGCACACACGCGCGCGCGCACATATATGTATATATATATATATATATATATATATATATATACATAATGTGTGTGTGTGTGTGTGTGTATGTCTGTTTTATGTTTGAGTAAAATAATAGTATAACTCGGCTAGACTTTATTTTATTTTATTTTTATGATTATCGACACAAATGTTTTGAGATAAGAACATTCTATAATATGGATCAATATTTAAATATTCGATAAAATTTGGTTGAATTCCACTTTGTTTGTTCATATCTTGTTAGGATATTTATTTTTATACGAGTGTATAGAATTTCGACTGTTGGAGCAAGTTCTTTACATGTAGGTTTACCAAGCTTTTAGATTAATATAATAATATTAGTCCTAGGTGAAAATACTGGAAGCGTGATTTTCAGAGTTCAAATCTATTCCACTATATTCACTATACGAACCATAATGTACTTTAGAAATGATCCGTTGAATAGTTCTGATTTTTATGTTGACATTTCGGATCTCGATGAGTAGCACTCTATAATATTATTATCAACGGATCATTGACTTATTTCAATTTCTATAACATAATTGAATTATACCATAGGTCATTACATGTGTTTATTTTAATTAATTACACCATTTCTCGAACTTAAACAAATAATATTTTATATTGATGTACGTTGATTTCTTATGTAAAACTGTACGAGAACCACGTAGCTTCACTTACACAATCACGATTCAGTATGTTCGTTACAATAATCAAGAATATTATTCTCATAGATAATATTTCTATTTACCTTCGTTATTCACAAAATATTTTACATACATAACTTTATATTTGACATATCATAGCTATATATCAAAAAAAGCATTCTGATTCTAGATTTTGAAAATATCCAGTAATTTGATTATAATCGAATCGTCTTTCAGTAAAAAGCAGGGAATATTTCGTGACCACTTTTTTTTTTTATTTTCTTCTAAAATATAACTTAAGGCAAAGCGAGGAGATAATTTCATTACGATTCTTACTGGAATCTAATAAGAAAGTAGATCTTATCAGAGTCCGATAAAAATTTTATTCGATTTCTACCTGATTTTATATTTGAACAAGGAATCTCATACCTTCCATAAATAGCTGAGTATTATATAAATTAAGGATATAAACTTATAATAATGAAGGTTATTTAAAATCTCGGTCATCGATAATGCTGCGGTGAATTTTATTCATTACATGCTTCTATATCTATACCTCTCTGAAAACCTAAAGACGATTGGTTAATCCGATATGTTTTTTTTTTGTAATTTAGTTACTTATGAAAATCAAGTGTCTAAGAGTAATTTTTTTTACACAATAATATCATAAAAACAAAGTTGATAAATTTAAGTAGACAATATTTATTTATTCATTTCCGGGATATTCGAAAGTACAAATATACACAATCTATCAGAGACATCAATAGCACTGAATAATTTTACACCAACACGATAGTCCAAAAATTCTTGTTTAGCTACTTATTTACAGGCAAACATTTTCAAAATATACTGAGGTTATTATATCTTGAAAAATAAGATTCTTGATGTACAATTGACCAATTGTACTATTATTTCTGAGACCATAAGAGACATTGCGATATAGAAGAGAATAACCCTTAATTCCACCCTATTTAGGAAAATTATTTAGAATTGTTAAAATAAATATTGCATCCTGATGTGATTCAACATGCAGAGCAACATAATAAGTCTTCGTAACATAGTAGTCATGTTGCATAGGTGTAGAAGTCTTATACGACGTAGAAGGCAATATTTTATTCTAAATGAAATTTAACCTCTTAAAATCACGTCCATTATGAAATTACCAGATCACTGATCCATAAATAATGACAGGAGTTGTCTTTGGAAAAAATTCAACTGATAACCTTTGCTTTGACCTCAAGCTCGTCGTTGAAGAAAATCTAAAAGTTGAAAGTGAATTTTTGAAACAGGAACTCCATGATTAGGAGCTATTTGGAAATAACGGTACCTTTTACGCTAACCTAATGTATCACATGGTGGACATTATAAGGTCATGAGAAGATAGCTTTGAATTCTTTAGTTATTTTTCTTTAATTGACGACCAAATAGCCTGAAAATTGATTTCTTAAGCGAAATATTTTTCAGCCACATTTTTTAACGAATCAAGAATAATTTTAATTTAAAACTGCTAACCAACTTACACCTGAAAATATATAATGTTCAATTTAGATTTATCATTGAAAATGCTGAAATTCTCCTGACTAAAAGATATCTCTTTTCTGAATTCTTCAAAATTAGGATTTCGTATTGAACAGATGCAAGTTAACTTTCCAAATTCACCTTAGAACGAAGATCAAGGTTATCAATCAATTTCTCTTTCTCATTAAGAACTGGAACTTTTGCACCGATGCTTTCCTTGAATAATGCTTAAATTTTCTTATATTAAGACACCAGTTGTATCGAGCAATTGCATTCTAAAGCTATAAAAATAATAGAAAAAATGCGATATTTAGATTAATGCTACGTTTTATTTCTCGCTAAAATAACAATGTCTACCGCGTTCCAAATGATCATCCAAACAAGAATAGTCAGATAGCGCTTAAATGACACACGAAGTATATAAAAATTACAGTACAATAATAACAGAATATCCAGCCACTTCCAAATGCCATTTCCGCCGCAGTCGTAAATTATTCAAGTCGGCTTCGCGTCACGTTTCTTTCTTTCTCCCCTCCCCCAGCCTTCATCCTTTACTTTTCCTCTTTCTACTCCTGTTCCCAGAGCGAGCTCCACGATCGTCTGTCGCTCTTCCTTTTTCGGACAGGCCCGGACTCCGAGCGTCACACCCACGCAGACGATCGACGCGCGCGCGTACGTATACGCTTCAATGAGTGTACGCGAGTTGGTGTGTGTGTGTGTGTGTGTGTGTGTGTGTGTGTTTGCATGCGCGCGTGTGACTGTGCCTGTTTTTTTTTTTTTTGAAACCAAAGGCAGTCGCCGGGGGAATAACGACACACAGCGAACACAGCGGCGCGAGGCACACCTGGCGGGCGGACGAATCGGAAATTTAATGCCTGGTCCCCGGGGGGAGTGGCTGGGGTCGACTCCGATGGGGGAAGGGGGGAGGGCGTTCGACGCGCGCGATTTAGCTGCGTGCACGCGCGCGCGCGCGCGGCTTCGAAAGTCTCAGCGTGTCGCGCTCCCTCGGCTTTTTAGCCGTTCCTCGACCCCAGGGCAGCGGCGTTTCTTCTTCTTTTTTTCCGTTCCGTTTTATTTTTCTATTTTTCTTTTTTTTTCTGTTTCTTTTTTTTGTTTGTTTCTTTCTTTCGCCGCTACGAATCTGGATCGATGCGGGGGGGGGGCGGCGTATTCGCCGAGCCACCGAAGGTGACACTCAGGTGTCGAATAGGCATGGGCGGAAACGCCGCTGAAGTGGACGTGGAAAGTCTCGCTCTCCTCGTCCCTTTTTCCAAACGCATTATATACAGGTACTCGCAGGCGACGCTGTTCAACGGGGCGCGACTCAGGGCGATAAGTGGACAGTGCGACATGGAAATTGGTTACAATTTAAGAGGATACGTACCACACGGGCGCACGCGCGCGCGCACACACACACACGCGCGCACACATGCATGGAATACGCAATAAAAGGAGGGGATCTTATGGTAGAATTCCCCAGTAAAGCCAGTAAGTTTAAATGTAAATTATACGAGTCTCGCGAAAAGAACGCGTATACGTACATATATATACACGATACATCCCTTTATTTCAAGGGCTCAAGATCTCGCGTTCGTTTTGTCGCATATACTTGTCGCATACATAACTTTTGCCCGCTGAATTCGAGTCAGGTTTCAGAATGGCTCTATATCACGAGTATTTCGCGATATGCTGCGTTTCGAAAATTAGAACTTTTTTTAATGTCTTTCTTTCGTTGGCCTTTTCGAAAATTTTCCAAATTCCATTCTAAAGAGCATATTTATGGCGCGATCGTTCCTTAATGTTTATTAAAGTTTTAGGTCAATGGGGAATTAATTATTAAAAGATGGGATCGATACTTTAATAAATGGTAGATGAATCAGTTCTCGGTAGTAGTCCAGGTCTCCATAATTTAAACGAATTTATTTTTAATCAATATCTAATAAAATTTGCTTTTTAGTAAATTATATTAATATTTATTGATTTTTCAACTTCTGATGTTTCAAATTTGCATAAAATTCATTATATCTCTTAAAAAGTATGTATATTTAATAATTAAGGTGCTTCAAATTTTGGATAGATAACGTTGATATTGAAATAGAAATAATTGTAATGTATGTGAAGATGACGTGGCTTAATTATTTAGATTTTTCAAATTAAATTATCTAGAACGTTATTTCATTTTTTTTCAGCAGTTGCTGTTACCCATCACACAAACTAACTACTTGATGTCATTGATGATTATTTGCTTTGCTTGCTATTGAATTTGGTTTAGAATACGTATACTATATTTAACGATGATTACTATTTCAAGCTGTATAAGTGATTAAACTAATAAAGCTTCGCTGACACTATCTGATATTTAAAAACACGTATCGGTAAAAATTCCTCACATATAATAATATATAGTAGTATAATATTATTATACAAATAAAATACTTAAACATCTTATATTGACAATGTTAATAATATAAGCATTATTAATTATCGTCCTTTGATCAACGTCAAACCTGTATTATCATTACTTCGGCTATTACACACAAAGATATATATTTTAAATATTACATAATAAAAGCAATACGTTCAAAAAGTTTATTAAAATTCTCAAGAGAGGAGCTGCAAAAAGCTAGACTGTAATAACGATTAAAACGTTTTTATTGCTATACGTACATCGGCAATTGGGTAAACTAGCTATCCAAAGGTATCCACGACTTATAAACGGATATGCATTACGAAACAAAATCCAATTCTTTCTTTAAACTATAATTTCAAGTACGACTTTGTTAAAAACAAAGAAAAATGTATATCCAGTTTTTGACGCAAAAATGCATTAATTAAATGAAGATGATAATATTTCAATTGATTGTTAAAGATAAAACACGTTTTATCGACCACTGGCTTAACTAGCATAATCATAAATATAAATGTTAACGATAGTCCGGAATAATGTAACCGAGCAATTATTCCGTCGAGGGGCAAAAAAAAAAATCCACGAGAAGCGCCAAATTCAAATTTTGAGGCAGAGAAAAGAGAGTACAGAGACACGCGAAATAAAACAAATGACCGCTGAAAAAATGTAAAATAAAAGTAAAAATGACGCAAGCCAGGTAAGCACACACTTTTACTTGTCCGCGCGGCCGCCGTTCTCCACGAAAATTTCAGCTCGCGGACGTCGGGGGATTTTCACGGTATGGCATATATATATACCTCACGCTCTCTTTTTTCCGCGCGTTGCACTTTCGCATTGCGATTATGTCAAACCGGCGCGCGCGTCGCGGAAGGTGAAAAAAAAATCCCCATATATATATATATATATATATATATATATATATATAGGGACGAAGGGGAAGAAAGAACTTTCCACGACGGACATTCCCCCGGGTTTTTTTCAGACTTTCTTTCTTTTTCTTTTGCTTTTTTCAGTATGCAAATTTATGCGAAAAAGGTTCGAGGCCGCAGTCGCGCGCCGCGCAAAAATGGCCGAGCGATTAGAGGCGAAGAAGAAGCGCGCTCTGCTCTCATGAAACGAGCGCGCACACGGGAAATGCGTATCGTTCAATTTGATTTGGGGGTAAGGGGAGCGCCGCGCGAAAATTCGCCGAGGGATTTTCGACCCTCTCTTTTCCGTCTTCTTCCTCGTTCTTTGCTTTTTACCCCCCCCCCTCTCTCTCTCTCTCTCACTCTCTTTTTGTTTTTATTTTTACTTCTTTTTTTTCCTTGTTTTTCCATGAATTTTCCACAAGCCGCGCGGGCAGCAGCCGGCGCTACCAGCGGGCATTTTTGTCACGCGCCAACGGATCTAAATAATTCCGGGATGAGGAATGATTTTAAAATTTCTCCGCGGGGCTTCCTCCGGCAGAATCGCCGCCGCGCTTACGCCCCGAGGTTTCGGCGATTCGGAATTCCGTAATTCTTGTTTATGTGGCCGCATTGCGGCTGGCGGTCGCGGGCCGGGAATCGGTGCTCGGGCGAAAGAAAGGCGCCCCCCCCCCGCCATTAATGATGGATGAAAATATTTTTAGATCTCGCGTAGTCGAACGCTCGCAATTTGACGGAATGCGTTTTAGGTCAGTAATAAATTGACGCATAGCGTCTTAATCATAAAAGTACATATTTTAAGACCGTGTAAGATACTATTATAATACGCAATGCATCTTAGAGATTATTGACTAAAATCCAAGAAAAGCTTTTTGATATTGTACCCAGTATCGAGTTCCTCGTCGATACTGAGATCTAGATACGTTCATCAATGCTGGAACTTTTATGCTGGAATTTCGTGATCTATGATTCGTGAATTGATGGGAAAATTATGAGAATTCAGAACTACAGCTCGAAATTGACATAACGAAAATATTATGTTTAATAAAAAGCATTACGAGTTGCATCTAACAAACTATATTACGTTGCGCGTGATTTAATTTTTTTCTATGATTTCATCCACGAGGTTACTGACATCCGGCGTATCGTATACTGTTTTATGGCCACGCGTGAAACAAACTCGCCGAATTAATTATAATATATCTAAAAATTGATATATCATTATTTAGAAAAACTAAGATGTTTCGTGGATCTCATACGATGGGGTGAAACTATTCCGAGCGAACGCGCTTCGATTCGTGTGAACAAGGGTGAAAAATATCAGTATTTTTCTATTCATTGTTACGAGGCAAATAGCTTGGATTCGGTTCGGATTCGGTTTCATAGATAAATATGGAAGTTCGTAAAAGATTGTGCAAGATTTATCAAAAATAAAAATGTCTATTCTAAGAGTGTAATGAAATATTGCAATTGTTTCAATAATTATCTTCAGAAGAGTTTCAATTATTTCTATCTTTTGGTATTGCGAATTATATTTTATAATTTACATGAAATTCAATAAAAGAATTTGATATATAAAATATATTTACATAAATAATATGATTCATCGTAAAAGAATTAGAATGAATTAAAGAATCGCGTTTTAGGGTCAATTGAAATTAATCTAGAATTCATAAGTGTATATTGGTGTCCAGATTAATTTTTATCAGATTTTTAAGATATACATTCTCATTATTATCTATGAAAATGCATTATATAGTAATTTTGGTATTTGAAAATCGATATTCACGAGGCTGTGACTAATGTAAATTCATTCAAGTACATCGTGAAATAATGGACAACTTAGATGACGCAAAAATGTGCGCCAAGTGTGGGTTTAGATCATGGAGCGGTATAAAGATGATAGATTTAGTTTTAGAATTAAAGCCATTTCCTAGTCCATAAATTTTCATGCGTGATATACATTAAGTTAATCTTTATTCGGGCCCCTGCTGGATAGGGCAAAATGTAAAATGAACTATACAGAAACTATCCAATAATTTTCATCCGATTTTTAATTAACTTTTTTTTAAGTAAAAGACTTCTTATTCGAATTTCATGAGAAGATCATCTACCTAAATATAATTAAAATTAATTTAGAGCCTACGATGGCTCGATCTTTAGAGCGAACGACTAGTAACTTGGTATTCGGAGTTGGTATCCTGGTCTAGGCCGATTGACACAAGTAAGCGCTGTAATAATTAATACGTGCTTTGTTTACAAACAAATAGAGCGAAAACAATAAATAGAACGACGTTATATAACACACCAAAGAAATTATTTTAGACTCGAAAATCTATATTTATATATCTTTTTTTATGAATCGTTGATAATTCTTAATAATAAAAAATGTAACATCGTAATCTTTTAATTGCGCCGGATCTGAGATTTTCGAAGCTTCTAGTTATGGTATAGAGAAAAGCTTAAAATTATTTATAGATAAATACAAGAATATTTAATGGATCACAGAAGACATATTATTATTATTATTATTATTATTTTCAATGAAGTTTTAAAAAAAAAACGTTGGGAATTATTGGTCAGTCTAAAAAAAAATCAT
Organism: Sycobia sp. Sy_11; assembly: GCA_018907035.1. Taxonomy (NCBI): domain Eukaryota; kingdom Metazoa; phylum Arthropoda; class Insecta; order Hymenoptera; family Epichrysomallidae; genus Sycobia; species Sycobia sp. Sy_11. The sequence goes on along the minus strand of JACCIC010000323.1, from coordinate 175,869 downwards.
AATGCTGGTAGAGTTTTATGGGTGAAATCACTATCGGAGCTTCAGCTATTATAGCGTCTGTTCTCCTGTGTCCTGAATCATGATGCTAATGTATTCTTCGGCCAAAAATTGTATTCTGTACTTTGTATGCCATATGTGTAATTCGTAGAGCATTTTTTCCATCCGATCACGGATTTTTTCTTTCCGAAGTTCAAGAAATTTGTTAAGCATACTTGTGCACTCGTCAAGATTTTTTGTTTTATGTCATATTATAATGGCTTTTACTACATGAAAATTCTTTGCCCAGTCAGTTGTTCTGCATAAATACAAGGCAAATATACTTCCTTTTATTCACTAAAGAAGTATTCAATATTAAATTAAAGACAATAAAGTGTAACTTTTAGAAAACGAGGCTTTCTTCGAATTTGAAAGAAAATGATCTCTATGAATGCGTTCTAGTGCCACCAGCCGAGTAAACAATCAATTTTACTTGATACTGCCAATTGTCAAATGTTACATTTGATTCTTGAACAGTTAGGAAAAAAACAATTATCATGATATTCCGCTATTTATGATCTATATAGTTTTAAATATAAAATTTTCTGTGTCATCGATTACAGATTTCCAATTTTATGGATAAAATTTCAAATGGACGAGTTTTCAAAAATCCAATAATTGCGATAACGAATTCGAATCCTCTGCAATCGCTACGAATACAAAAAGTTCGACAAACACTGTATACAAGAAATAAGATTTCTTATTAATGAGGCGCTTTGAAAAAACAAATTGAAACGGTGAATATTCATTTGTCAAATTAATGATATTAATGTATAATATTTCCTTATTTATTTACTTGATTTTCTAATTAAATTAACTTATTAGAACTCAGTGCATTTAAGTATATTTATGAATTTCGAATAATGCGCGAAATGAATACTAGTAACGGGAAAATGAAATTTCCTGCGATTTTCAATTCTATAAAGTTTTGAAATCTCATCGAATCGCAATATTATGCACGCTTAATCACTATCGATTTCGTATTGTACCCTAACAACTAAAATAATCGTATTCATGGACAGTTATAAACACACACACACACCCATCCACCCACACACACACACACACACACACATAACCACTTCTCTACACCCCGTCCATACTCCCTCCCCCCCTTGCGCCGCGGCAAATGGGTCAATTAGTCGCTCCAAGATTCGCGGCAAGAACTCGCCTGCCTGCCCCAACCCCTTCGCCATCCGAATGCAAATCGGGACTTCGACGCACCGAAGCGAGGCGCGCGCTGTGCATCCGCAGGCGGCCGCGACCCGAGCCTATATAATCCGCGCGCGCGCGCGCGCGACCCTCGGTGCCACCCCGCCCCCGCCCCGACGCTCGATAGAGTTCGGCGCGCCGCCTGCGTCCAAGTGTAGTCCACGGGGGAGGGGGGATTACGAGCAGCAGGTCGGGGGGACGGGGGGACGGAAGAGACGCATTTTTGGCGAAGATAATGGGTTTAATTTTGGCGTATCAAGGAGCGGGCGCTCGGCGCGGCCGAAGGTTCGACGTTTGGTCGTTTTAATATGACGGGGCTGTTGGGGGGGGGGGGGGCTATGCAGAGGGTTTACTGCGTTATCGGTGATGTTACTTCTTGTACAAGATGAGTTTACCACTTCGTCCTAGTTGCCGTGCATTTTCAGGAGCGTAAGCTCTTAAGGGGTGTCTACAGCAGTCGCTGGAGAACCAATTGTTTTCACCCCGATGAAAATTTATTCAATGTAATGAAAAGAAAAAAATCAATATCTTACATTATCCTATGTTTCTGTTTATTTTCATGTCAAAATTGTTTAGATTGGTTTTGGTGCTTTTAAAATTGGTGGTTTTAAATGGTTTTTAATGCTTTTAAAATTTTTGTAACTTGAACATATTTTATGCTTATATAAAAATATGATCTTTAATGAATCATGTCTCGCGTATATTTATATCGTTATTTGAAAAATTATTAATGTAAAAACTTATTGTTTCCGTGTTTTCTAGATCTACTAGTTATTTATATATCTTGAGAACCTCTTCTTCTTTGAATAAACTAGAATTTATTTTTATATGTACGATTATAACTTGATATAACTAAAAAGTGTCTACAATCTATTAACTCACCCTAAATAATCTAAAAAACGTTAAGTCTTAACCTTTATAAACAATTTTCACATAAAAGTATGTAGAAAGCAGATCTATTGACACAAAAATGATAAAGTATCTTTTTGTTACATTTAATCCATTATATCAAGCATTCTCAGTCAACTGTAGACTCCCCTTGATAGTTTAGTTAGTGAATTATTGAAAATTTCTTGAACAACTTCTGAAAAATATCTGTAACAGTCAACCTCTGATCGTTATCATATAATGTAATTTTATTTTTTCATGTAACATAAGATTTCTTATACTTCAGATAATAACAATGAGAAATCCAACAAATCGTAACTGTAAATACTATTAATTTGCCATCCAGTATGCGACAATCATCATCGGAAGTACATAAAGTGGACTCGGGGCAACTCGAAACTGTCCGGTACTATGCAAGTGATAATAAACACGAGAGTCAAGGCAGCATTACTGGCATTATAATTATATTAGCTTATTAAAAAGACTTGTAATACCGATAAAAATATTGATTAGTTTCATGTTCTACGTCGTTACTCTTAGTCGAAAGGAGGACGTACATTAGAACAGAGTAAATTGCAAAAGTCGAAAAAGTGACTATGTAAAATGTTCAAATGCTTGCCAAAAAGTAAGTTTTAGTCATTTTTTCACTATTATAAGTTTGTGATTGAAAATATTTATCTTTTTGGTGCCGCAGCTAAACTTCAGCTTTAATCGATTTTAGTGGATCCGTTACTTTTCCCATTCCCTTGAAGAAAAGGAAGTCATTTTGCTTTGGCAGAAACTTTATCAAACAACGATATACATTGATTGGACGTGAAACGACGTGTATAAATCCGGTTCAACCAGAAAAATTCTCGAACTCAAGACATTCGACGCGGGCGTGGGCAACAAGCGTGTTTATTGGATTGGACAGCGCTAAAAACAAATGGATACATTAAAAATGTAATAGAAAAGAAAGTTTAAACAGTATAACTTATATGTATATACGACACTTGATAAAATAGAATATATAATATATTTATACAGGTTCCTTGTAAAACGTACCAAAGAAATTTTTATATATAAGTTTATATTTATTTCTAACTATATTTAAGAAACAAAGAAACTACAGGTTTAATGATTTAAAAAGTTTTCAGTACTTAATATTATTTTATATTATCAATAGCCATTTACATCTTTGATATTAATGAATAATCGTCCTACGAAAAATATTAAATAATAGCTGACGAAGCCGAGTCTTTCCAAAGATACACCGCTTGGCCCATTGGATGTCACACTTAATATATCTTTTTCAAGTATAAAACGAAAGTCTAAATATTTTAGTAACGCTAGAATTGGATCCTGGATTATTTCATATGTAGCACATTTCTCACGTTCAATTTGGCGCGCGATATTGTGTATAAAAGTGATTCAGGCCACGACCCGTTAAAGCTGAACTATTTTTGACTCAATACAGGATCCTTTAACGAATAAATACTAATAATGTAACAGATGAGTGTACCAAAAAACTTCCGAAATTACAAAATGAACTAAAATCTGCAGCAATTACCTTTTCCAATTTTACTTATCTCTATTTAACGCAAATTGGAATGAAAATTCAATGGAACCATCTATATAATTCGGATTTTTGCCTCTGGAATCATTCGAGCCACGATATATAGATTTATTCAAAAACGTATCGAAAATCAGCAGTCAGCCTCCGTAGTGTATCTCTCTCTCTCTCTCTCTCTCTCTCTCTCTCTCTCTCTCTCGCGTAATTCCCTCTAAAAGACCAGCGATTGCACGATAACAAGCCGTATCTTCCACGATCTCCGGGTAATTCGAGCGAGTAATCTATAAAAAAAAAATTTAACACTCCGGAGCTTGACGAGCGCACGGATCAATTTCAACCGTAAAATCCGAACAGCGCAGAGCCATGACAAGCGAAAGACAAAAAGATACTCCGCCGAGCGCGAGAGCGCTTTATATATCGTGTTTAACGCGCCCCGGCGCGGGCGACATAAAGAATAACAAGCGCGCGTGAAACGCAGTTCGTTCTCTCTCCCCCCCTCTCTCTCTCTCTCTCTCTCTCTCTCTCTCTCCTTCTCACTCTCTCTCTGTTTATCTCACAGTGAAATGCGTCATTGACACTCGAAGCTCCCGCTAACTTTTTCCTTTTGACTCTTATTACAAGCCCACCACTACCCTTCCCTACTATCCGCCCTCTTTGGATATCCTGCACTTTTGGCTTTCTTCTGGCGTGTCTTTATTTTCTGCTCCTCCCCGCCAACCCGACCTTCCCCACATAAAGAGAGTTCGAAAAGGTGGAAGTTCGAGAGAAGCTCGCACTTTCGCCCTCCCGCAAACGGCATCGCCAATGAAGTTGCAAATGTCAGAGCTTTCGCACGCGTCTCTCGTAAAAGCGGAAGGTTGGTAATTTTTTTTTTGCTTATGGTTTTTTTTTTCGTCGGTCGTAAGTGTGAGGGCTTTTTGAACTAGAGCGTTAGAGGCATATATATAGTATTTATCTCTCCCTTTCCGTGTAACAAGTTGTATTTTCTCTGGCGCTCGAAAACACAAAAAAATGCTCGTCATTTAGGGCTGCTCATAGTTTAACTGTACGATATGTGACAATGTAGAGAATTGTCATCTGGAATGTTACATTCCTGATGAAAAAGGGAAGAGCTGTATTTGTTCGTTCGGTGAATAAAAATAGGAAATACGAGGATTATGTTAATTTTTTTTTTTTATTAATTCAGATGTTCGCATATTTGAACAAGCAAGAAAATAAATAATCGGAGGAATTCTTTTCTATTTTCAATCTCTTCTTTTTTGCCTTCTTCGTTAAAACGACATCGATGCTTGCTTCGAATATCATGGAAGAATAGCCATTCGATTACCTAACCTAGAATCATTTAAAAATACAAAGAAATTATTTTCTAGGGGACATATAGCATTGAAATTTCGAATAATATAAATGAGAGCGTGATAATTTCATTCTGATCCCAACGGAACATTAAAACAAACATTACAATGACTCAATGAACTTTTTATTTCGATAATTTAGTCTGAGCAAATATATCCACTGCAATGCCAATTGAAGCAGCTTTCTATTATTTTTATACGAAGAGCGAGCGAGATAATCTGGAAGAGCATCTCTCTGTTCCTATTTTTGTGTACCACATTGAAAGATGTCTTAAAGCACCCGAGCTTGGTACTATTCTGTCGGCAATAACCTAGTTTTCTATATGTGTAAATTAACAAGACGCTGGATAAGTCTGGTGACTATATCGATATTTGATAAATTGAAATATTCACTTAGCTAGTGATTAGTTCAGATGATTTATCAGTGTCATTTCTGATTTGTGCCACTCTAGGTTCAGAAGCCGTTTTTGATTCATTGCTTCAAATAAAAATTTTTTTTCGAATGAGAACTCTACTCTGATATTGGATAAGAAGTATAAATAAAAATTTCAAGTAAAATTTTCTAAATTATCTGTTTAATCCAAGGTATATCTTTTAATTTGTTATATTTTACAGCGCAGCCGAATTGCGTGGCTTCATTTGTCTCAAATTAGTATAATTCAATGAATCTGGAGTTAATTAATTTCAACATTTAAAAGAATAGTAACACTCTTTGTTTATAATTTGCAATGAAAAAACCATATGTATCAAATATTACTTTCTCGATACAGCAAGTGAAACATAGGAAAATTAAAATGGTATATATGAAATTATAATGTAATGGTATGCAGTGGAAGGTTGCATATAAAGTATATATTCACATATAATAGTTACATCCAGCTATCCACCAAATACCTCAAAGAGCTCCGGATGGAATTCAAATGCTGCGAAAATTCAGCCAATAGAACAAATGTAAATTAAATGATATAAAATGCGGTATTGGTAAATTTCTAATGAGTTAGATTTTGCCTTCCAGCAGTTGTTAAGCAGATTATAAAGTATGAATTAAATGAAAACAATTTTAATTATGAACTGACTTACAGTAATGTAAATAAGAAGTCGAAAGACAAAATATCATAGACGTAATATTTGAACGTGTAACCTATTAAACGTGCCCTGGCAACAGATTAAAGCAAATCTTAATTTTTTTCTTCCTCAAACAAGCTCAACAATTTCCATACAACTTGTATATAGCGATATTACGGAAATTCGGTATTCCGTGCTTTCAGAACCCTATAAGCGAGGCAAAGTTGAAGCTTCAGATATACCGTATACTAATGTAATTCCAGGAAGTTTAATCGCGATTCTTTTAATTAACTTTCGCGTCGGTTTGAGAGGCTAAACTTTTTTAAACTTCGCATATTTTTTAACCAACTTTCTAATGATACACGCGTGCCTATTTGTTGGAGCAATTTTCTTAGTTTCCCTCTAAATAAAAGCTTTCTATCGCTTCAATACGAAGTAAAAAAGTTAAATAAACAGGCTGTGGCTATATTTGTTGTTGAATTCTCTAACAGTGTTTGATAAATATTTGTTAGGTATAAAGAAGGCCAAATTATTTTAATGTTTCTTTATCTAGACAAATTTCAATACAAATAAGATATTACATCCGAAATCAATGAAATAATTTTTCCTACATTATGAATTTTAAACTTTGTCTTGGCAGTTATTTGTACTAATTTGCCATATCTAACCAACAGCGGATAAAGATTTAAGAAGAGTTACCAGTAATGTTAACAAAAATTGGTATGTAGTGGTTTCTAGCTTTCGATTAATATGATTAAGACGAAAACTAGCGCAATTGTATTTTCATAATGTAACTGATGACGAGCTACTAAAAATCAGACTAAATTGAAAGATTATCAATGTGTAAACAAATCCTTGAAATATAAAATTCAATAAATATAAATATAATTTCAACGATTTTATATAATTTTTAGTCATAAGATTTTAAAAATGTTCACATTTCCATACATTTCGATTAATTTATATTGCAGCGGTATTGAGTAATTGACAATAGAGGTCCCGCTTAACTCAGAATTCCAATATTTTAATGTTTCAATGGAATATTGTTTTTAAATTATTAATATGTTTGGCTCAATCGGTAAAACGTGGCTTCGTGGGTAAACTTAGAACTATTGTCGTTCATTCTATTTTTCTTGAAAACTAGAAGCGTTCAAGCATAAATCTATAAAATAGAAAATATTTAAACACATTTTTTATATAACTCATAATGGTGTAATTTTATAATAAATTCCTGAATGACCTTACAGTTCATTGACATTAACGAAGTTATTATATTTTTTAGACAATGTCTCTATTTTAAGAAAAACTTTTTACTGAAAATTCACTAAATTATCGTTTTACTAAAATGTAGTAAAAATTTCATTTGAAATACTTACTAATTAATTATTATTAAATACTTATTAAATAATTAACGTAACTATTAATAATTAAATTACATATTCAAAATTACCATTATATATATTATATAATTTTCACGATTTATGAGATTTCCATCGCTTTCATCTGAGAACATTTTGATTCGCTGATTTCTATTCTCATATTCATAATTCATATACTGAGCGTCTTAAAATACGTAAAATTTTCTACGCTCTTGCTTAACTTTTTTAGATAACCCCGTTTGTATCAATATCTCCATACTGGTTATCGCGTAACTATCTGCACCAATTAATAATATATATGAAGTTATTAATTTATTTTTTCATAATTCTTATAATTGAAAATCATCGAGAATAGAAGGCGGTTCGAACGTATGATATATATATATATATATATATATATATATATATATATATATATAAACCTACACACACACACCACCTATACACGCACGCACGCACACACGCACGCATGTATATATGAAGCCGCCTACACATTCATTATTATCGACCGAGAGCGTCGAAAAAAATTTCAGAGTGCGTGAGATATAACCTTATCGCGGCGCTACGGCTGGCGGTGTTGGTGCTTGCTTCATATATTTCGGAGGAACCTCTCTCTCGCTCTCTCTCTCTCTCTCTCTCTCTCTCTCTCTCTCTCTCTCTCTCTCTCTCTCACTAATGTGGCTCGGGCGCACCTCCGCACGCACGGTGTGCGCGACGGTAGATCGTCGTGTGTGCAGCCTGCCAATGAAGTCTCGCAAAATCAGCAGTCGAACGCCCGCCGCGGTCTCAGGGGATATACTCTCTCTCTCTCTCTCTCTCTCTCTCTCTCTCTCTCGCTCTACCTTCTTCTCCTCGTCTGTCGCTCTCTCACTCACTCTCTCTCTCTCTCTCTCTCTCTCTTTCTGTTTCCTTTCCCGGCACACTGCCTCTCCATTCCAGCTGTCTCCTACTCTCCTCAGTTCCCTGCGGGCTCTCTCGCACTTAGAACTTTTTTTATTTCAGTGTATTGCATACGCGCACACAATACTGTCGGATGAGTAAGTGCGACTTTTCTGTATTCACTTTTATTTGCATCGTTGTTGACAGACATTCGCGCACATATACACATACACACATGCATGTACATATATACAACGAAAATGACGTGATCTCGGTCAAATCGAGGGTCAAATCTACCGGTGGCTTTGGTACATTCTCTGCAGTTATCGAAATCTTACTTCGTTTCTCTCCCTCCTTCTCTTTTTCTATTTGGCTCAAGTTGTGCAGGTTAGTCCGGCGCTATATATAGACCGCGAGATAATGAATTTTTTATGGGCCGTTGTCGCTGAATTATTATTTATTACCGCATCTTTGAAACTCTAGATAATGATTAAAAGATTCTACTTAATTGTATTATAAAAACAGTAAATTATAATTCTATAGAATATTTTATAAAATTCATTATTTAACACGTATTTCAAATTTTTGAGAAACAAAAAGATAAAAATCCAATTCGATTGCTGAAAGAACAAATTTTATTTAATAATAAGAAATAGAATTCATTAAATATTTTTAATCATAGGTAATTTTTATCAAATGAATAAAAAATAAGCGTAATACCGAATCGTAATTATAAATAAATTTAGCATACGGGGAACCGCCATACATAAAATTCTTATTGAGTTATATATCAGTGCGTTGTATTAGTATAAAGCATTATGTTTGATATCTTCTAATTATACTTTTAAATAATGTATTCCGAGACCAAATAACCCGGTTGCAGGCGCAAAAACACGAAAATAACACTTTTTCCATTATTCTTTATTAGCCTATTAGATGGGTTCGTCATTGTATGGAATGATGACACAAATTGTCTTTTATTTGACACTTTTTGTTTTGTTATTCAAATAGAATTTAAATAAATAAAATAAGATTTATTATATTAAGATTTATTATTATTCTATTGATTTTTATCTAAAATTCTTTAAAAATTACAAATATTACGTTTTATTTTCTATTTATTTTGACATGTCCTTTGGATTTAATGCTCATGCATTCATATGTTATGTGTCTTATCGAGTCTATTATAAAAATGTTACGTTACGTCGAATAGCTTCGAGCACCTATTCATTAGACTTTCTTTTTCATGTCCGTATTTTGTTACCGTGACCGGTATTAATTTTTATTGTATGCAATTTGAAAACATATGCGCATATCCTGAAAATAAGTTTGTAACAACTTTTTCTTCAATATGCTTTTAGTTTCTGGTTAACGCTCTGGTAATTATAGTTCTTTAAATAGGTAATAAGTAGTTTTCTACTTTAAAAACTTGAATCACATTTGAAACTGTATAAGATGTTGAGTAGAGGTTAGTTAATTTATCTATTTTTTTTAAATATTCAATTCTCAATAAATTTACAAAAGTTCTTGTTTATTTTTAATAACAATAATAATTAACCAGAATAATAACTAGATTATCTCATTAAAGTAGTAAATGGAATTGATGAAAATCAGTAAACAATAATTTATTAAGCGCTCCAACACTTTATTTATTCATTTTATTTATTCAAAAACACATTTAATTCTACCGTAAGAATGAACCATCTGCTGTCACTCAACAAATACATTAAATTACTATAGATGAATGTAGTTATATTACTCGTAACGTTTTTGATATTGAATATTTACTGATCTTACACACGTAGAATCTTCTAATTAATTAAGCTATCGATTTCATGGGCTGTCGGAGTAAAAATTAGCGGTCACAATGCGATGAAAATTTTGCTGAATTAAACAGTTTTGAAGCATTGTAAATCGGAAAATACGTTCAAGCGAGGCAGCTATCAGCAGGAGAAAAAAAGTAATACCGTTGCAATTTGTGCGCTACGGAAATTCGTGACAAATGTTACAAAATCCGATACGGTCGAAAGACGGTGACGCCAATTTACTATTAATCGTCGCGCGTTCTTGGGCGTCCCCTTAATATAGCCGTAAATTATATACTTTATAGATACCTGGTAATAGTTCGAAAAAATCGCGTCTATATATTTACTTAAAATATTCCTTAATTGCGTATAATTAATTGAAGGACAGGGATAGAAACAAATAAAAATCCATTTTTTGAAACAATCGCACGAACAGCTGAATTCGTCATTGGTCCGGAGATTGTTATTTACCACGCGAGACACTTTGTGCGCGAGCGAAGCGCGATTGGCAAGTCTCGCGAGGGGAAACGATTAATTTTCGCGCCGGTGTCGAACGAGATATCTCATATTAAAGGCTCGTCGCTCGGTGCGACGTGAGCGCGGCACCTATCGCCAGTCGGGCGATCCTCGACTCACGCCTGTCCCGTAAGTTCGCAGACGCGGGACATGGAGAGGAGGGCGCCGCAAACACTGACGAGCGGCCAAATCAGCGAGATAGTGCGCCGCGGCGCCAGCGAGCCGAGCCTCGCGCTCGCCCGCGAGTTCGGCGTCTCCGTGCGCACGATAACGCGCCTGAGGAACAGCTACAAGGATCCGTCCGCGGTGCCTGCGGACGGGGGCGACGCCGCGCCGCTGCGCAAGCGCCAGGTGAATCTGAATTACAAGGCGCGCGGGCGCATCATCAAGCGGCTGAACGCGGGCGAGTCCGTCGATTATCTCGCCAAGAAGTACGGGGTCTCGTGCCGGACCGTGCACGAGCTCGGCCGCTTTCAGGACTCGTGCCTGGCCAAGATCAGTAGCGCGCGCAGGAATCGCCGGAGCCTCGAGCTGAAGCGTCTGTCGGAGTCGCCGCTTCATAAAGCCGTCATCGAGTGGTACGAGCAGAAGCTGGCCGAGCTAGGTGATCCGGAAAAAATTTTCCATCATTGTTAATGAAATATACATATATATATATAGAACGGTCGAGTGTCCGTGAAGCAATTGAGATCATGTAGAAATCTGGTAATCTGAGGATAATATGAAAATAGCTTCTTTTATAAAATTTTTGCCAAATTTTAGCAACATATCGTAAAGTCGTTTATAGTTGGTTCAATATCAAATTAACACACATACTTATGGAAATAATTGTTGTGTGAAACTGTAAATCGGTATATGGGCCATTTTAGTATTATCTCCAAGTTATCATTACGAGTAAATATTACCAGCATGATAAAGTGATGTTTATTGTCGATAATGTAACATAATTTAACAAATCGGCAACGATAACTTCGGTTATTTAAAGCCATGCACTGTTCGGTTAAGAAAAATAACTATAAAGAACAATTTTACCGATTATCTACGCTGGTATTGCAAATAATTATTAATTATACGGATTCACTATATCATAAATGCAGATTATCCTCCGTTTGAAGTTTTTCCAATGAGAACTACGTGCAAACAATTTTAGGTATTGGTCGAATTTTTCTATAGTAAGAAATTAGAACAAATATCGCAATAGAATGATATTATCCTATAACTTTGGTACACATTCAAAGACGAACTAATTGAGCCCGAAGTTTCGAAGTAGCTCGCATACGTATACATACGAATAGTTGATAAACTCTCGGCTTCGACGGTTTAGCTAAATTGATAAGAGGCCACTAGTCGCGTAATGCCTTGTCAACGGTGTGGTAGAAACTAAATGCTAATGAAATTTTGGAACTCTTTAAAGATTTATTTATGGGATTACCGAAAATTTTAAGTCATCTGTGATTAATTCAATCATTAGAGATATGATAAAGCTAAATATTTCAGAACTCTAAACCTAGGGTCATTCAATATTTCTCTTCTACTTGCACATATGAAATAATCGGTACTAATTTAAAACTAAGCAAATAAATGGATAAAAAATAAATAATTAGATCATTGTGAAAAATTGCCACTTCATAATATAGTAATTGAACTATATATTATATACCTCGAAACTTATCTTATACTCACAGAAATACTGTTCACCAGGTATCGACAGATTACCGAACAATGTCATTCAGCAGAGGGCTTTGCAGATAAATCAGGAAATTGGTGGTCCGCCAACATTTAAGGCGTCGAATGGTTGGTTATGGAGCTTCAAAAAAAACTACGGCCTCCTCTTGGCTAACAACCAAGACGATCCCCTGGCCTCGTCCTACACTTCGACGGATTCCTCCGACGAGGACGAACAGATTTCGGAAGAGGCCGAGCCCGATCAGAATCCGGATATTGAACACAAAAGGGGCGTCTTTGTCATGGTTAAGGAGCAATCGTACGTGGAGGAATCCGTGGAGAATATCGATCCCGTAGAAGCGTACCGAGCTGCCGTTACGCTGACGAAGTTCATGGAAGCCAGTATGGACGAGGGCATTGAAAAATTGAGGATTGTACAGGAGTTGAGGGATCGAATTTTTACAATAATATCGTCGACGTGAATTTGGTATTATTCGCTCGTACGACGTAAGAAAGAGACGACAAATCTTCATCGTGTTTACGCGTTTCGGTGCTAGTGCGTTATCTTGTTCCTATATATTATAATAAAGGTGAAGATGTAAATTATTATGTAAGCAACTTCCATTGATTAGTATTCCCAGGAATTACGACTAGAATATGATTTTAATCTAGTACAGCTCCATCTCGCCATCTTTCACTTTCCCCAAGTTCGGGACCTCCTCTATCTAGCACTATCGGCGGTATTTGAAAAGTATAAATGATATGTATATACATGTTAATATAGTCTACGTTCTCGTTATTAAATTTAAACGTTACTTTGAAAGTTACTCCACCACTGAAATCTTTCAGAATAATACATAATGAATTGTATTTTATACTTATATAAAATACTTCTTAGAAAATAAAGTCTTCAAAATTGGCTTAAGTGCCCGGTAGACGAATACCAATGTAAACCGTTGCTTTGTAAAACTGATCAAGTATTCATGAAAATCAATATATGATTATGTATTCATTGAATATATTTTTGAATGCGGATAAAAACATATAACATTCTTCGAGCTTCTTTTTCTCAGGTTACTAGAAGTTTTATCGTTGATAAATTAAATCGATAATGGTTTTGACTATTTAAAAGTCATTTATAGATATATATTTAACTATCCAGAGAATATTTATTTTCAATAATTCAATTTATACGAGTAATGGTACACTAAACAACATCAACATTATACAATTATTCTCTAAGGCGTAAAGAGATTTTCTATGCAAGAACTAACATAATATATAAAGAATATAATAAATAAATATAATTCAATGCTAATGTAGCATTCTGTTATTTTAATATAATACATTATAACTGAATTAAAATTTATGAACTACAAAATATGAAATATAAGAAAAATAATATTCATTTTCTTTAATTATCGCATAATAGATAAAAAAATATTGAGAGTAATACAGTCATATATACGAGTAAATATGTATAGTAGTAATTTCATCAATATCAAAACGATATATTTGTTAAATCAGTATTTGTAGGCGACGTTGTTTCTAACAATACGGATGAGGTAAAAAATACATAAAATAAATATAAAATAAGTTTAATGTAACAAGAATGTAAAAATCTAAGTGATGTAAATTTCATTAATATATTTGTAATAATATATAATAATAATTATTTATAGGTATGAAAACGTATACATTTTTTATATAAGTGGCATTGGTTGTTAATCTCAGTCAATATTGTTCCATTAAAATTGAAGCCCTGTTTTTTCCTCAATCCAAGGTATAAAAGAACCTACATTTGAATAAATACTTGGAAACATTTCATCTCCACATAAATAACCTTGACCACCAGCTATTATGCCTGCTAATTCTCCATCAATGACTCCGGGTCCACCTACATCTCCTTCACATACATCAACTGGATGACTTGTTGCACAAAATATGCGATCAGCATCTTCTAATAATGGATATCTCTTGATACATAACTCGCGCTCGAGAACTCTCACATATCCTGATGTTATCCATACTTCTTCGGGTTGAACGTTATACTACAGAAAATGTTTATAAATGTAACGTAATTTCTCTAAGCGTAATAAATCATTCAGGCATAGTAACTTTCTATAAGTGACGATAATTTTTTTAAAATACTATTGAATTAATAATAGTACTTATAAGCTTATTACACAGACTTTCTTCGAATATTCATATAATTTTTTCTCTCCGTACAAATTGGCGTATTTTTTATTCTATCCTGATTGGCAATTCAACATTCATCCTTCGTGCATACGACAAAAGTCGTTACTTTCTTTTGAGCATGGAATTTACAGCCAACTACTTTTCTGTTTTTTCAACAATACTTTATACATCGAGTTTCTGAACTGGCTCGCCAACCTAACCGAATGGGACGAGTCAGGGCATACGTTCATCAACCCATAACAGCGCGCAGAATTCAATATCGAAAAGATATACCTCAAATTTTACTCGAATATCGTTAAAATGGCGATAATAAGTTTCGAATGAGTTTACAGGCTTATAATATAGCCACGAAACCGTGACCGAGCTTCGCGATGATATTAGGCTAAAAAGTATGTATTACATTAAATATTTCAACATCGTTAGTATGCAGAATAATGGACTAACTGTTTCCATATCAGTAAATTGCCTAAATGTTGGACGAGATAACTTTTAAGTTCATTGATACAGACGGTTATGCAATATTTAGAACCATAAATAGGAAACTATTTTTTTTGTTGCAAACCATACCCTAATAAGAATAAAAAATTAATATGACTTATCCGACATTCTAAGAAGAAGAAAAAGAAAGATATCGAATTACTGAATGTTTGGATAGAGTATATAATCAATATGTTATATTATATTATATTACCAGTATTGAGAATATTACTTAATTTTATATAATTCAAAACTTACAACCATTCTACCAAAACCAGTTACTTTCATCGTTGTACCAGCTGGTGGTATAACAGTTGACTTTGACAACGGAATTTTCTCTTTTTCTGCATCAAATTCTATAATTCCATCAATCTGTGATAATAAATTGTACATTTTAGCATATAATATTATACTCAGATTATATATATATATAAAAGCGATAAAATCATCGCTAAGAAATCGCTTTTTTATCGTCAAAAATTAGGAGATCACGAAGGAAAATATGTAAATAATTGCAATCACGAGTTGTCTTGGTATATTCCTATAGGTGATATATTACATATTAATATTTACATATTTAACTTAGAGATTTAAAGGATCTGATTGATAACGATATTAATAGCATAGCCGTTCATAATGTAAAAAGCATGTATATTATAGTTTACTAAAAATCGTTCTATTTGCATGGCTATAATTATTTTCTTCTTAATCATCTCATATCATTTTAAAAAATTGCAAGCAGTATCAAACAAAATTATTTGTTTATTAATGTATTTCAACATATTGCTCTTGCACCTTTCTTACGAGTCCATTTTTATCCAACACTATCGAAATACTTCATTCTTTCTCTTGTACAAATTCACAATAAATGATAGTTGAACGAACAAAGTACTAAAGTTTGTGTGAATGTGTATGCGTGCATGCGTGGGAGAGCCAATTATAATAGAACCTCTTCATCGTCACATCGTTCAAGTAAGCGCACCAAACAATAGTGTGATCGGGAAAAGATGCTGCTAGAGTTGTCGAGGCAAAATGGGAAGATGCATTATCGCCAAGATAAAATCAACAAGAAAAATTAATGTAGATAATTGCAAGAAGAATTAGGGTATTTGAAAGAAAAAAGTCAATATCTATAGTCCTTAATGAAACAGAGGTCTCAAACAAAAAATAAACACTTCCGCCTCACGGACGCACGAATACAAACGCTCATATTCAACATGGAGGGGTACGAATGATAGCCACCTCACACTTGAACATCCAGATTCGAAATATTGTCGAATTCATAGCAAGTACCAGAAGGAGGGTATAATTAGAATAATCATCAGAAGCGTTTGCAAAGATCAAGCGGAAGCTCTGAAGCGTCTCTCACGGACAAGATCTCCGGTCTAAATAAATCGCTGTCAGAAAGCGGTTGAATAAGCATAGTAGAGAAGGTATGCACATCAAATGCGTGAACGAAATAGAAAATATGTGGCTTCATATTATATTCAGCGCTCTCGGGTCGGCAAAAAATGTTTGCTTTTGTAATGGAAAGTTAGTACATGGCGTGAAATAATACAGCTTCTGAAAAGTGTGTTTGGCTGCCATTTAGAAAACACCTTGTGCTTGAGAAGCGTTGACAATGAAAATCAGAACGCACAGATTCGATGAATCAATCTGCGCTTTGAAAGCGTGCTGTGTTTAGTCCAGCCAAGGTAATATTAAAGTACATGATCGCCGATGTGCCTGCCGACAGAATACACGAATATATACGAGAGCTTGGAAACGTTAAAAAAGTGCTGTGAGAACATTCCGAAATAGCCAGAAAAGACTCGAGGAGGCACCTTTTAGGAAATACATGAGCCAACCGGGAAAAAGAAATATCAGCAAACATTAAATTTTTGTGGCACTTTAGGGACTAAATGACCGGATAAAGGGAGGGTGTTTTTTGTTACAAATGTAAAAAACTGTTGAAACACGTTACAACAAGTGACAAGAAGGATTAATAGAAAATTCATGTTAGATCAATAGTAGGAGGAGTCAAATTCATAATAATGATTGATTCAGGCCCTCTGGTCAAGGCCCTAAATTAAGATTTATGAGTAAAAATAAAAAACCTACCGGTAGGGAGCGTTACTTAGATCGAGTTCATTTGACTACTCAATTGTTTTATCAGACAATAGCCCAAGCTACTTCTGAATACGATGCTGGAGGAATCAACAACTGAATCGAAATAACATCCTGCAATCCGATGCTTATGAGGAGATGAAAGGAAGACATTCATTAAGAGGTACAAACCACATGTGACTGAAGAACTATCAATCAATATCCTATTTAAGGATGAGATACTCATCCACCATACGTCACGAATCTGATACCGGAGGAAATGGGAATGGTTGACCTGCAAGTGGATCAGTGACTGAAAGAAAATATAACAGTGCTGAGCTGCTTCGGTAAATCTTTGTACGGATAAAGAACTTTAAATTGAGAGTTTATATTCTTGACTATTGACATAAGAAACGAATTTTTTCTACGTACCAATAGAAGAAATTAGCTGTAAGTAAGCTTCACCATGTGCATCGCAAGAACATGAAAGAGAGCTTCGATACAGATGTATCGAAAGCTGGTTATTAGGTGATAACTGAAGGCATCAAATCGAAGCAATGCTTAGTAAAATTGAAGCACTGTTGAATCCAAGAACAGTGAAATAAATTTAGCGATATTTAGAGTTGGCCAGCTAGTTCCCAAAGTTTATTGAAGGATATGTGCAGATCGGAAAATCACTTAGTAATCTTTTGAAGAAGGATACAAGTCTTAAATATGGAAATTAGTAAAGTGAAAACATTGACCACGGCATCCGCGCTACAGATTCACGAACAAGTGCTTGAAACAGAGCTACATACAGGTTTGTCCAAAGAGGTTTATTATGCGATACTTACCTAAAAGTAACCGAATCATTAAAAGCTATAACCCGTCTTCCAACACTGATGGGGGAACTAATGATATTGAGTCCGAGTGAAAAAGCTCAGAAAGTATTTTTATCGGTTATACAGTCTTATAAAATAATATAATATGTTAACTAAAATAATGACAGTTAGACTGTCCTTGTTTATAGTCACCCCAAAAGAAACTGAAATAAAACTTATTGCTACAATAAATTCTAAACAAATTAAAAATTAAAATTGAAATGGAAAATAAATCTTATATGAAATAAATTACGTTTAAACACTTACAATGCGAAAATGGGACATTAGCCAAATATTATAGGGTTCCCAAAATTCACAAATAGCAATTGACCTATAGAATAAAAATATCATCAATTGATTTTCCAACATACAATATTGCAAGATTTTTATCAAATATATTAGTTAAGTTAAGCGATTCGTTGAAATTAATTAACTTAACTAACTTTTGGAACTAAAAATTAATTAATTCGTTGGAAAAACCAACTCTTATGTTAAAGATAGTTGGAGGTATTATGAAACAGTTAAAGTTTGTATGAAACAGTTATATACCATTATATTTATTCAAAAATATTATAGAAGAAAAATGGTCAGAAATTAGTACAGTTCTTATCTTAGTAAAGCAATAAATATAGTTTTTAATAACACAAATTTTGCTTTTCAAAATAATTTTTATGAACAAAGATATGGCTGTTCTGTGGGATCCTCTTTATCATCGGTCATTGCTAATTTTGTAATGGAAAAATTAAAAAATATTGCATTAAATAAGTTAAATTTTGAACCAATTATCTATAAAAGATATGTTGATGACATCGTTAAGATTGTGCCCGAAAGGTTTGTAGACGAAATGGTGGATGCTATTAACTCCATCCATGATAGAATTAAATATACAAAAGAAATGGAATTAAACGATAAATTAAGGTTTTTGGACGTCAAAGTTATTAGAGTTAGTAATAACAGAGTAAAATTAAATTGATAGAGAAAACCTACATGGTCAGGTCGGTTATTAAATTTTAACTCATATCATCTATTCGAAAACAAGATAGGTACTATAAAAGGAATCATAGATAGAGCAATTAAATTATTACACAAAGATTTTAGAAAAGATAATTTAAAATTAGTTAAATAGATATTTAGTAATATTGATTATCCAATTATAACCTTATAGATAAAATGATTGCAAAGAGAGTTGATCGGATTTATAATAATACTACAGAACGTAATCTGGAAAATAGGGAGGATAATAATAGAATCGTAGTATTAACATATATAAAGGGGTTATGGGAAAGAATTAGAGGTGCATTCAAGAAGCATAATATTCAAGTTTACTTTAGAAACAATAATAATATAAGAAAACTATTTAATACTTGTAAAGATAAGGATGATAAATGGTTGAAAGCTGGAGTGGTATATAAAATAAATTATAACGATTGTGACAAATATTATATTGGACAAAGCGGGAAGATACCTAAAACAAAGAATATATGAGCATCAGTATAGCTTACAAAGCAAAACACCAAAAGTGAATTTAAATTTAAGGTGGTGGGGACAGTCAGATAATCCTTTACTAACATAGAATATTGTTTTTATTATTTTTATTTTACTTATTATTTTTTTTTATTTTATTTTATTATTAATTGTTAATTTTTAATATAATTTATTGTAGTAATATGTTTTATTTCAGATTCTTCGGGGGTGACTATAAAGAAGGACAGTCTGTCTGTCATTATTTTAGTTAATATATTAAATTAGAAAGACTGTAAGCCCGATAAAACTGTTTATTGAATTCAATACGTTTTAACACAATGATCGATTAGCGGTTCACTTGCATCAGCCTATCCTGGGATATATTCCCAAATCCTCACATTCTCACAACCACAACCACACATACACATACACTATATATATATATATATATATATATATATATATATATATATATATATATTCAGATCTATAATACAATCAATATTTCAGACATTGTCGGTACCAGAATGCAATATGCAAGGACACGAATTGCTTATTTGAATAGAACATATACAGATCCCTTAATTAGGCTGCCATTTTGTAGAGAACCTATTGAGAATTAAAAATCTTTCAGAAACATCAAAGCAATACAACATACCTCGAGTAGTAGTATATTAGCATCCAACGTTATTATATTAAATTCTTCATGAATTATGACATTTTTCAATTCATAAACTTTTCCGGATTTTTCTTTATGTGGTGTGCCAAGTCTAACTTGTAAAAGTGAGCGAGGATTGTCTAGATAACTAAATAATTACATTTCTATATTATAAGTTAATCTTCGTACTTCATTGATTTTAGAGAAAAAAAGAACATATGCCTTATTGAGAAAAATGACGAATTAATTGGAAAAGTTTTCTTTTAAAAGTTGTATTATAGATAATATAAGATAGTAAAATTAGATTTAGTAATAATAACAAACTTTTTAAAAAATTATTTTTTGAAATATTCTAAATATATACTAATATACATTTATAATGTTTCTCTTGAAGTCGTTGGCTTAGAATATAGTTTTACTAAAGATATTAATCATATTTCATTAATAAAAAAACAAAATATTCGTTTGGAAATACTCAATTCGATTCAATAAAATCTTTGTTTTCAATCGGAATAGTAAAACCAATATCTAAAATAATTTCGTAGATTCATGCACTAATACAGTTTTTTAAAATACTTTTATTTACTTATTAGGTTTTGGAATAAATTTATAGTATTTTTTAAGAGATTGAATCTAACTAGTGGTATCTAACACTATCTTTTGGGTTTACAAGTGAGTTTCCATTTGTCAAAAGATGGCATAACCCGTGGATCCCAGACAGAAATGTCAGATCTCATGTCTTATATTTATAGGTTGTATATCAGTCAACAACTTTACAGCATTATATTTGAGAACTTATTCCGGTGTCAATCGTGTGCTGGAGTTGTGCGTTGCAGGGAACACGTTTGGGCCAATTTGAAAGATACGATAAAATCATATTCCTGCGTGACAATGTAGACTTCGAGAAGTTCACACTTATGTATATCGTAAAAAATTGATCGATTATAAGTAATTTAAAAGTGTGACGAAAGATAAGATAACAATTAGTAGCAGACAGTAATAGAAAATACTTTAGTTAAAAGTATTTTTGTACGATATAATATTTTTCCAACTAAAATGAATGGTACGATTAAATTCCTACATCTAATATATCCACTCCTAAATTAAAATTTCATTTCATGGAATTTTTGAAGTTGTCTTCTATTTAATATTACTACTTACTATACGCAATGCGCTGCCGATAATAACCAGTTTATTGCAATAATAACTGCTCCGCAAAGAAGTTCGCCGGATTTTTCCAAAGTAGCCTAAAAAGTAGGGAACTTGTACAAATGTCAAATTAAATTACAGAAATTAATTATTCTTTAATTACCATATAATTTGCCTTCGCAATTTCATCATGAAATCCATTAACAATTTTTTCTTTACTGGCTGTATTATTGTCTGTAATTACGTATACATTTTAACAAAGATAGATAAATATAGATATATAAAGAATTACTTGATTTCAGGTAATTATTATTGACTTACTAGTGTAGAAGCAATTGGCGTAACTGACACACAGCAGTAAGACTAGCAGCTTCATGACTACAGCGTTAATACACGTGAACTGTACGGGTTTTATCTACTTAATATATATAATATATCCTAACATCCAACACCTGATACAATTATAATATTAAGTAATGCCACGCCGACATCAAATCGTCGATACATTTTGCTAATGCTTATATAATTTTTAATTAGCCATAATATGGCGTTAGTCTGAAAATATTAAATGAATTTAATTGAAGATGTTTTCCACTTTGTTCGAAATACATATTTAATTCAAATTCTTGTATGTTTAATCAGATCAAAAAATTAAATAAACGGTATCGACTAAGTAGAAAGAGCTCGCGCTTGAACCTATAATTTGTAGATTTGAAAATAATGGTAATGATTACAGTATTTTTTCATTGTAATATTTATATTTCAATAAATTGACTCTTTATTATGTCTATATGTATAATTATTTGTTGTAATTTTTAAACCACCTGCCCTGTCGCCAAGATTTGTTAAATATTTTGCTATGCGAAGCTTCAAAAAATTAACCCAATGAAAATCTAATATCTTGTACAATTTTGAATTCATAAGCATGGCTTCAAGGACTAATACTGTACAGAATAATAGCTTTTTGAAATTTCTATATTTATAGAACGAATAATATACAAATCTTAAACTTTATTTAAATTAGCGTTTCTTATTTAATTAAAAACTATTTGTTTGATGAATAATAAATCCATCTTTGTTGAAGATTAAATTTATTAGGTTATCAGAGACATTGTGACAACTTATATTATATTCTTATTTGACTTCTATGATTTTACATAGTGGTCTTTTTTTATATGCCGTACTATATATGATTCGAATGTTAATTTATTATTATTCGGGTTTGTCAGTCCTACTTGTAGCGCTTTATTTACAAATCCTTTATTTTACAATACTCCAACTGTGTTGAAAAATAAATATTTTTCTAAATGTTTAGAATCTTCTGCCCTAACTGATTATCTATATAGTACAAAGTTAGGATTTAAAAAATGATATGGAAAATCAAAAATATTGTAATTATAAAAATTAAAAATACAATTGAAGAGATATGTTGTACAGATTTGAGACAGTAATACGGCCAATTAAACCAAATTGTAAACGATGCTTTTTTGCCAAAACACACGTAGAAAAAACAATTAGAAAAAATATAGGAAGGAAAAATAGTACATTGTGACATAATGGATCAAAATAGGCGTTTTCCGAAAACGCCTTTGCTCCCGTGAGTCACATACTATTTTCTCATACGAGCGCGCTTTTTCTTTCTCAAAGAAATGCACAAAAAATCAAGTGGCAAACTTACAGAATCAAACAATGTCAAATCCCATGTGTTAGTCATGCTTAGATAGAGCGAGCAGGTATAATATCTAATGGTCCCGATAATACTCGCTCCGAAACAAGTTGCCTTAACATAAAATGTAATTCGTTGGATTTGAAAATATATAATATTATCGGTTATCTCTTAAGCTTATTCCTGCAATTTATTTGAATTTCATAACATTAAATTCAATTATTTCCTCTAAGTTGGTAATTGATAAGTATGTTAAAAAGAGATGTAGGATCGGGGGGGGGGTTTGTTAATATTATTAATATTATAATATTATAAGTTTGTTAATAATCTACTCTTAAATTAAAATATTAAAAAATTTAATAGTATAATAAATAGAATTTAAAATTAAAACTAGTTGAAAAAAAATATAGATAAATATTAATATTTAAAAATCATTATAAAAATTTTTTTAATAAATTTCACATAGAATGTAAATCTTATTTTATTTAAAAATCTCGAATACCTATCTCATGGTGCAAAAAACAGGTCGAACACGCGGTCGCGTGGCGCATAGAAGTGTAAACATCGTAAATGCCAGATGTTATGCAGGCACGGAAAACTGAGAATCCTACCGGACTATACAGTTTCGTTTATTCACTTTTCCTCCCAAGGGAGAAAAAGTAGCATTTTGCTCCCTCTAGACAGATGCAGAAAATCGTATTTTGCGAGCGGGCAAATATATTTCAATTAATATTTTCATCAGACGCAGACTGTAAAGTGAGGCAACGTGCAAGGTATTATATATCAGCAGCAGCTGAGACTTACGCAAGAAAATATTTAGTTGAACTTTCTAAGAAACTAATTGTAAATTTCCATTTAGATTCTGATATAATTAAAAGACACCGGTAGTTTGTGAATTAAAGGCGATATATGATTTTAATAGAAATATTATTAATACAAGGGGAGATCAATAAGTTCTTAGAAAATCTAAGAGATGGCACTCGTGGCATCGCAAATGGTCTGTTTCTAGTAAGCATCATTCCTGTTTAGGTATATGGAAAAGTTGCAACCATATTCATCTAGTCGTTTCATTTTTTATCTTCAGTTAAAGTAAATAAGTTTTGTTTGCTTAAGAGAATGGAAAAAAGTGAGTTTAGAGCGGTAATTAAACATTTCTATTTAAAAGGCTTAACAGCAAAGGAAGTAAAAGCTAATTTGGATTCAGTTCATGGTACATCTGCCCATGTTTTTGCAACAGTTTACAATTGGATAAATGAATTTAAACGTGGCCGTACATCACCAGAAGATGAACATCGTTCAGGACATTCGGTAGACGTGAGTACCCCGGAAATGATCGATAAAATCCATGATATGGTGTTCAGTTACCGAAGAATAAAATTGCGCGAAATAGTTAATGCGACAGGTGCTTCAAAAGGTACCGTCGTTTCAATTTTGCACGATAAGTTGGCTATGAAAAAAATATCTGCGAGATGGGTGCCGCATTTGCTCTCATTCTGAAAACAAACGCAATCGCGTGGTCTTTTCTAAGGCTCTTTTGGAGCGCATGCGTCGCAACCGAGATGAGTTTCTGCGTAGATTACTCACTGTAGATGAAACATGGATACACCACTACACTCCCAAGACGAAAGAATAGTCTAAGCAATGGATTATTAAAGACGAATGGGCTCCAAAGTAGGCAATGACGTGAAATCAGCTGAAAAGATTATGGCTATTGTGTTTTGGGATACACGTGGTATTGTCCTTATTGCCTATTTATAAAAGGGACAGACGATTACTGGAAAGTATTATGTGTCATTGTTAAATTAGCTACATGATAAAATAAAAGAAAATCGTCCTCGTTTGAAGAAAAAAAGTCCTCTTTCTCCAAGATAATGCACAAGTGCATACGTGCGCACGGCTAAAATTCACGAATAGAAGTTTGAATTGATAGACCATCTACCGTAGTCACGAGATCCGGCCCAGAGTAACTTCTTCTTATTTCGAAATTTTAAAAATGGCTCAGTGGACAACGGTTCACGTCAAATGAGGAGGTCATCGCTCACACAAATGCTCATTTTGATGAAATACAACAATCATACTTTTCTGAAGGCTTAAAAAACTTGGAGATACGTCTGTCAAAATGTATTCAACTAAAAGGAGATTATATTGAAAACTAAAAAAAAATTTATCGCCAAAAATTGTTTTTCTATCTTTTTCTAAAGACTTATTGACCTACCCTCGTATTATACATTTATAATATTAATAACATTTCTTTAAAAATGAATTAGATGTTAAATTGATTTCTACTATTATATAACTATATTAATAACTGCTTAATTCAAGATAAATTACATTTCAAAATTCAACATCAGTATTACGGATCAGTGTAATCGAGTTTCTGTTTTCTAGGATTATTGAATTATCTTTTTACAATATGCACCTCAGAATGATCTGTTGCTATTTATTCTCATAATTCATCAGTAAGAAATAAAAACAGGTTGAAACTTGCTAAGCCTGTTTCACAAAGTTTATAGATGGAAAAATCAAATATTTTACTTCAATATATATTCTCTAAGTCTAATAGTAGATAATCATAATGAAAATTGTTTACTTTTATTTAATTGCATACATTCAACTACAATTTCTTTGGAATAAATTATTTAAATCTTCAAAATAATATACAAAATAAACAAATACATAATGGGCCTCGGCTATTAAACTTTTTCAATATTGCTTCCTTAAAATTGAAGCCCCGTTTTTTCCTCAATCCAAGGTATAAAAGAACTTATATCTGTATGAAAACTCGGAAATAATCGTACTCCACATAAGAAACCGTGACCACCAGCTATGATTCCTGCTAATTCGCCACCAATGACTCCGGGTCCACCTCCATCTCCTTCACATACATCAACTGGATAACTTGTTGCACAAAATATGCGATGAGCATTTTCTAATCTTGGATGTCTCTTGATACATAAGTCACGATCGATAACTTTCACATGTCCTGATGTTATCCAGACTGACTCGGGTTGAACATTATACTACAGAAAATGTATATAAATGTAACGTAATTTCTCTAACCGTAATAAATAATTCAGCCATGTTAATTATATTAACTTTATATATGCGACGATAATTTTTTTAAAAAACTATTGAATTAATAATAGTAATAAATGTAACATAACTTCTATAAGAGTATGAAATTCATTAGGTATGTTACTGATATCAACTTTATATAAGTGCCAATAATGTTTCGAAAAATCTGTTCAACTCATAATAGTACTTAGAAGTTTAATCTATATACTTCCTGCGAATATTAACATAATTGGTTTCACGGCATTTTACTGTACTTTTAATTTTTTTCTGATCTGATCATTCAACTTACATCTTTGCTATCCTTTTGTTATTTCATAAAAAAAAATTATGCATTCTGTCATCATAGTTCGGACAACTTAAAAGCAATTTAACCAACGATTTTAGCATATAAAAATTATTCAATTTGTATAATACACTAAAAAACACATGAATTCTTAGAAGTGCAATAATTATAATAGCACCAGATAAAAATGATTTAGTTCGAATATAATGGTAATGATACTTGATGATACAAATAAAGCTAGAAAAGAGAATATTTGGGATGTCTCAAGTTCTATAAATAACTTTTCAAGCAAAGTTTTTGAAATTTTTAAATAAAATAAAAGTATATACTATAAAATAAGTCTCTACTTTAGGATTCTACACTGCCATAAAGATCAATAAACAGGAACTATCATATAGACTGATATATATATATATATATATATATATATATATATATATATATATATATTAGGTTGTCAAATATCTCCCTTCCGCTTTTTGCTCTTCATTCAATGCTTTATGAAAAGTGTTACAGTGGTCGGATTTACTTCAAATATGCGCCGTTTTGTTCGATAATCTGCTTCTATCTAGACAGCAACTTCATAATACCTCTCTCGTAGAAACCCCTCTCCTTATTTGCGAAGAACTCGGACAGCCACTTTTTACAAGCCTCTTTGAGTCCAACTTGACACCACCAAGGGCGTTCGACATGGACAGGAACAGGTGGTAATCATTTGGTGCTATGCACGGGATAAATGGTGGATGCGGTCAAACCTCCCATCCGAACTCCCGTAGCTTCTGACATCAACGAAGTGTGTGGTCTGACGTTGTCCTGTTGGAACACTATACCCTTCCTATTGGTCAATTGTGAACGCTTCTGGTTGAAAGCCTACTTCCAACAGTCCAGATGTTCACAGCAGATGGTAGAATTGAGCGTCTGGCCATATGGGAGCAGCTCATAGTGGCCGTCCATCTCGACTTGGCCACTGTTTGGGACGGTCTACCGGCCTTGGACCACGACCGTTTCCGTTTGATATTGTCGTATGTGATCCATTTTTCGTCACCAGTCATCATCCGCTTCAAAAATGGGTTGAGTTCATTACGTTTCAGCAGCACATCGCAGGCGTTGATTCGGTTCAGAAGGTTTTTTTGCGTCAAATCATGCGACACCCAAACATCAAGCTTTTTTTGTATCCAGCCTTTTGCAGATGGTTTAAAATGATTTTGGTGATTAACTCTCATTTCCTGAGCCATGTCACGAGATGCCACATGCCGGTCTAACTCGACCAATTCCATGATTGATCCGTATTCGTCTTCACAGGTCTTCCGCCGGCTGGCTTATCGTTTTCATCGGCTTTGAATCGTCGAAACCATTCCTCTGCGGTTCGAAGTGATAGCGTGCCATCCCGCAAAACATCATTAATCTCACGAAACGTTTCTCTAGCGGATTTGCCTTTGACGAAGGAAAACTTTTAAATAGCTCGAATTTCGGTGTTGATGAACTCGATGTTTACACGTCTATAACTTTTGAATGCAATATCCAAACTAATCATGCATAGCATTGTTTTGTACGTTATGTTAAGACCTTCAAATGATGTATAGTATTACCAGAGACGAGCTCTGTAGCGCTTTGTACATAGCCGCGAAATTCATAAAATAAAAAGGCGGAAGGGAGTTATATATATATATATATATATATATATATATATATATATATATGTACATATATTTATATATGTATATGTGTATTTATCTATACTATTTTCTAGTTTATGCAAATCTTCCAAGTATCATATTCAGGATATTATAGTGTTCTATTACTAGTATGGAGAACATGACTTAATTTTATATAATAAAAAAACTTACGTTTTCTCTACCAAAACCAGTTATCTTCATCGTCTTACCAGCCACTGGAAAAGTCTTTGACAATGGAATTTTATTTTTATTTTCATCAAATTCTATAGTTCCATCTATCTGCGATAAAAAATATGTACATGATAGCACTTAATATTTTAGTGAGTTATATATATAATATGTCAATCAATCCGCAATATCAATTTATAACTAGGCCTTTGTAAGTTTTATTTAAAATTTTTTGGATGAGTACAATTTTTTCCTTGAAATTGTCAGATAATGCCTATGACATGCAGCGCAGTACATTTTAATTTATAATCTTTGGAAGCTCCTTCAATATGTATATTGCATAATAATAAAAACATCGATCGGTAAATGTCCACTTGATACTCTTCAATCTGACACCTGGTGGGCTCGGCTTGTAGTACATGAGGAGCTGGAGAACTATGGTAGGAGGTTGGATGTTACCGATTGAGCAACAGCAATTTCAAAGGGGTAATGAGCTCTACAATATAAATAACACAAACGAGTACTGCAAATATCGCAGACCGAAACGCCTATTTAGGCTAAAGTAATATATTATGCTGTAGAGGAATATTCTCTGAGAAGAATTTTGGAATGTCGCCTAAAATAAAGCATCATTTACAAATATCTTAGATATTCTTGAATAACTACGCTTTACCTCGATTGACATTTCATTATTCACTAGAACCCACACACCCTTCATAACAATCTACATGAAAAAATTCAATATCCACAGTTCTTAATTAAATAGCGTTCTTAAACAATGAACGACTATATATGAATGGCAGCCACCTTAGAGATGAATAAGTATTAGGAGAAGAGCCCGATGACCAGTACTTTATTTGGCAGCTATTAGGAGCACTGCGCAAGGAATGAACGAGTCACATGAAAGAAGTTTGTTCAAAGATCAAACGGAAAATCTAGAGATCTCTAATCAGGATGAAACGCAGCTAGTGAGCGAGTGAATGATCATAGTCAAGTAAATAGGAATTGTGAATGACTGGACGGAATAGAAGATATGCTGAACAGTTAATCGAGAGCTTGCGGGGTAGATAAAAAATGGATGGCTTTGCTTACGCTCTTTCTGGGAGTGAAATTCTACAGACTCTGAGACCTGTATTTGACTACCATTTAAGAAAACACCTCGTGCTTAAGAAGCTTTGACAAGAGAAACCCGAACGCGATGCGCCGCTGAATCAGTATGCGCTTCGAAAGCGTACGGACGGTAGTTTAGGCAAAGTACCGGTCAAGCTAATAATAAAGTATTTTATCGATTGTATTACTGGCGACGGAATGCAGAAAGTGGGATTCTATCAATACGAGAACTAAGAAAAGTTAAAAAAGTCTATACTTTGAGATAGCGAGGAGTGCATTTGAAAATAGGAGGCAGGAATTCAATATCGAAGCTTTTAGAAAAATGTATGTGACGATCGCGAAAAAGATTTATGAGAATCAATAAAATGCTTATCAGGAAACAGCGTTCCAGTGATCGAAAACATTAGACTACTTAATTGCTTTCGTAACACACTAGTGCATTTGATGGAGACAGCATTTACTGAGAGTGAAACGCTGGTGTATTTGATGGAAAACGGCATTGCTCTAAAGTAATACGAGCAAGAGATGCTTGACAACCGAAAACTGGAACTGGAAAATCCCTCGAAGTGTAGACTGACTATATATTGGGAAAAATATCAGCTACTAGGAACGAAGAGTCAAGAAAGAAGAGTCAAGTGTCTAGGACACATAACTGAAGGCCATTTGCATCGTCCTAAAAATTGAAGCCGTGTTC
This sequence comes from Sycobia sp. Sy_11, assembly GCA_018907035.1. NCBI lineage: Eukaryota > Metazoa > Arthropoda > Insecta > Hymenoptera > Epichrysomallidae > Sycobia > Sycobia sp. Sy_11. The sequence continues at coordinate 145,956 of JACCIC010000323.1, read as the reverse complement.
GATTATTTGAAAGTCCTAAATTTGGAGATCAGCAATGTGAAGCTCTCTTTTGATATTGGTTACTTCCGAATGATAGAAGCCGTGATGCTACTAACCCGAGACTACTGGATGGGTAAAACATTACAAAAAATCTAAGAGTATATATCGACAACTGCTGTCCATGTATGTTAAGATAAAAAAAACATTAAACGAGAATCTTTTTTGTACTCAATTGTAAAGGATGATACATCACTGCTCACGATTCATCTAGACCATAGGACTATTATCAATAACAGGAATGAAATATAAGCATCCGCTAGTTGCACACGTTCCCTTTATAGAGTACACCTAGAGTTTTGCTTCGCGATCGACGATGATGGGAAAAGTACGATAGGAGCTACGACTAATGGAGCAGCATTACGGCAACCTGCATCATGATGTTACTGATTGTGGTACGCAGTTTAAGTTTGAAGAATTGGATGAATAGAACTTCTGTCTTGTGAAGTAGACTTTGCGCTAATTCAATACTGCAGATATTTCCTGTGGTAATTTACACTTGGAAGGCACTAGTTGTTAGAGAGATGATGAAACTATTGAGCGACGAGTCTGGAGATGGTATAGCACATCACTCAGGTATGTGATACATCATCAAATACACTAAATATGCATTAAATATACTAAATACACTAAATACACGCAAAGACCGTCAGCTCATATCGGTCATCTCCAGATACAGAAGCCAATGTAGCTGGTAGTTGACTAAAATTCTATATATATATATATATATATATATATATATATATGTGTGTGTGTGTGTGTGTGTGGGGGGGGGGTGTATTAAAGGGTTACAAAGTGCCTGATGCCAGATTACTGAGAATTACAAAGAGAAGTATTTTATTGAGTGGTACATCTAAAATCTATGAATAAATTTTGTTACTACGATATAATTTATGTACTATTTAAAACGCGTTACGAACTTGACTTGTAAACTATATGCAATGGATTTGTCCGAGATTTCCTGTACAAGAAAGCAATATGTAAGGAAATACACAGTGTGTCCCAAAAGTTGTAAGACTACGGGTATAAAATCCGTACTACTTGCGCGATCTTAATGAAATTTGTTCACTAACTACTACAATCTTCCTTTACCTGTATACAAATTTTCAAGGTCATTGGGTTAAATATAGCTATTCAATAGCAGATTACGTGGGAGTATCGAAGTAGTTGCTGTCATTGTTTACGATGAATAAAAATATCGAACGACGTGTGGCAATGAAATTTTGCTTTAAATTTGCCAAAATTGCAACGGGACCGAAAAAATGTTAAAAGTCACTTATGGTGAATGTGTTATATCTGGCGATATTATTTTTCGGAGGTATAACCTCCGTGCGGCAGTTAGAAAGTTGGGTGAAGGTAACGAACGGAGCAGGGGATCATGTACCACGAAGAGTGTCAATAACAGTGACAAGTCGCAGCTTGATTTAGATAATTGTAACTCTAGTTACAAATTGACTGAAAAACTTAATGGAGTATGATACTCCACCATTCAACTGATTACAACTAATGACTGGTAGAAAAGATATGCGCGCATATGGTTCTCGCCGTTATAACTGCCGAACAGCAGAGACTTGTTGGAACTGATTGATACGCAACCAATTTTTCTTGAAACTATTATTACGAGTGATGAAAGCTTGCGTTTTGCATACGACCCTGCAATAAAATGCCAAAGTGTTGAGTGGGTTGGCGAAAATTCGGAGCGACCAAAATTGCGCTTTTGAAAATCATAAGTTAAGACAATGTTAATTATTTTTTTTATTCTAGATGTATCAGCCACAATGAATTTGTTCCTCAAGGTATTACTGTCAATGCTGCATTCTAAGAATCGCCGGTGTAAAAGAATTACGCGTGCTAGACCCGAGTCGTGGAAAAGTTGCTATTTTCCTCCTGCACGATAATGCACCTGCACATACGGCATCAACTAACACTCAATTTTTGGCCAAAAAAATGGTACCTGTACTTATCAACCCACCAAACTCGCCTGATTTAAGTGCACCTGACTACTTATTATTTCTAAATTTAAAAATAGACTTGAAAGGGAACAGTTTTACGTCGATAGATGTGACAACGAAATTAAAAAGGATTCCAAAAGAGGAGTTTGTAAAAGGCATGATGAGACCAGAAGATCATGCCTACTTTTTTATTAATTCTAATGGAGACTATTTTGAATAAAAAGTTTGTTGACAAAATTTTATGCATTTATTGCGTCTTTTGTATCCCAGTCTTAAAACTTTTTAACACTGTGTATGCTTCTAATTTCATGAAAGTATATAAAAATATAAAAATTGCATGATTAGGCAGCGACATTATAAAACTTTTTAGAAATGAAAAATATTTCAGGAAGATCAAAGTGACAGGACATACCTCAAGTAATAGAATGTCAGCGTCAAACTGTGATGGATTATAGTCTTCATGAGGTATGATATTTTTCAATTTGTAAACTTTTCCATATGCTTCTTTATGTGGTGTACCAAGTCTCACTCTTAAATTTGACCGTGGATTGTCTAAATCGCTAAATAAGTCGATTTAAATATTTTGGATTAATTTTATTATTTCTTTTATTTTAGAGAAAAAGGAGGTATTGCTTATTAAAAAAAGATCTCATTTTCCTGAATGTTCATACTGAATTTTTTTAGAAAAATGACAAATTAGTTGGAAGATTTTTCTTTAAAAAGTTGTATTGTAGTAATTCAATTGAGTAATAAAAAAATATAAAAACATTTTTATTAATTTTGCAAAGAATATATTAATATGCATTCGTACTTTTCGTCTTGAATACTTAGAAATTATTTTCTTCAAGAATATTGATTACATTTCACTAATCATTCGATTCAATAAGGTTTTTCTTAATGATAATATTAAAACGGATATTTAATAGAGATTAGTAGATTTATACATTAATGCAGATTTTAATGTATTGTTATTTATTTATTTATTAGGCGCTCGAATGAATCTGTAGTATTCTATAAGAGATGTAACTTAACTAGTTCGGTAACTATTGAGAGGCGAACTTAGTTTTCGACTACTAAAATTATAAGACATTTATGGGTGAGTTCTGTCGACTGATAATCATGTGCTTCAGTCGTGTTTTGCAGAGAACATGGTTAGGCCGTTTCGAAAGGCACGATAAAATCATTGTGCTGCGCGACAATGCACGACCATATGTTGCAAAGTCACGAGTAAGCAGGATAGATGTTTATTTCGTGTGAAAGCGATGTGAAATACTTTATTTAATATATTTCATTTACACAATTATTTACTCAAGCGATGAGAAATGCTTTATTTAATGTATTCTTAGACATTCCTGTTGTATATATAATATTTTTGCATATAAAACGAACGCTACGAATCCATTTCAACACCTAATATATATGATTTTTAGGCTTTTATTGCCATTCAATTTTTAGTATAATTTTTCTGATTCTGAATTTAAACATTCTTTTCATGAAATATTTTAAGTTGTGATCCCTACAATATTGCTACTTACCAAACACAAGCCGCTGCCGATAATAACCAGTTTATTGCAATGATAACAGCTCCGCAAAGGAGTTCGCCGGACATTTCCAAAGTAGCCTAAAAAGTAGGGAACTTGTAAAAATGTCAAATTAAATTACAGACCTTAATTATTCTTTAACTACCATATAATTTGCGTTCTCAATTGTATCATGGTATCCTCTAAAAATTTTTTCTTTACTGGCTGTATTATTGTCTGAAATTACGTGTACATTTTAACAAAGATAGGTAAATATAGATATATAAAGATTTACTTGATTTCAGGTAATTATTATAAACTCACTAGTGTAGAAGCAATTGGCGTAGGTCACACACAGCAGTAAAACTAACAACTTCATGACTATAGCGTTAATACACGTGAACTGTACGGGTTTTATCTACTTAATACGTTTATATATATATATATATATATATATATATATATATATATATATATATATATATATGGCTAAGAAATACGATTTGTTGAAATTTATAATTTAATTGGGTTAATAGAATTTGGTTGGCGATATGCTAACATTGAACACGTCTTACAATTATAATATTAAGTAATGCCACGCCGACATCAAATCGTCGATACATTTTGCTAATGCTTATATAATTTTTATTTAGTCATAATGTGGCGTTAGTCTGAAAATATTAAATGAGTTTAATTGAGGATGTTTTCCACTTTGTTCGAAATACATATTTAATTCAAATTCTTGTATGTTTAATCAGATCAAAAAATTACATAAACAGTATCGACTAAGTAGAAAGAGCACGCGCTTGAACCTATAATTTTTAGATTTGAACATAATGGTAATGATTACATTATTTTTTTATTGTAATTTATACTTCAATAAATTTACTTTTTATCACGTCTGTATGTATAATTATTTGTTGTAATTTTTAATACACCTGCCTTGTCGCCAAGATTTGTTTGATGCTATGCAAAGCTTTTTTAGATTTTGTAGGTATATTTTGTATGTATTTCTGATATATCTTAGCAAGTAATTTCAGTACATGTGTAGTTGTTGAAACAGTTTTCAATCTCCAAATGAGTTTGATTCTTCTAAATTTTAACTTTCATTCAGTTAATTTTTAGAAAACAATAATGCTTTAAGATAAAAAATTCTAATAAAAAAAAGATCTTTTTTGTATACTTATAAAGTCACATGAAAAAAACTGATAAGCAAAGAAAAAATCAGTTAATAATTTAGTCCAATTCTTATAGTGGCGTTCTTAATATGTAAATTTAAATATTTTTATTTAAAAATTCTTGTGTAAAAAATAAAATTTTACTATATTTTTTGATGCAACTATTTTTTTGTATGTTTAATGTACCTATGTTAACTGTATTAAATAAGCTAATAACTATTTTTATTTGTATTGGAGTCGTGAAATAGAACTTCAATGTTGATGTTAAAGGGGCCTACGATGGCTCGATCGCTAGAGCGAAGGACTAGTAACTTGGTGATCCGTGTTCAAATCCCGGTTTCGGCCGATCGACACAAGCACCGCTGTAATAATTTATATGTGCTTCATTTACAAACACATCGTAGACCTCCGTCGCTGATTAGCACCGGTATTTGGAAGCATAAATAGAGCGACGTTAAATAACATAAAAAGAAAAAAAAATGTTAATGTTACATTTACATCATATATAGCAGTAATTTCATCAATATCGAAACGATGTATTTGTTAGATTAGTATTTGTAGGCGATGTTGTTTCTAATAATGAGGATGAGGTAGAGAATGCATAAAATAAATATAAAATAAGTAGAATGCAACAAGAATGTAAAAATCTAAATGATATAAATTTCTTCAATGTATTTTTAATAATATGTAATATATAATTATTAGTTATAGATATGAAAACCTATACATTTCGTATATAAGTGGCATCGGCTATTATGCTTTTTCAATATTGCTTCCTTAAAATTGAAGCCCCGTTTTTTTCTCAATCCAAGGTATAAAAGAACTTATATCTGTATGAAAACTCGGAAACGCTTCTATTCCACATAGAAAAGCGTGACCACCAGCTATGATGCCTGCTAATTCGCCATCAATGACTCCGGGTCCACCTGAATCTCCTTGACATATATCAACTGGATGACTTGTTGCACAAAATATGCGATGCACATTTCTTAATATTGGATGTCCCTTGAGACATAAGTCACGTTCGATAACTTTCACATGTCCTGATGTTATCCAGACGTCTTTGGGTTGTATATCCTCCTACAAATCATATACACAAATCTAACATAACTTCTATAAGAGTATGAAATTAATCAGACATGTTACTGATCTCAACTTTACATAAGTGCCAATAATGTTTCTAAGAATTTGTTGAACTAATAATAGTACTTAGAAGTTTAATCTGTAGACTTCCTTCGACTATTAATATAATTTGTTTCACGGCATTTTACTGTACTTTTTATTTTTTCTGATCTGACCATTCAACTTAGATCCTTGCTATCTTTTTGTTAGTTCATAAAAGAAAATTATGCATTTTGTCATCATAGTTCGGACAACTTAAAAGCACTTTAACCAACGATAACTTGAATTTAGTTATATATTCTAAATAATGAATGAAAGTAATTTTTCACGTATTCCTGATGTTCCAAACATTTTAGCACGTAAAAATCTTTCAATTTTCATAATACACTAAAAATCACATGGAACAAAAGATTAATATATTGTATGATATATTAAATTACATATAATATTATTTTATTAAAAATTCTTAGAAGTACAAAAATTACATTACCACCACATAGACACGAATTAATTTGAATCTAATGGTAAAAATACTTGGTGGTACAGATAAAGCTAGAAAAGTGAATATTTGGTATGCCTCAACTTCTCTAAACAATTTTTCAAGCAAAGTGTTTGAAATTTTTAGATAAAAGTACATTTCATAAAATAATTGTCTACTAGAGTATTCTACACTGTCATAAAGATCAATAAATAGGAACTATTATATACACTGTCATATATATATATATATATATATATATATATATATATATATATATATATATATATAGTTGTCTATATAATTTTCTCGTTTATGCAAATCTCCTAAGTATCATAATGAGAATATTATAGTATCCTATTACTAATATGATGAATATGACTTAATTTTATATAATAGAAAAAACTTACAATTTTTCTACCAAAACCAGTTATTTTCATCGTTTTACCAGCCACTGGAAAAGTCTTTGACAATGGAATTTTATCTTTTTTTTCATCAAATTTTATAGTTCCATCTATCTGGGATAAGAAATTGTACATGTTAGCAAGTAATATTGTAGTCAGTTATAAATTATATATCAAACAATCCGCAAAATAAATTTGTAACTAGCCCGATATTTTATTTTTAAAAAATTAAAATCACTTAAAATGAACTTTTAAGTTAAAAATTTAAGTTAAGAGTTTTATTTAAAATTTTTGGAATGACTACAATTTTTGCCTTGTAATTCTCAAATAATGCCTATGCTATACAGCACAGTACATTTTAAATTATAAACTTTGGAAGTTCCTTCAATATGTATATTGCATAATAATAAAATCATCGATCGGTAAATGTCCACCTGATACTCTTTAATCTGACACCTGGTGGGCTCGGCTTGTAGTCCATGAAGAGCTGGAGAACTATGGTAGGAGGTTGGATGTTACCGATTGAGCAACAGCAATTTCAAAGGGGTAATGAGCTCTACAATATAAACAACACGAATGAGTACTGCAAATATTCCAGACGGAAAAACCTATTTAGGCTAAAGAAATACATTATGCCGGTGAAGAATAATCTCCGAGAAGCATTTTTGAATATCGACTAAAATAAAGCATCATTCACAAATATCTTAGATATTCTGGTATAATTATTTTTTACCACAATTGACGTGTCCTTATTCGCCAGAACTCACCCAACCTTAATAACAATCCGCTGGAAATAGAATCTCTCCAAAATCACGCCCTTCGACTAATTGCAGCAATAGAACAGTATGAACGCGCATTGATGAAGCTAGAGACATCAAGACAGAAAGAGAAGATGTATTGTCGAGATAAAAATATCGAACAGCGTTTTGCAATTAAATTTTGCTTTAAAGTTGCCAAAATTGCAACGGGAACGATAAAAATCTTAAAAGTCGCTTATCGTGAATGTGCTATATCTAGCGATACTATTTTTCGGAGGTATAACCTCCGTCTGACAGTTCGAAAGTTGGGTGAACACGACGAAAGGAGCGGGTGGACATGTGCCATTAAGAGTGCCAATAATATTGACAGGTCGCAATTTCATTAAAAGATAGCTGTAATTCTAGTTGTAAATTGCTTGAACAACTTACTGGAGCGAGAGCGAGAGCAGCGAGAGCAACGAGTTTTGCATGCATGAGGCTTGCTGGAAATGATTGAAACGTAGCCAAATTTTTTTCAAACTATTATTGCGGGCGATGAAAGTTTGTCTTGTGCATACTATCCTGCAACGAAACACCAAAGTGCTGAGTGGGTTGGCGACAATTCGCCGCAACAAAAATTGCGTTTTTAAAAATCAAAAGTTAAAACAATGTTAATCATTTTTGTTTTTTTTTCTAAAGGTATCAACCACAAAGAATTTGTTCCTCAAGGTACTACTATGAATGCTGCATTTTAACAAAAACATCTCGATGAACAAAAAAAGACTGCTCTTATTTCCTCTTGCAAGATAATGTACCGGTATATATCGCAGCAATTTTTGTCGAAACACTCAATTTTTGACTAAAGAAATGGTACCTATACTTATTGGCCCATCAAACTCGCCTGATTTGAGTCCCCCTGACTACTTCCTATTTCCAAATTTAAAAATATACTTGAATGGGGAACCGGTTTGCATTGATAGATGTCCCAATCTTAAAACTTTTTAACACTGTGTACGTTACTCATTTCATAAAACTATATAGAAATCACATGGTTAAGAAGCGACATTATAAAACTTTTTGACTATTAAATATATTTCATGAAGATAAAAGTGGCACAAGATACCTCGAGTAATAGAATGTCAGCGCCAAACTTTGATGGATTATAGTCTTCATGAGGTATGATATTTTTCAATTGGTAAACTTCTCCATATTTTTCTTTATGTGGTGTGCCAAGTCTCACTCTTAAAATTGAGCGTAGATTTTCTAAATTGCTAAATAATTCGATTTAAATATTTTGGATTAATTTCATTATTTCATTCATTTTAGAGCAAAATGGAGGTATTCCTTATTAAAAAAGATCTCGTTTTCCTAAATATTCATACTGCATTCTTTTAGAAAAATGACAATTCAATTGGAAAATTTTTATTAAAAAGTTGTACATAGCAATTCAATTGAGTATTAAAAAAATATAAAAACATCTTTTGCAAAGAATATAGTCATATAAATTTGTAATGCTCATGTTGAACTCTTAGAAATTATTTTCTTCAAGAAAATTGATCATGTTTCACTAATCATTCGATTCAATAAGGTTGTTCTTAATGGTAATATTAAAACTGATATTTAAAAGAAAGAGATTACAAAATTTAATATATTTTCGATTTTACAGAACGTTCTTTATTATTAATTATTAATAATAAAGCATTAATAATATTAACAATATTAATATTAATTAATAAATAATTAATCACCGCTGAAACCACTCTTTTGAACGTTGTAAGCGATAGAGCTTGTTCGCAATAATATTCTTGAAGAAAACGATAAGTTTCTGCTACTCTGTTTTTTAAATTAAAATAATGCAAACTGTCATGTCGAAGAAACGAATATCTCGATTTATTTTTACTCATCAAAAAATTATAATGTTTACACAAATGATGCCATCTGTTAACTGAATTTTATTTATTTAATGCCAAAACTAAAAAAGAAGTACTAGATCCGATACATCTGACTTTTCATATTATTTATATCGTCATCTAAACGTGAAGGTCGGAAACTAAGTTCGCCTCCAATATCATAATATGTACTTTATCAAAAATTAACATTAATATACTTTATCAAATCTATACATGGTGGTTCTTGCAATGATAAATTTATAATTAATTGGATATATTATAAATCATATTTATATATTTTTATTTGCTGACTACTAACTGTTGCTTCAACGACAGAAGAGTTAACGTATTTGCATAGCATTTTTAATCATTACCAAAAGTGTATCAATTATAATAAATTTATATTATAGAAAATCGTGGATTCAACCTACTGGTGAGATCTGTCGACTGATAATCATGTGCTTGAGTCGTGTATTGCAGAGAACATGGTTAGGCCGTTTCGAAAGGCACGATAAAATCATTGTGCTGCGCGACAATGCACGACCATATGTTGCAAAGTCACGAGTAAGCAGGATAGATGTTCATTTCGTGTGAAAGCGATGTGAAATACTGTATTTAATATATTTCATTTACACAATTATTTACACAAGCGATGAGAAATGCTTTATTTAATGTATTCTTAGACATTCCTGTTGTATATATAATATTTTTGCATATAAAACGAACGCTACGAATCCATTTCAACAACTAATATATATAATTTTTAGACTTTCATTGTAATTCAATTTTTAGCATAACTTTTCCCATTTCGAATTTAAACATTATTTTCATGAAATCTTGTGTATTGCGATTCAAAAAATATTACTACTTACGAAATGCAATGCGCTGCCGATAATAACCAGTTTACTGCAATAATAACTGCTCCGCAAAGATGTTCGCCGGACTTTTCCAAAGCAGCCTAAAAAATAGAGAAGCTGTAAAAATGTCAAATTAAATTACAGAAATTAATTATTCTTTAATTACCATATAATTTGCCTTCTCAATTGTATCATCGTATCCCTCAATAATTTTTTCTTTACTGGCTGTATTATTGTCTGCAATTAAATAAACATTTTAACAATGAGAGGTAAATATAGATATATAAAGATTTACTTGATTTTAGGTAATTATTATGAACTCACTAGTGTAGAAGCAATTAGCGTAGGCGACGCACAGCAGTAAAACTAACAACTTCATGATTATAGCGTTATTACATGCGAACTGTACGTGTTTTATCCGCTTAATATGTATATATATATATTGAATTTTCATGAATCAATATATAGATATTAATTCACGTATAAATAATTCACACGATGCGTTGCAGAGTATAACATTACTTGGCTGGAGCAATTCTGTTGCTAGTATCATAAATATCCAGCATCTGTTATAATTATCATGTTAAGTAATGCTACGCTGATATCGAATCGTCTATAGATTTTGCTAATTGTTATATAATTTTTATTTAGTCATCATGTTAGTCCAGGTGAATTAGGATTTTGATTCAACATTTTCTTCAACGCCTATTTTTTTGCTTTAAATGATAGATGAGGATGTGTAGAATAAGACAGCTAAAAATTTTTCTTTTTTTAAGCGTAATAAAATGCAATTCGTTTCAATATTCTAGCGTTAAAAACTTCCGAGATATCGTCCCTAGCAACGGCGTTTTTCACTTTAAACAATAGAAATATTTAGTTTAAAAATCTAGTCTTTTCAGCTTTGATTACTATTAATGTCCTCTAATGATTGCATTTTGCTGCATTAAAAAATTCCCAGCTGTTGACAAACTTTGCAATGGTTAAGTTGCAATATAAATAATTTTGCAACTGATCGCCATATTGAAAGTAGACTTCGTAATGTGAAACATAGTATAAGTAGATAAAAAAACATATATTTGCGCCATTATTATTGCATTTCAATTGTTTAAACAAATTGTATAGCTCTTTGAATATCGAAAAATTTTCCATTTTCATTGTTTATTTAACAATAGATAGAATTGTTTATTTAAGAATAAAATCGACTTTTTACATTTTTAATGTACGTACTTTTTTTCAGAATTATCTCCTGCACAACGTTTATACTAAACATTTTTCGATTAGAGTAATATTACTTAAAATATTGAAGAAAAAGTAAAAAAAGAGTATTTTTTTTTGTTATTTTGCAATAAATAAATACATCGCCGATGGGGTACGATCCCGACAATTTAGGCTCTACACATCCTCATCTATCATTTAATGCAAAAAAATAGGCGTTGGAGAAAATGTTGGTAAGTCGGCCATTTTGGAGCTAATTCGCCTAGACTAATGAGGCACTGGTGTGAAAATATTAAATGAGTAATTGAAGATGTTTTCCACCTTGTTCGAAATACATATTTAATTCAAATTCTTGTATGTTTAATCAGATAAAAATATTAAATAAACGGTATCGACTAAGTATAAAGAACATGTCAAAGAACGTATAAAGAACCTATAATTTGTGGATTTCAAAATAATGGTAAGGTTTATAGTATTTTTTTTTGTAATTGATACTACAATATATTTAGATTTTTACTCTTATTATTAACATTATTTTTCACTCGCAATGAAAATTCATGTGGGCTTTCGTTAATATTATATCTAAAACTATTTCTTATAATTTTTAATCCACCTGCCCTGTCGCCAAGATTTTTTAGATATTTTCCGATGCAAACTTTGGAAAAATGATCACAAAAATCTCATTACCTGTCCAATTTCCGACTTCATGCGTACGGCTTTAAGGTATGATATGTTATACAGAATACTATTTTTTCGTTATTCTGCTGGTAGTTCTATACCTTATTATTTGTATCGAGACAACTGCCATCTGGATTCTCGAAATGATTTTCAAAGAATGATACAACGAATAATGCATAAATTTTGAACTTTATTTAAAGTAACATTTATTATTTCATGAAAAAATATTTCATTGGTTAATGATAATTCAACGTATGCTAAAGATTAATATCATTCTTTAATTTATGAATTTTATAGAATATAAAATGGGTCAACGTACAAGGTATGAAGATGAGGAATTAGATGCTTTGCTAGATGAGGATAGGTGTCAGATTCAAGAAGAATCTGTTGCATCATTGGGCGTCACGCAAAAAGCCATTTCCTTGCGCCTAAAAACATTAGAATTCATTCAACAGGTTGGAAGAGACATTGAACGGTTTTGCATGTTCGATATATTGTTGCGGCGACATAAAAATAAATCATTTTTGCACCGTTTTGTCACTGTTGATAAAAGATGGATTTATTATGATAAGCCTGAACGCAGAAAATCGTATACAAAGCCCGGCGAGCCCGCCCATATCGACGCCAAAACTAAATACTCACGTGAATAAGGTTATTCTTAAAAGATGTAACTAACTATATAAGATATTCATAATAATTTTTACTTCAATGTCATTTACACCAGCATTGCTAATGGTCAAATCCTTACTGGACTATTATCCGCTCAAGCCTCTGATGAAGTTTCTTATTCGCTGTTAAAAAAAAGAGTCTGAGAGGCGCGCAATGGTATACATTGATCCCAACTTACCCATACCAGAAAAAGATTAACTTCATGCCTGACGAGCTTGCCCCAAAATATATATCTATTATATCCGTTAACCTTTTTCTCTTTCATTCTTTCTCTTCCTGCTTTTATTTCTACAGAATTATACCAGTTTCCGCTTCTTTACATGGAAGACGAATTTCGAGAGAAGAGAGATATCCAGAGAGAGAGAGAGAGAGAGAGAGAGAGAGAGAGGAAGAGAGCTAGCGCTACGGTATTTCCCGAGAAACTTCGAGTTTATATATATATATATATATATATATATATATATATATATATATATATATATATATATAGTCGCAGGTCGGCGACGCACGAGTTGCAGGAGAAATTTCCATTGTTTGACTGTTCGAATAACCGTCCCCTATTTTCCGCGGACGAGGACCGAACGAAGAACTTTCGGCCGGTCGATGATCGTAGACACGGGGAAAAAGACAGAAGTAGGAGTAGGCATAGAGAATGACGGTGAAGTCACTCCGCGAGGATACAAAGCCAGCGGTGGCTTTTGTCGGACTTAGAATGAGGATCCAGCTCATTGTTTTCCCTTCCCGGACTATTTTCTATTTTTGATCGTAAAGGGGCATATTTTTTCTTCGTTTATAGAAATGAGCGGGTTGTAGACTCAGTTTAAGCTTATGCATAAAAAGAGTTCATTACTTTTTAAATTTGTTACCTTGTCATTTGACAAAGAGTGCATACGTACAATAGAGGATATTTTATATTAATTTTTGAATTATTTTGTACAAATTAAATAAATTAGCAAAGACAATTTAAATATTAAGAAAAAATTAAACTTAAGAAAACTTAATTCTTTTCGTAATTGGTATTTTTTACGATTATGGAGTAATGTTCAGTTTCTTTATTTATGGCTTATTTAATAACGCAAAAATATATATTTTAAAAATAATTGTAGATATCTTACCGTTTTGAACACTGTACATCAGTCATGAAGTTCTGTAAGGGACTCGTTTCAGTTGTATAAATTAAGCGACGATCTGAGAAGAATGAACTGTGACGTCAGAGTCCATAATCGCTATTTATACAGCCTATCTGTGCTTTTTACAAAAAGTACCTTATCTGCGTATGTAGAAAAAAATATTAAAACACAAGATTTTGTAGGGGCGTAATTAGTAAGTCACACAATCATCAGATATATGTACGTATTCAAGAATCTTTGTTATAATATTTCTTAACAATGCGATCGGAATATAGATTGGAAGATCCTGTGATTTGCGTGAGTAAAGTGTGACCATTTTCTCACGTCACCGTGTCTCTCTAGTGGAACAAGCTCATTCTATTCACGTGCATTCTTTTCGTGCCTTGGCTTATTACCTTTGGGATAATCAACACCCCCTTCTACACTTAACCTAATCTCCGCCGACTGCGTTTCTGTCATAATTGGGACTTTCCGTTGATGCCGGTTTATACTGATAGATTACAGGTTAATCTAGGCTTTACCCGAGTCCGTATATGCTAAGTGCACCTGAAGTAACAACTCCTACAATTTATAATATGAACAGAGAACCAGCTGATGGTGAGTTTGATATGACCATTTATCCAACGTCATCTTTGAATGTAAAATTTCTTTTAATTCACTACATTCAAATTGCTAGTTCTCATTTGAAAAGGTTTTGACCTTCAAATGAGTTTCGTCATAGACATAAAGATCATAGCAAAGGTCATCACCATATGATCCACTCCGAAGCCTAAAATTTTGATATTTGAACTCTTTTCCACCTTCGTTACTTTTCGAGAAATTTGTGGGCTCTACTTAAAATGGGACACGGTAGACTTTAAAAAATGACAATAGGCCGACACCGGGACTTAATATATGATTTAATATATGAGAACTTCAAATATGAGATTATAATGTAATAATGTAATATCTAAGCACTCGGCAAGTTACTAGATCTACATTCTAGAGATCGAGCCATTGTAAGCCTCACTCCGTAACATGGCTGATTACATTTATACGTCATTTATTATCAATAGTATGTTCACATACCATTTCGTTATATTTCTTTGCTTATTTATATGAGAGATTATTTATAGTATAATGCAACTTTTTTTTTTCAGATAACAATATTTTTTTCAGATATTTCGTCAAACTCGAGCAAACGTTATGGTAACTTTAATTTTTTTAAACGTTTTTATATACTGAACTGATTTATCATTAAGTAAAGTTAGTTTGAAATATTTTACAATAATTTCAGAATAAATTTGTAAGGGGCTCAAAATGTTATGTATGGGACAAACCAATTTTGGTGAATAGAAAAGTCAGATTGTCCGTTAGTAACGAATTAATCTCAAAGTTTTATATTTGAGATTATATAGGGGTCCTTAAAAATAACAACAGAATGACTACCATTATAACTGTATTACTTTAGTTTATTAAAAAGAATATAAGGCTGATATAAATATTTCTTAGTTTAATATGTTCTAACATGATGGATAGCTGGTAAACGTACAGTCTATCTATGTCAGAAAAGTTTACTTCGATTTGTCATTGATAATTGTATTTTAATACTGCAAACTATACGATGCCTGATTTCTTTAAAATCATATATTTTTAATAGCTGACGTCAAAATATCGCTTGCAAGGATTCAAACTCTAACTTTAAAGTTAAGGTTATTTTAAGATTCTATTAATATGGAATCCGGATGACTTGGGATTCGAACAAAAATGTAAATCCAAAATCAAATATATGAGTAATTTCAATTGCGGTCATCTCCATTTTTTGCCATACGAGAGCATCTTCTGGCCCTAACTCTCTACTGGAAGCTATAGAACGTGTCTCGGGAAAGACCAGCGGATGGTTTCCGTTTGGGTAATAAAATTTTTAAAGGAAATTCCCGTCCGGTTAATTGATGAATATTAGCTGATCCGCGCATAGATGAAGTTTAGGATTCGACGGTGCAGCGGAGCAGCATGGAGTGAAGGAGGCGTTCGTCTGTTTAGAGAAGAGCAAACAAGTATGCAGGTTCGCGGGGGGAGGAGGGTGAAGGTTGCGGCTATCGCGGCGTAAGGGAATAAGCAAAGGCTGTAGAACGATAATGAAAAAAAGGAAGCGTTTTTTGCTTTTTTTTTTTGATGGAGGTCTGTTTCATCGGTTTCTGGGTTATTTTTTTCTTCTCACCCCCCTTCCTTCGCGAAGAAGCTCCCTCCTTCAACATCGCACGCATGAAGCGAAAGCGAATCGTAAGCGTAGAGTATGCTTTTACTTACGTAGCTGCCCCTCTATTCCCAACCCCGCGGTTGGTTCCGCTCTTCTATATTTGACTTTCTCGGCAGTTCTTTCGGTTTGCTTTCAAAGAAACTTGAAATACGCCAACTTCTTTTGCCAAATTAAAAAAACAAATATAATCGCTATATATATATATATATATATATATATATATATATATATATATATAATATAGTCAAAAATGATAGCTGTTATCAGAATCTTTCCATGGATAAAAAGTTAATTGATTCACATTTTCGAATATCTTCAATTAGAACAAAGAATTGCGCGATAATATAGTAACAATAAAACAGTAACAATAAAAATGTCGCAATGATGAGCAGATAGCGCAAACACCTCTACAGCTACTGTCATTCACATAGTGATTGGTGAGATTGTAATTATTATGTGTTATATTGATTCCTTCATCAAAGAATTTTCGAATCTACTGAAAATTACAAACCGTCAACTTCTAGCATTATATTTGAAAAGTCTTTACGTAATGCGATATAAAAAAATTAGTAAAACTTTGCAGTCGAATAATATATGACGTATAATTAGTTTTTTAATTTTAAAATGTCGACTTCACATTCGTAATCGGAATTTTCAGAAATCTCCGACACTATACTGTTGTTTATCATATTTTTTAGTTCAAGGTTGCGACACGTGTATTTTTTGGCCATACCAAGATCTTTAAGAGACCGAATATTAAATTACATTGTCTCTACGTGTTTGTGATGCATTCTTTATAACGAGAAATATCAAATGCATGTATTATTAATTATGCGACAAAAGTTTAATTAAACACTTTTCAGAACCCAGTTCAGCAATTCCTTGAGCTGCAGATGCTAACTTCCGACACTGCTCCGGGTAATTCTTTTGCATACACTCAATTATAAAAAACCCTTTATGCCGTTACATTTCAGTGAGAACAGGGTAAACACGGCACACAATTAAATTCCCTTGCATCGCGATGCTCATGGGTGGCGGAGAGGGGATTATATTCTTTTCACTTTGTCTTCTCTCCAGTTTATCCCTATAAGCGTGTTACACACACACACACACACACACACACACACACACACACACACAAATATTCACACAGTAGTGCATGCATACACACATACACATACGCGCGCGTGCGCGTACGCACAGGCACCCACACTCATGCCCCGCCATACGCAAACACACCGATAAGCATACATGCATATACACACACACACACACACAAATACGCACATCCAGCTTTGCTTGCGATATAACAACGAAAGAATCGTTTTCTCTTTTACTTTCAGAGAGCGTCCGAGATTTATTTAATAAAATGCCCGGGATAGAGTGGAGCAGCAGCAACCGCCGCAGCAGCGCCACGAAGACGAGAGGCCGACTTCAAAGGAAAGCGCTGGGTTCTTCTTACCCCGAATTGCCTTTTTCCATTCCGCAGCTCTCAGTGTTACTCTTAGCTCTCTTTGTTTTTTATTTCTCCTCGTTTTTTTTTCATCCTCCTCGTTTTTCTCTCAATATTTAATCTCCGCTTTCTTTTCGCTTTATTGGATCTTAGAAGATTCGTAAATTCTTTCATCTCTCTTTACCGAGCCATTTATGAATTATAAGTCTGACAAACTTTTTATGATTAAGCATGTTGATTTAATATTGCATTCAGTAAAACAATTAGTTTTTTAAAGAATTGATTCTTCATGTACGTTTGTCATGTTTATTTTAACTAATAATAAATTCCATTTATAATTTACTTACAGCAATTGTATTCACACCTAAAATTAACACTATATCTAATTTAGACTTGAATGGAGATCGTCTCAGTCCTAATTTTTAACGAAGAAAATTCTGACTGATATTTTGAATGGAAATTATTCTGTATTGAAATTTTTGTCCATAAAATTTTGAATTGGGCTTAATTCCATCAAAAATCTAAGATAAGATATTTTTTTAACAATTATTGGAATTGAGGTTTTATTAGTACCTTATAAAATTTATTATAATTATTATATTATAATAATATTATACGTTGTTATATAGTAGTAGTAATAGTAAGAAAATCAAATCACTAATCAAATCAACACCTATTCAATGAAATTAGTGTTTTTTTTAGAATAATAAACAACTTTGAAGATTTATGCTGACCTTAAATTTTCATTGCAGCACGGTTCATACCTGCAACAGAAAATAAAAAGAAAATTAAAATAAGTTAGTTATTTAATTATTCGTTGTATAACATAATGTTTTATACGTACAGAAGTTATAGAAGATGAAATATAAAAGGCTTGCCATACAGGGCGACGTTTAAGGTAAATTTTTAAAAAGCTTTTAGAGTATGAAATAAAAAAAAATATATATATATATATATATATATATATATTTAACAATTTAACTATGAGTTACTATTAAAAGCTTTTACCCGAACTCGAGAAAGTAACGGGTATGAACTTTTGCTATATGTTATCCCTAAGCCTTATACGCGTATACCTCTATAATCTTCTGAAATAGCTCAAGTGCATGCAGCGAGTCCCTTTCGAATAATAATTTTAATTAACGACGTTTTGGAGAGGACGAGGAGCGCGTCTTTGAAGGCTCGGAGTCGCGCGTGTTCGCGATAATGATTTTTCGGGGGGGGCGAGCACTTGAAAGGGGCAGAGACGATCGCTTTGGCTCGTGTTGCAAGCCGGTAAATTACTAAAGTCGCGCAGATGAGGGAGGTGGGAGAAGCGAATGAAGGGGGTTGGGGGTGGGGGCAAGAGGCACTTAATAATTCATCGGAACTGGCAAACTTTCAATTGATTATTAAGAACGTTAAGTCTGTTAAAAAATTTTGTCCCCCCTTGTCCCGCCCTCCCTTCCCCCAACTGTCGGGGTTACAGCCATTAATATTGTCGAGCTTCGTCGCGGGGGAGGGTGTAGGGGGAGGAGCTCCTCTGTCCTCTGCCTTCGACTCCGGTGGAGGGAAAATTTTCAACGAAGATTTCTCAAATTTTAATCGGGGTAGCTTGCGAACCGCGGCGGATACAAGTTTTAAAATAGCCTCGAATAATTTGATTTTCATAATATGAGTTTCGTGCATTAAGTGGTAAGTGTTGTATATTGAGAAAAAAAAATTATGATTTTATTTTCCTTGTATTTTCAATTGAGGCTGATTGTTGAACATTATTGAAGCTATAATCGCTTTGATTTAAATTTGTTAAATTGGAGCGGGCAAACACGAGGAATCAATATTCATTCTCATTTTGCATTGTCTGTTTCATCTTGACGAATTTGACAATATGATGATGTGATTCCTTCAATAATCATTTTATGTCGAATCGATTAGAAATAGCCACCGAGAGTTTTTGAAATTGTTCGTTGGTATTGCGTTCGATGGAACGATAGATTGATTGGATTGATGGAAGTTGGGAAAAGTTTCGTAAATGATCATTGAGATGTATCTGCACTACCAGTTTTACAGACAACTCAAATCTATAGAACACTTCTACAAGTTCCTTGGATGAGTATTATTTTGTTAATGTTTCACTGTCATTTCAATTGAAAACTCGTACAAGAAAATGAAAAAGTTAAGAATCGAAAGGCAATTGCAGTATGTTCCAAACTTTCAATTTCATTCAATTGAGGTGATTGTGATTAATGACCATTAAACAAAGGTGCGTCAGATTTCCGAGATGGAATGGTATCCCATACTAAAGTGTATAGAGGTATACATCGGGTAGATAGTATCTATTATATAGAGTGCGCCTTTGATTGCCGCCTTCGCCGAATCCAGATGAAAAACATTTCTAGAAGCTTATTAAAAAATCTGCTTTGATGAAGTTGTTGCAGAAGTCGCGGGATTGCGAACGAGATATGGATTCGTCATCGCATACATACGTAAAAGTGTACCAAGGAAAGGCGAATATGATGTCATCAATCATTGCGCTATGGCAAAAGAGCGCAGGTTGAGGCATGGTTTATATTCTTATCCATCATGTTCCAAGATTTGGTCGCTTGTTACTGTGCCTGTTTTCTAAACTGAAAAATTTTGTGACGAATAAAAAGCTTACTTGTACTATAAACGAGTGTTACGTATGGATAGATAACAATTTGTTTTCCTGTGTATAGATTTCAAATTATTGGAGATTGTGCTTTAAAATAATCTTTTTTTTTCTCGCACAAAATTAATGTTTACTATGATTTGTGCTGATTGATAAATCTTCGATTATTTTTATTGTCTTGATGACTTGTTTATTTTTATTAACAATTTAAGTATGCGAAAAACTGATCAACAAATAATATTAGTTGCAATGATTCAACACTGTTGTTGTTAGTTTGCTTTTGGTGCCAGTACAGTAAAACGTATTTGATACATTTTTCATTATTATCGTGACCTTTATACTTTAACCATTTGCATTTGAGAGCAAAACCAGTTATCCAGGATATAAAAGAGATTATTTTTTATTCATGAATTTTATTTTATTATCCATGAAAAATTAAGAATACAAGAACTGTATAAGAATAGAGTTTATATTAAATCGATTCTGAGATATAATAAAATGTTTACCCTAGCTACAAATCCACACTTACCATACACTATACCTAAATAACCACTAATTGAATTCAACTGTTTCTAATATTTTCATCTATTATGAGGTTAAATATTGTATCATTAAATATGAACGCGCACATATATTTCTCGTTGTCTCTTCCATTTTTTTTTTATAAATCATAAAACCCCCACACCGCGAAATCTATTGTTGTTCCCAAAAATTTTAACGCCGTTTTCATTCGCAGGTAATGACAATTCTTATATTCTTGATAAAAGAAAAGTTGGATAGGAAAAAAAAGAACCCGCAATGTTACAAGTAGTAACGATCCCGAAGCGAATTATTGAGGCGTATATGTGAATTATAATAATAATAATCATGGGAGTCAAGAGCTTAGTGATGTATGCATATGCAAGATAATAAAGTTTTAACTGATGTTGCCAGGGATATTACTGGACTTTGCATTTATATGTGTATTACATAGTGGCATATATATGACAGGTCGCAGCTCCATAATGAATTGATTTATTACATACTGGATTTCTCATTCGTACTTTTTAAGTTTTTTTATTTTAAGATAATAATTCTGTATTGCATATAATTTTGTTGTTCTCATACATACTTTTATGTCACGCAGTATTTCTTTGATCCTGAAAAGAACACGTGCAAAAAACTATCTCCATCATGTCGAATGCTTTGATCTGCATTGTTGTCAGCTGAAGCAAGTGTCTCCGAAGATGACACAAACTATTCTCGTATTATCAAGGTTCACATTCGACTCCACTTGAATGTGAACACTGTCGCGCCCCATACGATTTTCCAACGGTACGGTTTGCTACCCTTATCTTCGATTTATTCTGTCTAATTAGACTTTGGAGACTGAGCGTAAATATCTGAACGGCAAATTTCTTTTATCTATTCTGAATACATAGTTCCGATTTTTTACATAATCGAACAAATTTATTTTCTTCATATACCAATGACTCGAAAAGGAGTATTCCGTTAACTTATTCAGGATAGTTTGAAAGTCCCATAATCAAACTTTATCGATACAATTTTATGCTTTCTAAACAAAGGGAACTTCGTGATATTACATGGGAAAGCAGTTCCTAAGTACTTTCACGCATATTCACCGTTCCCCTTTTAAAACTATCTGAATCTATCCGCATCTCTTCCCCTTTCTCTCTCTCTCTCTCTTTCTTTCTTGTATTTTTTAGTCCAGCCCACCAGAAGCAGCTCGAATTTGAATAGAATCACGAATGCATCCGCCGTGATTCTTCACTATCAAATGGAGCAAAAGTTCAGGAGCCCTTTAGCTCCGGCCCAGCGTAGTGCGAAGGGGTAAGAGGTCGGCTCTCGCATCTCCGATTTCAAAAGTCGCGAGTTTTCTTTTGCTCTGACTCTATTTCTCGCTCTTTCTCTTTTTCTTTCTCTCGGCGTTTGAAATACAAGGAGGTCGGCAAAGCCACGGAGTTCCCGTCAGTCAGGACGATTTTCTCGGAGTTCTACGGATGTATGGAGTGACTCCTAAGGTGGATAAAGTAAGTGCGCTGTGACTGTTGCATTAAAAATGATTTGTAAGAAATGTATTTGTCGTGCGAACTTAACGAGATTTTGGCGTTTTATGTGTATAAATTAGAGGCATGCATGAAATGACATAACCAAACTATTAGAGGTGATTTATTAGGAGTAGCATGTATCTTATTAATGAAACATGAAATGTATCTGATACCACGATAAGTCTGTCAGTATAACTTGATTTAATTACAATTTCATTCAACAAGTTAATTATATTAATTAAATATATTACTCGTCAGTCTGGAGTTTTTACGCTTAGTCATAGAATTTATTCTAATCATTGTATTGCACTGATGAAGAGTTCTGTTGAGCTCGATACATAGGTAAATATTGTTTTTTAATATTAGATTATATATTTTTTAAATTAAATATTAATTTTTAATCAAATAAAGTTATACTGACGGAATCATCATAAATGTGAATTTTATTATGTTACATTATTACTCGGCTTAGAATCCATTTCTCTAAGAATTGACAATGTGTTTATTTTCATATTTCACCGACTCCAGTTTATTTTTATTGCTAATTCTTAGATAAGAGTGCATGTATGTGCTCACATATACTCGGGAATTATTTGTTCTTGTTGGAAGGATTAGATCGCCGAATATGATTCAAAGATATATCGTGCATTCGTATTTTTTAATTAATAAAAAGAAGAAGAAAAATTCGAGCTGGTGTAATTATAAAAGACAAAAAAATATTAAAAAAAATTAAAAGAGCTCCCTTACACTCCATCTTCTTTTCTATCCTTCTTTTTACCCTCACTATCGTTTTTTTTCTGGCTCGGATGTCTCCCGGCACGTATAGTCGAAGGCGTAGCTCGGGCGTACAATGTATATATATATATATACGCGACTTTGCGCGGGAGTCACAGGTGCGCGCGATCCGACACGTGCGCGAAGGCTCGTAACTTTTCAACTAAATAACCTACAGTTTGAAGCCTTGGTCCGCGCGGGCGACGAGGCGCTCACTTCCAGCTCTAAGGCGTCTCCGCCATCTCTCGGACTCGTCCCGACTCTCTGGGATCTCCGGTCTTCGTCTCATAGCGTAAACGACCTGTGTGCGTAAAGTTCGATTGTAATGCTTGTTTTTTTTTTTTTTTTTTTTAATGTAAAACAAGTGAGACGATTAATAGTGTTTTGTTTTCTTTGTTGAGAGTATTGGTTCACAAGTACTTGGAAGAGGTTTTATGTGGCGCTTTTTGGAAAAAGCTTTTGTTTATTCGAAGTACTTACGTATTCTAACAGAATGGACGTAAGATTATAAAGGTATAAGAGTACAGATAACGTAAGGCATATGTTTTTTAGTATTAGTATTTAGTATATAATGTAAACACACATGCGCACACACCCACACAGGCATGCGCTCGCGCGCGTGCATAATATATATATATATATATATATATATATATATATATATATATATTTTTTTTTTTTTATTTAGACATATTATATAAACATATTTATATTTTACAGATTTGAAGTGTATACAGGATTAAGTGATGATAGATTTTCGGGGAGTTAGTCCCTAAATATAATATTCCAGAAGTTTATTATTATAACGGATCATACATATCTCATACTAGAATTCTACTATATATAATTGCTACAATGCAATGTAGTGACATAAATTATATAACGGATAAACGTTAGAGGGTATTTTACAGTATTTTATTCAAATGTGGAAAGATTCTAGCCAGAAATCGAACGTTACCTTGAGCGGTTCAGATTTCATAGTAATGAATAGGTTGATTTTTAGCCCGTAAGACATTCATACTTACTTTCGTTCATGAGGAAACTACTATTCATGCAAAATGTACTATTTTAATCCATTGAAATAAAACGTATGTGAATTAATTTACGACCGCTTTATGTTTCGCATTATTAACTTTACGCGAGATTTGGAAGAATCGGTAAATTCTGGATCGGGCGAAAATTTGACAAAAATGTTTCTCGAACAGATTTAATTAATTAATTAATTTTTCTTCGTTTTCGTAAAAGTAAATTTCCATCCATTCCTAAAAGTTATCGATCGGATAATTATGTTTGTTCTAATTAAATTAATCTTCACGGAGAAAGTTAAAGGAAAATTTTTATTTTTCTTTTGCCATACCGTCAATAATATTTTATCTTATACTGTAATGGCTAGGGATATACTTGTTTTTGTAGGAGAGCGCCATCCTGCTCGCGGTGCTATTTTGTACTATTCTCAGTTCTCGTGTTCGAGCTCCATTATGATCCGCTGTTTGGCGTTGTAAGTCGCATTTGAAACGACCGCTTTCTCATGCCCGTATCGCAAGTTTATTACTTACTTTTTATTCAATAAATATAATTGATATAGTGTGTATAGCAATAGGACTTTGGAACGCTTTTGAGTATCACTATTTCTCTATCTCTCTCTCATTCTCTATGGTTGTTTTGTTTTTTTTTCTGCATTGTTGCTCACTCAGAAACACAGGTAATCGAAAATAATTGGAAAACAAATACATAAAGTTATAATGAATGTATAAAAATTTTTCACTATTTATATTTTCAAAAATTTTAATTGAGGTTTAACTAGTTGCAACTTTTAAAATTGTAATAGTTATGTATTAATTAATAGCGCAAGTATAACTTTTGATATATGTTTGTGATATATAAATAAAGTTTGTCTTTAAAACATTTATTCGATAATAAATGAACATTGATTTTTTTAAATTAATATAAATACAAAATTAATTGAATAACAATTTAAATGAGCAACAAAATCTTATTCAAACATTTAAACTAAAATTGCAAACCAAATTTGTTTGTAATACTATTAGCTTTAAATTAAGAAACTAGAAAAGGTTTAAGAATAACTGTAAATAAAATATTTTTCATTTAAAAAAAAGAAATAATTCAGGTTCGAAAATAGTATCATACTATAACCGCCATATTTGCGCAAGAAAGAGGAAAGAGAGAGAGAGAGAGAGAGAGAGAGAGAGAGAGTGAGCGAGGATATGAGCAGGTTTACTAGTTTATTTCCTACAAAAAGACTTATTTATTACGAGTCTCGATACAAAAACAAGGCGTTTTACATCTAGGCCCAATTTAGTTAATTGTTCAATTTACGATAGTAAATTTCTCATTTCGTAAAACAAGCCTTTAGGTAGCCAAAAACAAATATATCTATAATCAAAGAAATTTCTATATTAGCCAGGAGCTTTTTACGAACCATACTACCATAGGGTACTATTCCAACTGTATGTATTGTGCGTATCTCTAAATCATTTGAAAATAACATATTAAATGAATTTGTATTTTTACACTCTGCACTCTCTCTCTCTCTCTCTCTCTCTCCCGACCCACGGTCCCGAGGCCAAAATCCAGATCCTTCAAACGTCTCAAAAACTAAACCCCCGAGAATACGCGGCCGCGTCGCAAATCCTCGGCTGCGCTCGGCTATGGGCGTGCTACCGTCGACTCCGCGCGCGATTTCTCGTAAAACCAGTTGCGTAGTCCTGCCTCGGGGAGAAGGAAAGGGGCGCGGGGGTGGTGGAAGAGCGTCGCATCCGCACGGCCGTCCTAAATCCTCCTTACTGGCAGCTCCTCGGCGCCTCTCGCGCCTGCCTCTCGCGACGCATTAATCTTGCAGATTTTTTAACGAATAGACCAGCGATAGTTACGGTGTGCGCGCGCGCGCGCGCTCGTGCATTACGTGATCTCGTAAAAATGATAATGGTCCCGCAGCGCGGAGGTGGACTCGAGGGCGGGGGAGGGGGTTGGGAATTCGCGTCGTGCCTGGAACGTGAGTCGTTGTCTAACGACGACCGAAAAGACTTTTGTTGAGGGTGAGGGGCGGGTCTTAGTGTTGCGAGTAGGTTAGAATTATTGACAGTAGAGGGTGGGGTTCTTGTTGCATTGTATGATAACATTAGTTCACCGATTCTTTATTTGGATGCATTAATGGCAACGAGCTCGCGTAATATTCGCTCTTTTATCACTGCTGATCGTGTCCTCCTTAGAGGATGAACTAAAGATTAGCTTTTAATTCATGATTATATATATATATATATATATATATATATATATATATATATATATATATATATTATCATTAAGGCAACTGTATCTGATTATGCGTATTCTGAAATTTCATTCATTTGTTATTTGGCTACTAATGTTTTTTTCAGAGAAAATCGGATGCCGTAAAAAAAAAAGAATTTTATCTATCGAAACTGCGATATTGAGAAATACGCATAGAAAATGCAAGACATTACAAATTTCTCAAAATTCATAAAAATTTTTATTAAATAATTTTTTTATTATCTTTATTTAAACATTTCAATTTCTAATGTATTTATAGTATTTTTTAAAGATTTGGAAATTCACGACAAATACTTTTTTAAAACAGAGCCTTTAAAAAAACTTTTCAGGCTTACCACCGTCATAGGCAACATTCAACTTCGGCTATGATAAATTATTTTTCGTGATATTTTTATGTTTTGGAGTTCAGTATGACAAGTAGGGAGTCAAAATTAAAAAAAAATAAAATTGATGGATTCAATTTGACGGACTATTTCTAAAATCTTTGTGGATTTTTAAAATAAATCTCATCAAATGATTTTACTTGACCATTGATTTACTGATCACCTCTTTTATTTGCAAAAATGATAGATAATAATAGATAATAGTAAGAAAAAAAAATATATATATAAATATTAATTATATATAATTAATTAGTTTTAAGATTTTTATTTAACTGGAACGTATAAAGTCTGAGAATATATCAATTTGTACCCTGAAAATCTCCTTTCCCAACCTTATATCGACAAAAAAAAATTGACGACGATGTGAATATTGCATTTTTTACCTAGCCTGGGCGTATTTAAAAATCATGTGTTCGCGTCAGTCGTATATTATACTTTGTTTAGGTTTAGGCATTTATTGCTTTAGAAGCTGCAGACGGATGAGGATCGTTTGTGCGGAGGGTAGCGACGGCAATAGAAATGGTTTTTCGTAGTTCACGGGACTTTTGGGAGATTCATTCGAGCGCGCACGTTGCAGAGAGAGAGAGAGAGAGAGAGAGAGAGAGAGAGAGAGAGAGAGAGAGAGAGAGAGAGAGAGAGGAGAGAGTAAGAGTGTAATTCGTTTTTACAATACGTGAACGTATAATTTTAGGATTAGTTCTACTACTGATCAGCTTGAGTGAGGGAGGTAAGCTCTTCGAATGTGATTTATTCTTGTCTAAAGGTACGGAGAATTCTTTCGAGTCTCATAAGAATCATTTTATTAGCGGTAAGATTTACTTGTAAGATACCTTAACAACGAACTTTTAAATAAACTTTTTGTACGGTTTTTTTACTCCGTTCACCGAGAGGAGACTTTTTATTTAAACTTTTTACTTTGATGCTAATCCATTTAACGTATTATGATTATTATTGATTGCGAAAATTTCGGTCGTTGATTGACAATGTTCGTAGTAATCTTTTTAACTTCCCTTATAATATTTCGATTCGAATTTAAATAATTTTTTTGTTTATTTACATTCAGAATCAATTTTATTTGTAAGCAAGGGATTTTCCATAGTCTTTATTTAAAGCCAATTACGAAATATATAAATATTGTCAAAATTAATGCAATAGTGTTTAGACTTTTTGATGTATATATAAAAATTTATTTGATATGTATATTAGAAGTTTGAGCTAGAACGAAAAAATGAGTTAATCAATATGGTTGCATAATTAATTTATACCGTAGACAATTTTCAATTGTAAAAAGGACGGAAATCAATCTGAATATTTCAAGAAATAATATAGAAAGCCGGCAATATCAACATCCATATGCGAAACTTGTACGGCTTACTAATATAAATGAGCCGCCCTCTACCGTACGAGCTCGACTTTTTCAATAATTGCGCGTTCACGGGCCGAATCGCCGGACATCCGGATTCTTTATATCCCTCCAGACGCTCTTTATATCGCTCCCGCCGCGTTTTTTTTTTCGCTGCCCGCCCTAGCGAGCAGTACACCTTAAACGGCATATTCGCCGTAGCTTTACGACGGTCGATGTCGACTTTATTCCCTCAACCTTCCCCCCCCCCCTCCTCACCACGCCTTCGCCCCCATGGGCATCGACACCGACGACGTCGGCGATATCCCAAGTATCGTTTACGCGGCCGGTCGGTTTGATCCGTCGTATCCTCGAGTTCGGATACGACGAAATAATGCAAGAAAAGAAGGATGGAGAGAAAAAAGAACAATAATCCCTTCCTCTCTTCGATGGTTAGGCGACAATTTTCTGTTTACGACTAACTTCGTAAACAGTATTCATTTCTGCCACTCTGTTTCCCTTGATATATATATATATATATATATATATATATATATATATATATATATTCTTGTCGCAATGAATGATCAAACCGATGCCTAGTACAAATAAAAGTTTGTTGAGATGTAAAAAGAAGAAGGAAAAAAAAACAGCACGCCCCAGCCGTCCGCGTGAAAATGAGTTCAGCTCTTAAAAACAGAACGGACCAGCGGAGTGCGGGTGAGATTCGGGGAGGGACGGGGCGGGAGGGGGATTGTAGTACGTTTTACGACAGCTTTATGATCGAAATAGAATTGTTGGGAGAA
Organism: Sycobia sp. Sy_11; assembly: GCA_018907035.1. Classification (NCBI taxonomy): domain Eukaryota; kingdom Metazoa; phylum Arthropoda; class Insecta; order Hymenoptera; family Epichrysomallidae; genus Sycobia; species Sycobia sp. Sy_11. The sequence goes on along the minus strand of JACCIC010000323.1, from coordinate 117,105 downwards.
ATTGGGCGCGCGAGTGTATTTCTGAAAGTGTTCCTGGTGCTTGAAATATGAGAATCGAACGAGTCGAGGAAGGGGGCGAAAAAAAGGTTGCACCGATAGAAAGCTATTTAAAGAAATAGAAATGTTGCTTTATTACCCTTAGATGAAATTTTTCGCTTTACTCCACCATACTGCACCTTTTTAATATTTTACTTACGCAGATATTAATTGTAATTAAAGATTTACAATCGCTACCTAAATTATGATCGTTTACACTAATGCGCATTTTATTATACAAAGTACAATAGTGACGCGAAAACTTAGTACAATTGTCTCGGTATTTTTGTCAAAAAGTTTCATTATCATCATAGAACGATAAAATAATATAAAACACACAAATAATGGGATCATAATGAAAAATTCCAGATCAGTTAATCCAAGCTATTAAGAGGATTGCCACTTTTCTTGGATGTCGATTATACAAAAAAAAAGAAGCCTGTTCTTGAAAAAAGTATGACTTGAACTTAAACTTTACAGCTACTTAACACTGCGTCATTGTATAAATTATAGTTATCTATAATCTTTATTTGCATTTATTCCGGGTTATGCAAAGTTCCGAGGGGATTCGTCGAGCAGACGAGAACGATGCATAACGAGAGCGTTTCGTGAATTATCTTGATAATTTTTTCCCATCGCATTTTCAGACGCTGCGCGCATTCAGGCCCGTCGACGAGCTCGCTGGACACTTTGCCGGTGTACACATAGAATGATCGACGAAAGTTGGCAACAATTTAATAAGTGGGCGTAGAATATTCCTTCAAGCCGGGCATTTTATACTCGGTCGGTAAAAATTGAGTATATCGCGTATCCCCTTAACTCCTTAAAACATTAATGCCATTTTCTTCGGTGCACCTCTTGTAAAAAACGTAAGAGCCCTCGCTATAAAACACGCACGAGATGAAATAGCGCCGCCATTTTGCCCGGAATAATGGCCCTCGGAATTGTACCTTCTCGTGCATAATTTTTAATTGAAAAAGATATTCTTTCCCATCTTACTTGTCAGTAATAAATCTGTCGAGAATTTTATAAATTGTCTTCCATATATTTAATACTATTAAGAAACTCAAATACAGTGAAATACCGAACAAACGATTAAACAAACAATATTTTTCATGATTGTAATAATGTTTTATATTTGCACTTAATAAATTAAATATGAAAAATAAAATGAAAAATATAATGAAAAAATTATAATGCAATCCAAAATACAAGATCATTGACGACTCTGCTACAATACGTTTAGACATAGCATTGTATTTTTTCTGGGTGCTGTAAAATTTTTATGTACTTATTTTCAAAATATATTCATAAAGTCTGATAAGTCTTTTCTAGTGATTTGTAGTAGGGCAAGATTCTATTCATAGAAATTATTGAAGAAGCAATTTGAGCAATAAATCTGGGAGCCGAGGGCATTTCAAAATTAACAATTAAGAATTCTTAATGGGATAATTAAAAATTTCTCATAGTCCCTGCCCCTCTTTCTGCATGGATATTCAAGTAAATACGCGCTTAATCCAGAAAGCTTAGAAAAGATTTAGCCGACGAGTCTTAACCTGAATTCCAAGACGCTATACGAGCGGGACGAAAAAATTTTTCCCACCGCGTCAATGCATAAATCCCGCACGCCCAGCTGGCGTTTCCGTATTACATGGCGAACTTCTCGTCTGCCTTTGCCCTCGTCCGCCTCCTCCCCCCAGCCCAACGCCTCCCCAGATTTATATTTGAGCCAGCCCTCCCTCGTTATAATCAGTGCTCGTTAAACAGTAATTAAAAGGAATTCAGATCACGTACGCGTACGGGCGGCCCGAAAGGAGGCCACGTTACAGGGGCGTTAATGCCGGCGCCCGTTGGCCCCGGCCGCAATGGCCATCGGCCTGCGTCGCCGTCCCTTGGTTAATCATTGCCGGGTGCGGCGGGGTTCGGGGAGGGTGGAGGGGGTGGCGGGCGCGGGGCCGGGAAAGGCGAAAAGTGCGAGGGGAAAATCCCTCATGATTTTACGGCCAGCGGGCCGCTGCCAGCGCCACCGCAGTCGCGAGTTACGAGATGACGGAGCGAGCGCGAGGTGAGAGAGAGAGAGAGAGAGAGAGAGAGAGAGAGAGAGAGTCGGCGAAGGGATGAGGCAGGGCGAACGATCGCGCGTGGAGAAATATATAATGTTTCCGTATATCAAGCTCGCTAAACCTAAGGTGGTTGGTGGGGGGGGGGGTGGTGGATTTACGACGAGCTCAAAGTGAGGAGCGAAAGGTGGTGTGGAGACGGGAGAGGGGGGATTGAATTATTTTATAGAACGCCCGTGGTCTATTGACTGTTCCCGGGTGGGGGCGACAGTCGTATTACCGAGGTGGGGGGAGGGGGCGGCGCGAGTGTAGTCAGTGAAAACGGCCCGGCTGCGGTGAGACGCTCCGTGGCGCCGTCGGGAGGGTAAACTACTGCGTTATTGCTCGTCGCGGCTGGATCGTTAAAGTGTGGTAAGATAAAAATCCAAGTAGCATAGGAATATTCTTTGGGGTTAGATTGTAAGCTTTATCAGGTGCTTTTCCCCGACGTACTATCGCGTTTTCTTTGAAAATTGTTAAAAATAAATGTAAGACGCGTCCACACGGTTGACAAAGCAATATTCCATTGTATAGTGTAATATGGGATATTTTTAGGAATATTGTGTGCATGTTCAAATATGTACGAAATAAAATTGAATGGAATTGAATTGAACTGAATATGTGTGGAATAAAAAAAAGAAAATATTCTTTACAAAAAATGTTAAAAAATTTAACTCTCACTAAATTATTCACCAAAATATTTACTAAAAAGAAATCTTGAACTGGAATAATGTATATAATATTGATGATAATTCAGTCAATAAGAAATATTTTCATTAGGAAAATGGGGGCTTTACTATGGGTCACGTGTTTTTCTTCTGAGTTAACAATTTAATAAATAGTTTTAATACTTTTGAATTGTACTCAATTATATCGTAGCATAATTAAAAAATAAAATTTCACATTATTGCTTAGTTTAGAAGTCACTTGTTTTAGTTTTTAATTATTAGATACACTAAAGAGAAAGAGAAAATATAAAATTATAATTAACAATATTGAAGGATCACGTAGTAAACATGTAATTATGTAAATTATTAGAAAATTTCTAATTAGGCATTGATTGAAACCGTTAGAATATTTTTTATTCAATCAATTCAAGTTTTAGTTGATTTAGGTGTCTGAGTAATATTTTGATATTAATTTCCACTACAAGTAGATATATTAAAAGAATTTAGTTGATTATATTTGTAATAGTAAATTCAGAATAAGTAATTCTTATTACAGAATTTAGAATCTTAAAGAATCTATTTCATAATATATAGTACAATTTGCTGATTAGAAAGTACATGAAGTTGGTCTGAAACGAGATACGACGTATCTCAAAAATGAAACATTATGTTTTTATTTTGTAGAATTTAAATGAATGGAAAATTAGAAATAAATCATTCTCAGGAGTTTACTCTTACAAATCATCCATTTATTAAAAGGAAAATATTCTGATACATTATTGAGTTGTAGGCTTAAAAAACTAGTGTAAAGTAATAATTTTTTCTGAACGTGGTTTCGTTATATAATGTATTTACAGACTCGTCATTTCCATTCGCTTACAGGGTAATAATATAGACCGAGAATTTGAATCTCCTTAAGCCGTGAAAAGCGCTTGCTACCAATCGGCGATCTAATCTATTAGACAGAAATTGCTCAGGACTTCAAAATCCCAATTTTCACCTATGAAATTGAAAATTTTCAAAAATTCGACTCGAAAATTCGACCGCAGCCACATTAACGACTTATCGGACACAAAGGAGCAGAAAACAAATGCGCGAAATCAGCGGCATTGTTACCCCAGGACCCCCCGTCATTTCTACCGGACGAGCCCGTAAACATCCGCGCGCGGACCGACCGCCGACATCCGCGTCCCGACGGCCGGTCCCGCGCGGCCAAAAACGCCAACAGCACAGTACACAGAGCACACCGCATCGCTCCTCCTTCTGCCGACCGGCTGGCGGAATCGCTGCGCCGGGGATACCTCCCCCCGCCACCCTTTGCGAGTGCGGCGGTGCCGAGCGAGGCTTTGTTGTTGTTGTTGTTGTTGTTGTTGTTGCATATATATATATATATATATATATATATATATATATATATATATATGCATAACAACGGCCGCGATAGCGTACATATAATTGGGCGACCGGGCGGATAAGCGACTCGGATTATTCTCGGCCGTCCGCGCGCCCGCCGGCTGGATGCGGGAAATTATTTTCCGGCTGGATCGGCGCGCGGGCGGGCGTTGCAGAGGATCCCTATCGCTTTTCGGAGTCAGCCAATGGGGGCGTCGCGGTCGCTCCCAGCACGGACTTTAGCGGGTGATATCGGCGCCTCGCGTTCCCGAGCTCGACGCGTGCTTCGATGGTTTGGATTTTTTTATTTTTTTTTTGGAAAAGAGTACGCATCCGTCCGCGCAACGAGATGATAAATGGTTAAAAAGGAAATTCTGTAGCGAGGAGGATGGGCTCGTTCACTCGCTATCATTGCCAAAACTCGACTTTGTTGGGAAAACCGGCCATATCTATATAATAACGACATTAATGTAAATTCATTTCTGCGTAACACACGAACATCGCCACAGACGTGTGCATTGCCATAATAATAATATTACGTTCGTTAGAAAACTACGCTCTGGAGCTCGAGACAACTAATAGGCGGCTCGCTCGACCAAGCCTCCATTGTGCGATGCACCAGATGTCGGACTCGCCGGGACCCATGCCCCCCGAAGCATTGTATCTCAGCGATCCATACAGAGATTCATAAGATAAAATTAACATATGAATGATGCGAACAGAAGCACGAGCTATACGCACACCACTTTACTACCTTTCTCGATACACATAAATAATTATGATAATTGTATAGCCGCGATTAGTATTGATTTGAATAAAAACAGGCGAAATAACTGTATGTCCTCTTAAAAAATAATGTATTTTTTTAATGGATTTTTTTTTAATGAAAATTTAAGAAACCTCCACTCCTCCCTCTCAGAGGGACTATCTAAACTCCCACTATCTTTAAAACTAAATTTGCTGAAAATTATAGGACTATTTTCTTTGTGTTTAAAAATACACGAAAACAGGTGCGGAACAAAGTTTACAAAATAATAAAAGAATAAAACGTACATTAACATGAAATTAAATTTGTTGATTCCCGATGAACAAGAAATTCAGAAGCATGAAACAATGCGAAAAAGATCGTCATTTTCATGTCTACATTTAAATAATAGTAGTGATTAATTCGATAACAGTCAGTTGTACAAAATTATTAGTCCAATTGAAGTCAGAGAATAAAATTACGTCTTCTAACAATACGATTGTGGTTTTCATATCGAATAGGCGGTCAACGTATGTACCAGTTTTAGCCTACATTTTGCACCATTAAAACCGAAAAGTCATATCTAAAAACATTATAAAATTTTTAAGATATTTCAACTTCAGAATTGTAAGAATCAGTAATGGATTCTTTTGCATATAAATAAAATATATCTGAACCATTGTCGACTAATTTTATAAAAAAATAATAAATAAAACAAAAACTATTGTTTTACCAACATAATCTTAAATAATAACTGAAAATAAATGCTGTAAAAGATATTGTTGTCGTTTCATCCCATTAATTATTTTTGTTACTTCATTTTTTTTAATAAAAGGTAGAAATAAACGTTAGAAGTAAATCAATTCCATTAAAACTAAAATTGAAAAAAAGTAAATAAAGAAGAAGTAAATCATCTGTCAAGTAAACATTAGGTTATTGGATTATATTAAGTGATTCGGATTTTCTTTGTGAAACTATACTAAAATAGTAAATTTAATTGATTTACCTGCAACTTGTACTTGTTGAAAATATTTTACAAATGTATTATTTTCGAGAATATACAAAATCTGTCACTGAAACATTAGTTTCTTGTGATAATGATAATTCTCCCACTCTTTAGATATTAATTTTTATATAGAAATCGAGATTTTATTTTTCCTTTTTTACACGCGCAGAAAAACAGAAGGTATCATCGCCCTCTGGCTAATTATGTCGTTGACAAAAGTTTGCCACACAGCTCACCCCCTTGCTTCCGCAGCGCGCGCGCGCGAAACAATAGGCCCTCCCACGGACGAAGTTTCTCCGTGTCCATACCGTAATAGCTCGGCCCGCAGCCGTAAAACTACGAGGGTACAGTTTCCACGAGTGTCGAAATCCATTTTGACAGGGGCATGGCGGTAGGGGGTATGGGGTACGGGGGGAGGGGGGGGGAGGGTGGCCTATACGCCCGCGATTTCGGCTGCGTGCGCAACCGTGTAACAATAATTGTCGCGGAAATATAAGCGGAAAATCGTAAAATATCGCGAAATTCGAAACGCATCTCGCTGTTAACGCGGGTGCCGGCGACGGGGGCGACGGGGGAGGGGGCGTGGGCTGTATTAAACTTTACGCTCTAAGTTTGCCCTGTACGTTCGGCTATTCCGCTTTCTTTTTTTCACCAACGATACTACAAATAAAAAAGGCAATAGTATAATGTACGAGATTGAGTAGAAGCAATAATCTTAGACACTTATCCGATATTTTTGAGAATTGAGCTTGTTCTTCACCGCGTGTACTAATTTCATAATAGGTCATAAACGCCCTGCGCATCAGCCAACCCTGAGTCATATAGTCTACAAATTCGCCAATTACGAAGTCTATTAAATGTGCAGGAAACGTTAGATAACTGCACAGAAAATGAGTGAAAACAATAATCAGTCAGCATACGGGTGCTTTAGTCCCAGAATTATAAATAATAATTGAATTTGTTATACAAAAATTATTAACAAAAATAACTGTTTTGTCAAAAAAATAAACTGAATTTATCATAATCATTTTAGATTATTTATGTAAAAATGAAGAACTGATACAATTTTGATCTTTAATAAAACTAATGCGCGAAGTAGACAACTGTCTATGATTCAAACGTTAGTGATAGCATCTTTGGGTACTTGTGATAGTGTTTCTATATTTTTGTTCAATACTGATTTTTCTCCTTACCCGTTAAGGATAACGCAAAATTGCACGATCGCTACACGAGGCCAAGTTTTGACCCCTTGAAACAATTTATACCGATCAGGTTTACGTTCGTGCCGAGAATAAATATTCCTCTGTCCTTTTTTTCTGTGGGGAGCAGGATTTTTTCGTGAGGCTTTCATCGAGCGCGGAATCGAGGCTCTCAGCTTTCTCTAATGTACGCGCATTTACCAACGAGGCCTGCTTTGATCGATGAAATTTATGTTTCCTGTTTCCTTAATTAAAAGTTTAATTTGTTATATAAAACTCTTGGCGTTAGCAGGAAAACTTTTGGCGCTCGTCGTAAAAAAAACATTTTTCAACGTTGATGGATAACTTTGGTATGGATTTGAAACTGTTTTTTTTTTTAATGTTAATACTTCTTTCTTTCTGAATTTTATACCCATTTTATTATAATTATTTATTCTTATTGTATTTATGATTTTTGTAAATTTTTACATCTTTTATTAATATAAGATATATAGCATTAATAAATGATAATCCGTAGTTATTATATTTATAATAATTTAGTCCTATATTATATCAATTAACGAATGAGTACAGTTTATTAAAATTAATAAATATTGAATATTTCACACTCATTCGGCTAATTATATATTATATTTCAGTCGTTAACTCACTTTTCTTTTCCTTGTTTGAGATTAAACAGATTATTACAGAATAAGATTTTATGTTTCTTATTGTGTGAAAAATTCTATCCAGATATTTAAAGAATCATTGTGAATTCATAATATTACATTCATCTCTGATTAGGATTTAAAAATAATTTTAAAATACAAAGAATTTCTATGTATGAGTAGGAGATTCAAATTGTTCGAAGCAATGAAATACGTTATATTGCGACAGGGAAGATACACTTAAACAAAGAACCAGTAACTTTTTGTTTCTTAAAACTTTGTTCGCTCTTTCATATCGTTTTGACACTATACAAACAAGCTTTTTCTAAGAATGTCTCTTGCTTGGACCATAAGAAATCACTATGTATTATTAATGCTAAGTTTTAATTGGAACAATTTTGGTTAATGAGCAAAGACCATTTCAGGATTAAAAATATTTCTGAGGAATCATGTTCAGTTCATTTTTATGTTTATCAATTTCAATGAACATATCCTTTTCTTTTCACTGCTTCAGTTTATAAAAGAAAACTATAAAAATTTTTTTACGAAAGTTCTTGGACGATCAATCACTGTTATTTGAAGTATATGCATTAGATGTAAGAAAAAATCCAGTCCTTATTTTTTTATTGTCAAATGAAAGTTTATTTATCATCAAAATATTTATTTTCAAATAATACTGTATCAAATGGTATTAATTTTTTTCCTCGCTATTTATATCTTAGGTATATAATATAGGTCGTTTAATTCCGGTTCTTATAAGGACAAATATAGTCCTTACCTAGTACGGGGAGACTTCTTTACGAACCTCGTTACAATCCTCGGCTTCGCCTCGGGCTGTAAACCTCTCATTTCGTAAATAAAGCGTTTCCGTAGCCGATAAAGAATGTACTATTTGCTTTATCAGATTCAATATATCTAATAATATAATATATATAATTTCATTCAATTTGATCATTCAATCTAAAAGTACGTTATGTAAAAACATAAACAAGGATAATTAGAATGACAGGTTAGAAAAACAAAATTTCTACAAAGTATGTACATTTTTCAAATATTTTATGTGAAATTTGATCAATTATTTCAACATATAATTTCCAAGAATTTGGTATATATAGGTTATAAGGTAACTCTGGAAAAGTAAAAATTTCATCACTAATGAACTAAAGGAACTAAATTCAAATTTCATTTGAATGAAAAAAAGTAATGCATTCATTTTTCTTCTTATATTTCAAATATTTAATCAAGCTGGGAGTGATTGATGAAATAGTCACTGTAGACTACCATTGTAAATGATGTATACTACGGTGATGAATAATGCAGTGGCTAACGTAGGATTAAAATATGAACATTTGTCAAAATGGTTTACGTGAATTTTTTTACGACAAGATTTTGGCTTTCATTTTTATAAATACGGTAGGTTTAGAGCCATATCATATGTATGAAATGCATATACTTCGAACACACTGGAATATTCCCAATCGTTTCTTTAGATTTGCAGTTTTTGGCAATTAATCGTATTCCAAAGAAATTATTTGCTAATATAGGTAGTTTTAATTTATTAGTTTGAGATCTTGTAAGAAATTACACAACACTGTTATTGAGGCGGTTTATAAAAATTTTGAATAACGAACCCTTAAATTCATCCGTACCCGCAACCATATTGCCGATCACGATAACCGAATCCGTGATAAAATTAGCAGAGCGCCCCCGGACTCGGGGATTCACGAGACGAATTCCGGGGCCTCGGTACATTTCCGGCAATAATCACAGCTCCCGCATCGCTCCGGAGTCGCTTCGTTGGCCGCGGCACAGAGCGGCCGCGGGCGCAGTCAGAGCGCCTCCCGCGGGAGCCCTTCTGTGTTTCCGGTATCCCCCCCCCTTACGCTCCCTCCTCCGCTCCTCGTTACCACGACGAACTGGCCAGCTTCTTCCGCCTCGGGCCGCCAGGGACGGGATTAGCAGCCGTCGGAGGATATATATATAAGTATATGCGCCTCTTTTGTTACGGGGGCCGGCCGAAATAAAGCGGGCGAAAGTTCGATTACAGTATGAAAGGGGCGGGGAGCGCGGTTCTTTATGCGTGGTCGAGCAGTCGGACGAGAGAAACAGCGCGGTTTAATCATTAGGAGGGGGGCCTTCAGTCTCCGGGCTGCAATTTAGATTTAAGTTACTAATAAATCTATGGTTCGTATCAGTGGTGCACTTAGAGGGCCAATAAAGCGTTTTCCTCGTTAATTTTTTGTTGTTGTTGGGAGACCGCTAGATACACAATATATAAATATATATGTATATATATATATATATATATATATATATATATATATATATGTATATTATATTTAGATTACGTAGTTGATATAAGAAATACTTAAAATATACGATAAAAAATTAGGAAAAATCATTCGTAAGGGTTCGTAAAACATTTCCTTTCTGTTTTACTTAATATCACTCAAATTTATTGATTAATAATGGCGCAAAATAGTTTACATGCACTTTATTTTTTATCGAAATAAAGAAAAAGAATGATGCTAAATCGCACCGATAAGCACCGATAAACACGATATTAAAAAAGACTTGTTTTTAAAATTCTAAGTTTATTTACTATCTTATATCCCGAAGGAAAGGCAACCTGAAGATATTTATTAATTTAGAATTAATTGAGAAACTTGTTTCGAACGTAATTTCTTATACACGGGAACCTAAACGTTTCCCCAAAGCTTTGCTCGAACTACTCGCTTTTACTCTCAAGAACTCGATCATTCGGTGCAAATATTAAGGAAGGAAAAAAAACATACCGAGCCGTATAGAACTGCGGCGCGGCATCGTAAATATCGAAAAATTGGAAATCGGTTAGCCGCTTGCTTACTTTCCCCTTCCAACGCCAGCTCCTCATTCTTCTCGGACACAATATGAAAAGCGTCGACGTAGACATGTCATATATATATATATATATATATATATATATATATATATATATATATCCTGTGATATCAAAATCATATTGAAAATTTAAAATCCGCGTTATCCAGATCGTACAGACGGAGCTATAAGATGCTCTTTCAACCCTTTTCAATTTCGCCCTTTTCTCGGGCCAGGGGCTGCAGAAGGAAAACCGCTTTACTGATATTGCGGGGGACGGATTAACGATAACCCCCCCCCCTTCCGACCCAGAATTTTCATTTAGATTTGCTAATTTTCGGAGGCAACATTGGCTCAATATTGAATTTTTTACGTATTATCGCCAATATGGAGCAGTGCATTGTTGTTTGATTTATTGCGGGGCGCTGATTAAAGTTTTAAGGTAATTTTCTAGCAGAAACTTCGAAAATGAAAAATATATTATTATGGATCGAGCATCGTATTAATGTCTTGGTAAATTTTCTCGATCGTTAAAATTCATTATTAGTCATTATTCGAAAATATTCTCGTACATGAAATCAATGATTTGGATCTCAGAAATAAATAAACGATAGATGAATTTCTTGTAATTTTTAAAAAAGTAATGCACCATTGGCATTCATTGTATTCAAAACCAATTTGTCGAATACAGTAAATTTATATAATTTCTTTGAATGTAATATAAAAATCGATTATTATCAGCTCAAGAAAAGTTTAAGCTTTATGATTTTTATACCAAATATGTATTTAAAATTTTTTATCGTAACAAGGGTTTTCTTTTGCATAATTTTACTATACTTGATAAAATAAGTACTTTTAAGATGTCAATAATAAATGATATAATATAGATGTTAAAGCAAATTTCATAAAAAAATTATAAATATCTCTACAAAACGCACCGATATATTATTATTCTACTAACCAGAACTAATTTTTAATTCAAAATTACTTAAATTCAAAATAATAAATTTACTAGACAGTTCTGGATTTTAATACAAATGGACGATTCTGCTGTTTTATTATTCAGATGAAACGACAAAAATGAATAAAAGCACGTAATATTCATTTATGCCGACTTTACCGACATACCGGTTTTCTATCCTTTCTCAAGCCACGGAAGTTACGAGTAAAGTTTCGTTTTAAAAAATATGCAATATCTTTTAACAAGAAATGTATTATGTGGAATTAAATGAAGAGATGGTTACTGGAACAGTCAAACACAAATGAACGTAAGCACGGCCAATTAAATAATATGCGCTAAAAGGCACGTCAATTAACACGACACAATTATTTAAATATGTGCCTTTTGTAAACGGAAAGAAACAGAATGTAAATATGTCTTTAAAATTTTAAAAACGATTATATCACATTTCAGAGATTTAGGTTTTTTTGTTAATCGACCTTCAACCAGGAACTGCAAGTTATATAAGGCTTGCAATTTATTTTGTAAATAGTATGTATTTTTACAATTTTTTGTAAGTAGTATTTATTTGTTTCATATTTATTTATTTGCATTTACTGAAAAATTAGTTTTATCGAATGTGATAGTTGCAAGAAACTCTTAGTTATTTTCTGTTTAATGTCTTCTCTTTTTATTTAGTTTTAGTTTTATGTATTCCTGTGAAGTGGCATATATATATATAGAGTACTGTGCACAGAAAATTTAAAAATCTACCTGAAATAACTGCATTAATTTATTGAATATTTGTATACTGCTTTGATCGGGCACGCAGAAAAATAATGCTTAAAAAATCATAAAATTTTGGTAAATACATATGAATTGTAATTTATTTTTATTCGACAATATCTATATTATGAAAATAATTTGACAATCAGGGGAACACGTGAATGTTGTGTGAAAGCCGATACGTGGGAAGCCTATCATTAATATATTTCACCTTAAAACGTGAATCGAAATTTGCATTGCTAGGTTTTTGGCAGAAAATTATCTCATTTAAATAAATTGTAACGAAAGAAAATTGTGCATAATAATTGTTTCTGACAGCTACTGGATTTTAACGATACGATGAATGTACGCGATATCGTGACAGAATTACGAGCTAGGTTTTTTAGTTTTTCGTCAGCTGAGTGCATTCGTTTACCTTGAACGTTTCGGCCGCTAGCGTTGTCATCCCGGGATGCTTTGCGCCAGCTTAAAATACAAAAGCTCGCGATCGTCGACAATGCAGGGAAAATAATAAGGAGAAATCGACGGTGAATCCTCGTTATGTCAGCTGGGGGCCCTCGCTAATTATTTCCGGCTCGCATAATTTTCTCCTGGCCAACGCGAAAATTCTGACCGCCCGAGTCGACCGCTTGGCAATCTCAACGGGGGAGACAGAGAGAGAGAGAGAGAGAGAGAGAGAGAGAGAGAGAGAGAGAGATAGGAAGGGTGGCGCTTCACTCTCCCTCCTCCCGTAGCTCTACGAACTTTGGTCGAAAAACCCCGGGAAAAAGAGGACAAGCGCACAAACAAGCGGGAGGGGGAGGGGGAAGCGTAGCGCATAAATCAAGCCCTCCCTCCCCCCGCTCCGGTGGGAAGGGTTGGGGTCGGTAAGCTGGCGCTCGACTGACGGGGCCAAAAACCACGGAGGGAAAAAGGGGGCGCCCCGTGTCGTGCGTCCCCTCTCCCCACCGCCTTGCCCATCCTCTCTTTAACTGCCCCTCGTTCTCCCGCCGAACAAGCTCGAGTTGCGTGTTAACATCCAATTTCGGGAGGTTACAGCACATCTCTGCCCACCCCCATTCCCCTACCCCCTCTCTCTCTCTCTCACCCGCCTGACGCTTATACCGCGGCATCCGAGCGTTTCCGCGATATAGGAGTCGATGGACTCGCATGGATCTCGGCTTTTTCCGCTCTATTTTAAGGGAGTTTGGCAGGTCGGGATTGCGGAGACGCGGTAGCGTTAACCTGTTGAGTCTCAAGTCTCGGTATCATTATTTTGATGCCCCGGCAATTCGGTGATTGTCAGGCAATTGCCAGGTTGGATCTATTTTCATCTATACTTTTATTCCACCGAAGTTCGGTCTGCTTTCGAGCTTTTAGTTCGCAGAGGAAATTTAGCGAGTCATTTTTTTGCATAGGAAAAAAAATATTTAAACTTACAAATATTTTTGTCAACCTGAAAGTTTTTAAAAAATAATGAATTAATAATAAGAGACAGACTGTCCTTGTTTATAATAACCCCTTCCGAATCTGAAATGCAAAAATAATTAATACAAATTAAAATCGAAATCAATATGATATCGTTAGCAAGCGATAATCTGGCCCCACCAAATTTATCAAATCTATATATCTGTTTCGTTTAATACGTATTTCGAAATGTTCCGCCTCATCATGAATTTAGTAGTGGGGGTAGTTAAATTCACGTTTACGAACAATATCATATGGAGCGAAGTTGTTTTTTTATATTTCAGTTTCACTGGCATTAGCAATACAATCATAGTATTTTCTGTAGATATAGAAATTGAATAAAATAATTATATCAGCTGTTGTGAATTCATTAAGAAATATTTTTATCAGTTCTTAAACAATAATATATCAGACTGTTTTTGTTTAAGAAATTCATTAAAAAATATCTTTTAATGAAAAATGAAATAATTTACATATCCCACTCCATCCTTTTTTATTTTATTTTATTTTATTTTATTTTATTTTATTTTATCAAGACTGTGAGACCGATAAAACTGCTTATTAGTTTAGTATAAAATAGTCAATATAGATACAGATGTAATTTTTAAAAAAAGTTTTAAGTGACAAGAAAGTTTACATTCCATAATCCTTGCTATTGTTAATCGATAATGAAAAATTATTTTTTTTCTGCACTTTTCTTCATTTAGTACATATTTATTGTTAAATAAATGCTTAGAATTAAATGATAAAAAGAACTATATAAATAAAATATACGTCAATGATTTTTTCGTAAACTTTTTCAATAAGCATGTTTCCTATTGTTTGGTGAATTTAAACTGTTTATTAAGCAGGTAATGAATTATTAAAATATTCATTAATCTTATTGAAAACATTGTTATTACTAATTGATATTATAATTGTAATATACCTTTTTCTATATATTTATTTCTCATAACGTGATATAGAAGAGATTATAGAAACTATAGAATTATAGAGATTATAGAATGATAGACCCAATAGAAGTATGGGTTGTAATGATATTCTGTATGTAATGACATTTATCATAATCGATACGTTTACTTTCTATTCATCTTTTATGATGTACACTTCTTATGATATTGCAATAGTTAAGTCTGAACTGCAGAGTAAGCTAGCGCCCTTCTTTTTTTCTGTCTTATTAAAATCGATAAACATTTGTTAAATGATTTTTTTCGTATCAGCTTCAAACTCAAGATCCTCAGTTAAATCTTTCATCAGTAATACTAGAATCCTTTTGTATTTTCGTCAATTTCATAGAATACAACCGATCTGTGGAAGCTTAAACGCAAACTCCGTAAACTTTTTATTTATCAAGATCAACTAATACCGAGAGTCAGGCGACCATAAAGAAACCGGGAAAATAAGAGGCGAAAAATGTTAAAAAAAAAGAAAAGAAAAGAAAAAGAAAATAATAAAATAAAATGCGATAGCCTCGAAATCAGAGAGGCTTTCGATCTCGGGAGGAGAAGAACGACGTTTTCTCGCGACTCGGGAATTTCTCTATTCCCAAGGACTATAAACGATCGTGTCTCAATAGAAGCGGGGTAATAAATCCGAGACCCATACCCCTACTCCCATCAACTGCGCCCCATTCGTTTCTATATGCCAGTCCTCGGTCTGTGCGTGCGGCGCGCACACGAGGCAACCCCCCCCCCCCAATCGATTCATCTCGCGCTCGCGAGAGAGATCGAGCATTCTTATACCGCGTGGCGTCAGCCGTTGATCTCGCCTCGGATTTCCGAATAATCGAAATTTTTTGGAAATTCTTCAGCCAGTCTTCACGGCCGGGAGATTTGCTCCAGTTCCACGGTTTGAGCCGCGCGCTGTTTCTCCTCATCCTCTCCCGCTCTGTCCCCTTCCCCAGCCCCGATCGGCTCAGGTGCACTACAAGCTAAATCTTGCGAGGAGTTCGAGAATTAATCGGATTTCCTTGCTATCAAGGCTCGTGTGTATACGTTATTGTTGGCGAAAGCGGTGAACTGAAGATGCTTAGCTTGCATTAAATTTCACGGTTGAAAGTAAGCTTTTTCATTATTTGATAAATAATTTATAATAAATAAATAATTTATAATGTAATGTAGATTGATTGTACAGTATTATACATATATATTATAAGATTAATTGAATTGTCACTATACACTTGGTTAAACATATTTAAATATAATCAGAATTCTGGAAGAATTTAGGTAAAAATATTTGGAAAAGTTGAGCTTTTATTTATTTTATTTAAATTCTCTTAAATTTAGAATTGTACATTAGTTAAGGCTGCAAATCTGTTAAGTTAATTATTGCACGGTCTGATATTAATTACAAAAGTAATACTTTGGTTAGTCATATTAAGGTAAAGTGAAATAATATAAATTATCGGAAAATTATCAATGCTGAAGTTGTACGTATTTTTTAATATTTAGATTCATGGCTGACTATACATTGATGTTAACTACACGTCTATATCAAATTCTTCCCAATTGTTTCGATATTCTTTCGAATTTTATTGCTTGAAAAATGTGTAAATTTGTCTGAACATATTGAAAAGTATGAATAGGACTTGGATTGCAAAAATTGAAAAACTGGCGAAGATTTTGAGATGGCACATTAAAAGTCTTATTCGAAAATTAAAAATTTTTAGATTATGTATACAAAATAGCTAGTAGGTATTATTTTTAGTTATTAATTAATTAAATTGCACCATAAATTTAAATATTTTTCTGTTTAACGCCTGATTTGACCGTAGATCTTAGGAGCCTGTAAAATAATGCTCATGTTGACAGTCTTTGAAATTCCTTAAGAATATCTTATGTTGCATATTTGAATTGCTAGACTCGAAAACCAGAGTTCATGTAAAAAAATGTAATAAAGAAAATACACGAATACCATTTGTGTTTCAAAAGAGATAAAGCAAGAAGTATATATTACGACGACATTCGAATTTTACGCAACTTTGACAGATTTCGATTCCATTTCTCGATTGCCCAATGAATTTCTCGCAACTGAAAAGATAACAATTCATTTTTCACATCCACCATCATCGGCCAGCCTAATTATTCAGCATTAATTTGCGCTTCGACATACCGCTCCATGCGCTCATGTTCACGAGACCTTTAGGAGAAAACAGTGCGAGGCGAGTCGACTCGTCGCGTGCTGTACGGCAATCGCCTCGTTTCGCTTCGCCGTGGGAGAAAAAGCTCTTATTGCCAAAAAAAAAAACAAAAAAAAAAAAAATCCCTCGAATTTTCAGCGAAATAATTACCCCCTTCTACCGTATCACGTCGGAGCACGGATATCCGTCGGCTTACCCTCGACGCGTCGCAGGCTCGGTCGATGATTTCCGCCGCGGACCGACGGGCCCCGATGACGAATCGAATCAGCGATCGCGCGCCGCGCCGAGTGACGGACGGGGCGGCAGCGCGCGACATTGAAATTTATAATCGGCGCCGCCCGCTCTGGCGACCGACGAAACTCTCGCCCGTCGAACTGACGGGCGGTCCTGGGCGACGGGACGGCAGGCGTGACCGAAGGTGACGAAATTGCGTTAAAGCTGCGATTAAACTGACGTGCGCGAGGGCTCGCGATTCCGTCCCTCCCCCTCCCCGCCACTGCTTTCCGCCGAATTTTCTTATTTGGAATATGGCAGTGGTAGGGTCGTTCCCCGTTTCGTTTTACATGTTCAAAGTCTTCGTTTCTTTAGAATCTTGTCGAAGCATACGACGAAAAATGATGGGATTCTTTTTCTAAACTGTACGTAAAACAGATAAACTCGTTATCATCGGTTATTTAGTTAGGGATCGCTAGTCAGGATCAGGTGATAAAAAGTAATTTAATCACCCATGCCTCTATGATCATTAATTATGATTGATGACACTTCGCGATCGTATCAGCACATTTATTTATCTGTATTTCAGTCAATGCCGTACATTTTTCGCAAAAATCCATTAAATTGCTCCGAAACATATGATCATGTGTAAAAACAACGAGCGCCTGCAAACACATTACACCTTTGTAGCGAAGTAATCATGATAATGAATTTTTGTAATTTTGCACCAAATGTTATTTCTATCCTTTTAATTATTCCTTTTCAATCACATTGTTCATTATTGATTTTGAGCACAAATTCATTTCTGGGGTGATTTATATATCATCTACCCGTAAGCGTGTACATTACAAATGAGTGAAGTCTTATAAGCTAAATTCAACTTAATTTTGTTGAGTAATTTTAGCGATTGTAAATGTAGAATGGATAATTGAACTACAGTTTGTATAATTTAATTAATATAATTTGCCGTATGGATTCAGAATAATGAAGCAAAGAAACAGTTCTTTCTACAATCACTTATTATCAGCGAGTACTTTTTTATTAATTTATATTTTGAAAATAAGTTCGTATATTCGTTGTTTCTAAATTTTGCCAATAATCATACATCGATCGCATTCTCTCAGTTTTCAAATTATATATATTCTTTTACTACTCGCTCTGGTGCAACTCTTGTTCGCCATATAGATTACGTAGAAACTTGTCAGTAACAGATAAAATTGATTCATTATGCAATGAATCCTTCAAAAAACCGATGTTCTAGTGAATTTTCTTATTAATCATGATATTTATATACCTGTAGCTGAAAGTTTTCAATAATATCTACCCCCTCGTGATAATTACAGAAGCATTCAATTATTAATGAAGTAAGGAATTCTTCTGAATTAAAATAGATACTAATAAAAAATATAGAAATAATATTTTTCGATTCCAATCAAAAGTATCATATTAAAGATTTACAGTATCAGTTTCTATGTTATACGTAATTTTGGAGAATTATTAACACGATATACTAAGATCAAATATAATATGCACTAAAGGAACTGATGGAAATCTTACGACTAGGATAGAGCATATACAAAATTGTTTCATAATTTTCGTCGGAAGCGCAACTATATAAAGAAAAAATTTTGTCCAACTACAAAAAAAATAAAACTAGGGGAAATGTTTCTATTTACCTCCTGTGTGTCTCGATAGTTCTTATTTTCATGCTCAGCCAGTCGAATTCGGCAGTCTTCTACTAAAGTTTGTAATATTTTTTCCCTTTCATCTCGCTATACTTTATTCTACTATCCGCTGTTCCAGTCACGCACGTGCACACACACATGCAAACGCGCGCGCGCGCGCACGCACACGCACATGCAAACACACACGGACACAGGAGTTTCACGATTGCAATTTTCTCTTCCTCTCGTTGCAACGTGCCCATCTGTGTATTCATCTAAATAGAAGAAAAAGATCGTTCCGGAGATCTCCTTCTTTTATTTTTGCGAATCGAGTCTAATTTGTTTAGATTCGGAGAGACAATGGAAGGAGCAGAGGCGGCAATGCCTTTTAAAAGCACATCCAATCCACAATATATATATATATATATATATATATATATATATATATATATATATATATAGAGGGTAAGAATTCACCGAAACAGAAAGAGAGATGAGGAACGTCGGATGAAAGTAGGATGAAACAACGGCAAACACGCAGACCGACGATGCGCGCAGAGTGGGTGGACGAGAGAATGCGAGAGAGAGAGAGAGAGAGAGAGAGAGAGAGAGAGAGAGAGAATTAAAGAACTCCGAGAGAGTGACACGACGCCGGCACCGCCCGTAGACGAGATGTCCCCGACATAGAGGACGGGCTGCGCGGAGAAGCGGCGTGGGTGGCGGCGAGAAAAAGGAAAAAGAGAGCGGAAGAAGAGACCCGACCGACGTCTCCGCCCGGCAAATAGACTAGCGGGCTTTGTACGAAAATGAGAAAAGCCAGAGGCGCGTGAAGTGCCCCACGCGCAGAGAACGCGAGACATTAATCGGAGTGAGAGACACACCTTGAGGCTCTCGGTGAGAGAGAGAGAGAGAGAGAGAGAGAGAGAGAGAGAGAGCGAAGAATGATTTTCTTGTCTTTCAGGTGGCTCTCCGTCGGTGCGTGAGAAGAAAAATGTACAATTGCGCGAGGAGGGACGGGGACGGCATCAGAATTCGCGATAGGTAATGATTTTTTTTGCCAAGGACTCAATGCAGACTATATATATATATATATATATATATATATATATATATATATATATATATATATTCTGGGATTGAAAAACCGATTGCTGTTTGTCCGACGATGCGAGAAGTTTCGATCTCGAGCGATTCACGCTCGTATTTTCGAGTGCTATGTGACAAAAGCTTTGATTGTACTCCCCTGCTTCCCCCCGAAGCTCTGAATAACCGGGCTTCTGGCCCCCGCTCTGATATCAAAGGAAAATAATCATCCCGATAATTATACAGGGCGACAAAAATTACATTCTACAGAAGCCAGATAATACTTTTTCAAAGTAGGTCTGATCTTAGAATTGGTTTATCGTGTCGGCCTTGCGGAATATCCTTAAGTAAATGTGCAAAGAACTCTGTTTGAACAATGTTAGAGGTTATGTGGCATCGTGAAAAAAAGTTTCTTTTAAAAAAGTATAAATAATTTAAAAAATAGGAGGGTGATAGGAGACAAGAACAGTTTGATTGTCATTTTAATTATTATACTTTATAAAGACCGTAAAATCCATCGCCATTTTGCTTGGTTTTGTTTGCAAAAGCCGACATAAATACAAATTTTCCGTGCTTAATTCCGTTGAGTATTTGCTTAAAATTACTTGATTAAATATCTCTTTATTCCACCGAGATAATATATTTTTCAATTATCCGAATTATGGACTGACCGATTGTATACAGCCTATCCAATTTAACGAATAATTTGTAATAAACTGTAATAAATGATGTTAGAATGGATAAATAAATAAATAAACAAATATCAAACATTATCATTCATTATCTGAGCGAAATTTGAGAGGATTAAAATCATACCTCAATTATATCTTTAAAGTCTCTGTAATGTTCTATAACTTGAGGTATAGTTTAAAAATATATCTTGCTTGTCTCTGTATTCAAATATCTCGATAATTTGACGTTCTTGAACGATTCTTATATCACATTCTTACTCAACGCATCGGAATCCTTCGAAAATGTCTGGCTCCATTTGAGGCATTCGAGAATTAGGCAAATATCGCTGTGCCGTGCTCGTTTATCGTTGTTGATATCGCCGATGCAATTGTTGTCGTTAACGGTGAAACTATTAAACGAGTTCGTTTTAATTCAATCTTTAACTTTCGATGCTCATTGATTCCGTTAATACGACGAGGCAAGAAATTAAAAGGAAAACATGGAAATAGCAGGGACATTACCTAAGCGCACGAATTTCCAGATCACGCGTACGCGTCGGCATTGCACAAATATTAAAATCGATTTATTCCACCTGAGTTCCTCTCCGTACTCTTCTTCGCCCCTTTCAATTTTACTTATTTTCTGCGAATGCAAACGCCTGGAATAATCTCTGCATAGCCCTCACCCTTCCCCCAATCTCCCTTGCGCGCTTGCTCTCTCTCTCTCTCTCTCTCTCTCTCTCTCTCTCTCTCTCTTCGATCCCAGCGCGGGAAGTTTTGCGCCTCCTAGCTGGCTTTTTCACCGGGGTTTTCCAGTAGAAAGCTGCGCTGTGTGCCGCGGAAGTGCGCTTTTCTGCTCGTAAAACGCGCGCGAAGAGAGAGGAAGTGAGGGAGAGAGAGAGACAGAGAGAGAGAGAGAGAGAGAGAGAGAGAGAGAGAGAGAGAGAGAGAGAGAGAGAGTGTCAGAGGGAGGAAGAAACACATATGTTGCATTTGTATAAGCGTGCTTGTTTTAAAACTACTTTTTAGCGCGCTCGGGCAATTTTTCATTCTGAATTATTTAGGCTGTCAAAAGTTGCTTTTGTTTGGCGAATGGGGGGGGGGGCAGAAAATAGTTTTCCTTTGCTTGATTTTCAAATATTGAGATCCACGACGCTACTACTGCTGGCATCAATTATGATTATACCGTATTTCACAAAGTAATTATGGTAATAATATTAGAATATAACCATTGCTGAAATGTTTGAAAAACGAAAAAAACAACGAGAGAATTAGAAAAATAAAAGCCTATTTCGAGTATAGTATCTCGTGCCAGTTTCCGCGACGCGGCAAGAATTAATTAACGAAATTGAAGAGCGGGCGAAATTAAAGGTTTGTAAAATTGAACGTAAAGCCAAACGTTAGCCGGGAAATTTAACCGCGGTTTATACGAGCCAGAGCCCCAGATTGTTTTGTCGCATTCGTCGCCGAATCTCCGATACGCATGCCAATCGGGGATTAGAGCCGATGGGGGAAGAAAATCCCTCCCCCCGCCCCCCACCCCAACCTCAGCCGGTAGT
This sequence comes from Sycobia sp. Sy_11, assembly GCA_018907035.1. Classification (NCBI taxonomy): domain Eukaryota; kingdom Metazoa; phylum Arthropoda; class Insecta; order Hymenoptera; family Epichrysomallidae; genus Sycobia; species Sycobia sp. Sy_11. The sequence continues at coordinate 94,953 of JACCIC010000323.1, read as the reverse complement.
ATTAGCCGACCGTATTAACGTTGGCGCGCTCGCTTTATTTTCGCGCAACCCGGCGCGAATCCCGGGCGAACCTTTCGGTACAGCCACGAGAAGACAGAGAGAGAGAGAGAGAGAGAGAGAGAGAGAGAACGAATCCGGGCGAACCTTTCGATGTGGATGCGACAAAGAGAGGGAGAGAGAGAGAAAGAGCAATTCCGCCGTTGGAGTTAATCTTTAAATTCGCACTACGACTGATTTTCCGGTTGGCGATTCTTTTGTTCTTCGGAAAGTGAGAGGCGGATGGTTTGAGGTTAGTGAAAGTCAGGAAAAAAGGACAGTATTGTTAATTTTAGCTTAATTAATTGTAGCTGGATAATTGTCAATAGGTTCGTATAATGAAATTAAGGGTTGCTGTTCCATTGCTTTAGAAAATTTCGGATTTCAAAAATTATTACTAAATACAAATTAGCGACTGACAGTTCTTTATTATTATTTATTTGAAATCGAGATGTTTAGCCGAATATATCATCAGATGCGCGTTGCGAGACCGGTCGGCGAATATCGATCGAGTCGAACGAAGATGCTATTCATTCCCAATCATCGCGCGGGGGAAGGACGCTGTTCGATCAATATCCTCGGTTCTACCGATACTGGCGGACGGCAGTTATCAGAATGAGACGATATTTCAGAGTAATTATTGGGCAACTTGAATTCTGAAGCAAGAAATGTAAAAATGAGATATTAAAAAAAGTAAGAAATGCAAAAATGAGATATTACAAAAAAAAAAAACAAAAAAAATTTCTTTTATATTATTTCTTGATCGTATATATATATATATATATATATATATATATATATATATATATATATATTTAAAAAGTACAGTTTAAACATAAAAAATTTCAAACTCTTTTCATGCTTTAAGTGCCTTTATACATTTACTTTAATTTAATCTTGCAATTTGATCAATGCCTTAATTCTTGATCTTCCATTGGATATTGCAGAACTAAATTATGGAAGTCAATGTATATATATATATATAATGGTTATCCAGTAGCGGGTAGCTATTAACATAGATTCATCCTAGCTGAATTAGAAGTTATTTACGGCTTGACCTAATTCCACGTATAATGGCGGACGGGTGACATAGCTTTGTTTTTATTTAGTTAATAAACCGTCGAGTGATCTCCATTTAACGTTTATACGATAATGAAGTGGGCGTACCGACTGTAAAAAGTATTATTAACTCGAGCCATTTCCTTTAGAGCATCGAAATGCCCGAAACTGTATTCAGAGTTCAATTGAGGATCGATAAGAGCGACATAATTATTCGCTATCAATCAAATCTATCGTCATGGGGTTCAGATGTAAGTTTTGTAAATAATTATTCAAAGTTCAGAACAGCATTGAAAAACTTCTGCTACCTACAGTCAATACATTTGAAAAATTTTCATACGTCAGGTGTCACTTTCAGTTCATTATTCGATTCATTATTCATTGATAGACTGTGCACGGATGCCTTAAAATAACTGTAAAATTGAGAAAAAAAAAATAACTCATGAAAATAATAACGGCGCCTTTTTTTCGATACGTAACATTTGCACGGATTCGATATTATTCTAGTGAATAAATTATTGCAAATAAAAATACGTATCAAGTTACATAATTGATGCTACCAATATAAGAGAAATGTTATGTTGAGTAATATGATATCTGCTTTTTAACATTACTAAGACAACCATCTAGACTATTACAGTAATAAAATTTATATAGGTCAAGTTCATTTTATTCTTTCGAAGTCTTTGTACATAATTTTAACATTAAAAAATGACTAGATGTAAATTAAATTTTTTTTTTATTACTTTATTACATCGCAGAATTATCGGGTAAGAACTGGATAGCCAGTTCATTGTCACGGTCTAACATTACCGATTTACTCCTAGTCAAGCCGCGATACAAAGCAACTAATCGTATTAATAAACATTCTATTGTGCTGTACTATAAATTCATAATGCCATTGCCTACCATGAAAACTATCTACTGCAACCTAATAAAAGTCTGAATATATTTAATATTTTATAAAAAAAAAACATCGGTCGCTCGATTTACCTAATTTAATTAATATTCATATTTTTCTATACTTATCTATTAAAATTAAAAATTGTGCTTATGTCGACTGTTTTGAATTAAATTAATAAATATTTTTATCGGTCTTACAGTCTTTATGCTATAATCTACAAAACTAAAGTAATGACAGTCAGACTGTCCTTGTTTATTATCAGACTCCCTTAGAATCTGAAATAAAACTTATTGCTACAAATTACAAGACAGCAAGACCTATAAAAATATTTATTAGTTTTATTTTTATCTACATAAAACTTCCTATTCAAACTTTCTGCCAAACGCCGCTTCAATACCGAGATATATTCGCAAATTGACGTATTTCACGACCGACCGAACGTCTCGGAGGAAATCGCTCCTGAAGGCGCAAATTGAGCCGTTTCGCGGCACTTATCGCCAGACCAACTCGAATTTTTACGGGTACCGCGGCGTACGGCCGCGAGCTTCAATGGATGTTCCGGGAAGCCGCGGGGCGGCGAGTTAAAGCGACTATTTCGCCGGGCCGGCGGCATTGTCAGCGGCGACGTCCCGAGCCCATCGCTCAATCGGGCGGGCGCGCGCCGGCCGGGGCGCCCGCATGCACAATGGTGGCTCCGCGGCGCTTCTTTCGAGCCGCGCGCCAAAGCGCCGTTAAATAACCATGAATTTTTCATAAGCTTCGACAGCCCGCCATTAGGCGCCGCTGTAAGGGACAGAGTAGGGGGGGGGGGTTGTGGGGCAGCGGGCAGCGGGGCAGGGAGGAGGCCATGCATCGGCCCCGCTTGCAAAAACTAATGCATCACGTTCCTATCGTGTTCCTGCGGTGCGCGGAGTGGGGGGAGGGGGCGCTTTAAAAGGCAGCCCCCGCGATCGTGTATACGTGCGGCTGTGGGTAGCGGGGGGGGGGCGGAGGGGGTGGGGTGAGGGTTGGATGTCCCTAAAAAGCTATGTGCACGCGTCGATGGCGATTAAGAAGCTTCCGCTGCCCTCCTGCCCCCCCCCCTACCAGCGCCGGGCTCTTCATTGTGAGTAGGCTGCTCAGTCGATAAGCGAGTCGCGCGTTACTTGGCAAGTTTTTTTCTTCTTCTTCTCCCTCATCTCCCCCCCCCACCAACCACTCGCCCCGCTTTCTTTTTTCCTACGAAGCAGATAAAAAGCCGCCCGGAGAATGCCGCTAACGCGTCTCCCGGAGGTTGGGGGGGGGGGAGGTTCGTATCGATGACGGCCGCGTGTAAAAAATGTATAGTCCGCGGGCTGCGAATCTCGCCAACCTCGCGCCCCTGGTCCCGGCAGCTCCCACGCTAGGAATTGCGTATAAGGAGGGCGAGCGAAAAGTACAGCGAGGAGCAATCGAATATCCAGGGTGAAATCGAAATTACAACGGCTCAAAAGAGGTGTCGAAGAGATCGTTTTTTTCCTTCTGCTTTTTTTTTCTTTTTGGTTTTTTTTTTTTTTTTGTTTTTATCACGGAGAATCGATCGACAAGGAGAGGTAAAAATATCGCGAGCGAGACGACGAAAGTTTTTATCGGTCGTGAAACTTTTGTCGGATTACCGTTTTCACTCAGATTGCCAAATAAATGGAGGCGGGGGGCGCCAAGGGGAGGTGCACTCAGGTCCTAAATACTGACCTATTTAACATATATATACAGCGGGAACAGCATACACTATAATAGTAATTAATTCTCATCCCGGTTTATTGGCCTTAAAACTTGCTATAACTCGGTATATATATATATATATATCGCCGAAATTTAGCTGCCGTGAATCTAAACTACATATAACAACGCCGCGCGCTTCGGGTTTCTGAATTCAAGCGTTCTGAAATGCACTTTAATAAATGTAACTGATTCTTTTGCATAGAATTCTTATTGTGTATATTCTTATAGCTTGATTAAAAGTATCATATGAATTTAAGCTTATCACTTTACCTACTATCAAAATAAAAAAATTAAAAAAAAAATAAAAAAAAAAACGAAAAAGGAAAAAAAAAGTGTTGAGCTTATGTTAAATTATTACATAAGACTTTCTTCGATCGGATTGAATAATCTAATATACAGTATTATCGCCTTGCAAGTTTGTTGTCAATTTTATTGCATATTAATCTTATACTAATTGTGTAGTAATCTATTTTTACGAAATAATTATCTGTAAGGTAGAAAAACATTGTTTTATTTTTAAATAGTAAACGAACAAAATGTCGATATTATCAAATATCACGTCTTAAATTCGCTGTGAGATTAATCGTCAAACCTTTAACAATCCTTCAAATACTAATTTGAAATTTGAAAAAAAACTATTACAGGAAAAAAGAAATATACATATATATATATATATATATATATATATATATATATATATATTCCTTGTGTTTTATGTATGGATTATTTTATTGTTTGACATAAATGAATGAATAGGATAATTCTTCATTGATCATTTTCAATTAAATATTGCAGCTTATGACAATTTGATAATTTTATCTATTAAACAGTTTTGTGTAATTTGTGTAATTTGACACACAAATTATTTTTATAGATATATTCTTATTTCAGTTTTAGATTCCATTATCCAAAAAGTAAATGTAGTTTTCTCCAATAATTACCGATTAATCTTACGTCAGATTGAAGATTTCACGAGATCACGTAGGATAAACTACAGAAACATTTTTTGTATTACTCTTCAACGAGACATAAAACACGATTTTTCGCTTCGCAAGCCTAAACCGTCCTATACAGCTTGAAGGAAAAAATAATGCTTAACGAATCTTTCGAGATACAAACATACAGAATAATTTTTATAAATTTCCAGATCAGTTGACCAGTGATTTTTATTAAAGGCCATTGACGTTTCGTTCCCGCGCACCTGCTAGGCCTCGCGCCGAATAGAGACATTATCGGTTCGTTTCCAAAGTTAAGTCGTTATTTTTGCCCCGCGTCGGGGAGGGGGGATGTATTATTCAACCGCGCCCCATTAATTCGAGGCCTCGAGGTTCGTCTGGACGAGCCGCGATTATATAGGTCCCCGACTCGATTGCGCTGCCTACCGCCGGGCCACCCCCCTCGCCCGTCGCCAACCACCTCGCACACCCGGCCGCGCGGGGCTTAAACAATGATAATTCCATATTTCCCTCCGCCCTCCCCCCCCCACCCGGCCTTTTACCCGTAATTCCAGCCAGGCCGAATATCCGCACTTTCGTTATACGAACAACTTTCGTCACGAATTCTGCGCGCGCGGCGCGGCGCTGCGCCGCCCACCAATCGCGTCGGACGGCGGCCGTTCGGGGCGATGGAGAAGCGGTGGTGGGGGAGGGGATGATTTCGCGCGATCGCCGATTGCGCCGGTCGGATAAGGTCTGATTGTACTCGGCGGGCGGAGGAGGAGGAGGGCGGGGTGGAACGCCAGCGCCGATTAATAACTCCCGACACGAGCTGGGAAACCAACCGTTGCTGCTCGTCTGATAATCGGTGAAAAGACCGGGGGGGGGGTCGTGAGAGGGGGAGGGCAGAGGGTGGGAAAATTTGTGCTGCGCGTCAGGGGGAGAGTCGGGGATGGGATTTGTATTAGGAACGAATATGATCGTCGGGGTCGAACGAAAATTTCTGTTGTTGTAAGTATGGTCAGAGAGGGAAAGAGAGTGTGCGTGTGTGCGTCTGTGTATATGTACCACATCCATATATTTCCTTTTGCTGTACATTTTAAAACATTCATCAAAAAAAATTGAATGTAAATATCAACTTTAAATTCATGTATGTTTGCGTAATATAAAGTAACTTGTTACGTTCAGCTTTTCGTAAATTTATATCCATACAGGATACAATTAATAAAATAATGATGTTTAACTAAAATAAAATAAAAAATTATTATTTATTTATAATATTTACATTGAAATGAACTTTAAAACAGTCATATAATCACCATTAACGCGATATAAATGCTATTATTACCTCCCATTACTTTTTGTCCCATGGTATAATAAAACATACTTTATCGAGCCCGTTTCTTTCTGTAGTATTGTGATACAGGTTTTTTCACTTATTATATTAATTTTTATTACCATAAATAATTATGGATGGAGTAATATTTGTCGAATGTATTTCTGGTCGTGTGCCGGAAGGTAATTTTGACGAAAGCAAATTGCTGAAAAATGCAACTATTGATTTATTTCTTTTAATATTTATTATTTCCCGATCTTCTGTGACTTTCAGACTGCATATACTTATTTTTATAATAAGTGAAGCAAATAAATCTGTAGAATTGATAAAAAAAGATAATAATAAATGCTTTCAACCGTAAAAGTGTAAATTGCATGATTGCGTGCATCAAACTAATCAAAAATAATCGCATACATGTCGAAAGTTACACCGGATAGAAAAATAATAATTATTAAAAAAATAAATAAATAAAAAATTGCACTTGTCGGTAGTTTTTCTTTATTTGGAAAATTAGTCTTGGGCTAAAGACTATTCTTCGGGAATTTTTGACACTGCCTCCCCTCCAAGATGATGATCAAGGCCTTTCAATTTAATAATTTATCGTACCACGAATGGGTGCGGTGAACCGAGCGAGCCTTTCATAATTGTAAATATTGTACGTAGTTGTAAAAACACGTTCCTATTTCAATCACATCAAACTGTGATATATTTATATCATTCTACAAGTTGATAGTCACATTAACTGAAACAGCCATGATTCTCCCATATCTCCCATATCCGTGCACGTACAGCGTTTCGTCTAAATTTATCCCCCTCCCCTTCCCCCATCCCACAATTCCCGCAAGCTCTAATTTATCTTTCCAATGATTTTTCTTCCAAGTATACGTAACAAGGATCGGCTCACTCGGCAATGGCAATTATTATCCCCGTGCCCGCGCGTAATATCGCGCGGAGGGGTAGTTGGGCGATGCTCCTTTCCGCGGCGCATGTGATAGGGCGGCGGCAGGGCGGGGGGAGGGGAGACTCCAACTGGTCGAATTGCCGCCTCGCGTTTGGAAGATCGGATAAACTTCGGGCGCCCCCCCCTACCACCCCTCCATTCGTGTACTAGACGCGCGGAGTTTTGATTTCATACGAGGGTGGGAGAGGGGAAGGGGGCAGGTGGCTCGGATTTTCCACGAGGCCGCGATCCGCAGCGATGTTGATGATAGATAAGAGATTTTACGCGATTATTGCGGCGAGCATATCGCGATGGTTTTATGCGGGGAAAAATTAGGATTAATCGTATAATTATTGCCTGTATCTCCTTCGTTTATTCATCGCGAACGTTAGTAATTGTAATTCTAATTATGGATTTCCCATTTATTATTCTGTCAAACTTTTGTCATTTTCGCTGTTAATAATAAAAACTCTTTCCATGTATATATTCTTAGATAATTAATAATCATAAATTACTTATAAGATTTAATTTTATTTTAAATCGACAAATTTTTTTAATCAAAACTCCATTTTTTTAAATTTTAACTGCTTTTATCTGGATAAAAATCATTTTGGTATTCTTTTTTAATCGAGTTGTTAAATTTTGTTTGGTAAACAAATTTAATTTTCAATAATTGAATGATTGATGTATTAGTTGACAGTTCCTTTCATTGAAAAGATTTTATTAATAAAGTAAAAAAGAGTTGATCGTTAATAATTTAACTTTTCCCAACGGAAACTACGGAGCAGCGGCTATCGAAAATCGGTTAAACGACAGAATGAATTTTAATTATTAACTTAAATGTAATTTTGGTAAGACTGGTTATGCTTTAATTTTTCGTTTAATTATATAAAATATATAAAGAATAATTCCATTTTAAATTATACATTTAAAACGAAACATTAAACGAATTTACCTGATTTTATTTTCTGCATTGGGCGAATTCTCCGTCGATTTGAAATCGTTTCCAATCTGAAAATTAAGCACAAAAATACCCATTAAAGCCAATCAATTACGACACTTTACAGCATTTATCAATTAAGTTTAAATAAAATTTACTATCATCGTGCAGAAATAATAATGGGTATAATAACGATAGAGATTTTTTTTTTCTTCACCGCGTTCGAAAACTCGAGTATATATGTAATTACGGATTGTGCGGGGATTGTGTTGCGAGGGGTGAAGAGGCGGGGATCAAATACCCGCACAACACCCACACACACACACACGCGCGCGGGCGCTCGCGCGGGCGGCATTTTGTATTATAGATATTCGCTGCGGCGCCGCAGTTGTAATTATATTTTTAATTGGCACATCCATTATTCCGGGGGAATAACTTGCGCGCGCGGCGGGTCGTGGGGGCGGCGAACGTGGAAAACACCGATAAATACTTATTAAGAAATTTCGAAACATTTTCCCGGCTCGCGGGCGAGAGGCGGATACAGTAACGTAGAATTTCGAAAATGCTCATCGATTCGTTGGGCACGCGGCTAGAAGTAAATTAATTTCAAGTTTATTGAAGGTCATAAATCCAGTGCGGGATATGCCATTCGAAACAATTATTTGCGAGCTCAACGAGTTTATTATATATAGTTGATCATTATAGCTTATGAGTGCCCAAACATCGTAAATGAAAGGGATGATATCATATATTCATATAATTAATTCATTAAGAAACCTTTGTTATTGTTTTTACTTTCCATTTGTGAAGTAAGATTCTATCGATTAATTACTTTTAGTCCTTAATAAAGAATAAGAACTCTGGCAAAGCTGGGCGCTATTAAAATATTGGATCGATTGGCACTCTTTCGCGAAGTCATACAAATTCTCCAGACAATGAGGTCGAAACTTTTGATTTACTTAAATTACAAGTTACGTCGACAAAGAATCGTGTGCTGAGATAAGAAATTAAATGGAACGTTAAGTCCAGTCGTTTCATCAGATCCCATGTACATAAACAATTCGCGAAGTCATCGTTTACTGTTTCACGTTTAGTGAATTTAAAAAAATTCAACATACCGTATCATATATCTATGGAAAATTCTAAACGATCTCTCCATTCACGTATGTCCAAAGGTGTGCAAAAAGCCTTAAGGCATCAACGTTCGATCGACATTACGAAAATAGGACTGCTAGATTTGCGAGAAACATCGATCGCGCTGTACGTCGAATTCTGTACGGTCAGTTGGGACAGCGTACTCGACGATTCGTCCGTATATACAAGGCAAGCGGGCGCAGGAATTCTAGCTATGTTTATATATATATATATATATATATATATATATATATATGCACGTTGAGCCCTTGGCTATTCCACCCCGTGCCGCTTCTTAGATAGTCGCGAACCGTAAGCATGGAGACATAGGAGGGGGAGCAGGAGCCTTGGACGCCCACCCGATCATCCGGAAGTGTCGCCGTTACTCGTCCGTTAATCACCCCTCCCCCTTCCCACCCGTTATTTCCGGCCCAGCGAGCGGGGCGCGCTCACGTTTTCGGGCGCGGCGACGCCACGGCGTGGTGCTCGAGAAGGAGGAGGGGGAGGGGGCGCCGTAAGCCGGGAGTGGGCGAAAACGCGCGTAAAATGTGAAACTTGAGCCGGCGTTCGCGCTCGGTGTCGGGGTAACGGCTTAGCGCACAGTATTGTCGCATAAATACCGGCGAAAATCGTTAGAAGAAAAGCGGTCAGAAGAATCGGTGAGGGATGATAGCGTGCGAGCTACGACGGAATAGTAATCGGTGATGCATGAGTGGTAATTATGTAAATAAATCTATGCATATGTGATATGATATTCTTCGATTTGCCCTGTTTAGAGAATGATAAATAGGTACATAAAATATTGCTGAAGTTGCTTAACGAGCTGAGAAAATGAGATTACGGTAGATGAAAAATGTATTAAAAATAATTTTCCTCTTGCACGAAAATATAAAAATGTTGACACTGAAGCTAACAACTTCAAAGTTATCACCTTCGTCAAAGAAGGTTAATGGTCTGCCTGTTAAGTTTTTGAGTAAAAAAAAAAAAGTAAACGAAAGATCCTTTTCGTCTTTTATGAATCGTCACCTCTAAAGGGGTACGAAAATTATAATTATCTCATTTTAATTATTATTTTCATATAAAACCGTATAAAAATTCACTGGCGCACATTAGTAATTTCCATAAAATTAGTGCATAATTAACAAATAGGTTAAAAGTAGCTGAAAGTACTAATCGAGCGCCAATAAGAAAAATGACATATATTATTAGATTTTCTTCCTACGGTTTCTGTAGTAATAGAGTCAGTTACGAATCAATAAATAACTATATCAGACTACTGCAGTAGCTCTAAAAGAAAAATACTCATTTCCTCATTCCGATCTACAAAAGGCGCCTTCGGTCGCTTGATTACGGTTTTAATGAGAAGCAATATTGTCCTTACCTAGTGCGAAAAGGCTTCTTTACGAAACCCCGTTACAACCCTCGGCCTCTCCTCGGTCGGTAAACCTTCTCGCTTCGTAAATAAAACCTTTTCCGCACCCGGCAAAAAATGCACTACTTTACAGTTATTACACCGTTGATATTGTCACGCTCAGATGGTCTGAGTGACAATATCGACGGCACCTTTCGCAGATGATCCGTCTTCGTCGGATCGGTGCAGTACCTCCCAGCCGAATTGGCCCAATTCCTATAAATTTTTATAATTAGAGTTAATGGATAACGCACCCTTACATTCCTTGCTTCTTCACTTTGTGTGTGGGATGAGACGTGTGAGCGGGAAAAAGTAAAGAGTGGCACACGGGCGAATAATGTTGAACAGGTGCAATAACGTCTAATTTATCAAACTATTATAAATAGAGTACGGCTGATGGAGATTCCCGTTCCTCCGCTAAGGAACGCATCGTTCCTCTTGCAAAAGCAGCCAAAAACTATAAAAAGCTCTGGAGAATGTAGTGCACCTAGAACGGTTGATCCTTCCCTCGCCTAACGCCCACCAGGTCGAGTCTTCATAGCAAGGTACTACTCTCCGCAGTCGTCGAATTACATCTCTCTCGTTGTGATAGGAATTTAAACATTTTTAATATTAAATTTACAGATTTTTTCTTTATTTTGTATTTATTTACAACATAAACTTCAATCTGATTGAAGTAGTAACAGTTTAGCTTATAAATATTATAAATCTAGCCATGAACATTAAGCCATAAAGCAATGGGATCCGATCGTTTAAGGGGTCGTTTTATTACCGAGATACCTGAGCAACGCACAGGCATAACAAATGTCAGATCCACGCGTCAATTACCCGCAATCGTTATATAATTGAAGGCTTGATGAACTCTTCCGGCGCGTCTGTACATGCTGGACAGGATCTTCATTCTGTTAGGCAAGTGAAGTAAGACATGAATCTATCGAATCTCCGCTCTAACTCACTCTCACTCTCTCTCTCTCTCTCTCTCTCTCTCTCTCGACCTATCTTTTTCCTTTCTTTTGTTATTTTTTTCAACCGCGAAATATGCCCAGATAAGTATAATTTTATAACATGGGTCACATCGTTTCTCTTAGCATTACTAATAGCGATTAATAATATGATGGTTCTCATCTCTACATCGTACATATACATCGACTTCATCGCAACGTCGAGTTTCTAGAATGAGGATCATCGACATATTGTTGTGATTGTACCCCTTATGACACAATAACCATATACTTATGGTATTTTAATATAATTTCGATATTTTTAATATATAGTGAAATTATATTACTATGGTACTGAAATGGTATACGCATTATATATTCATGGATAATCTATATATTCCTCTAGCTGCGTGATTATCTTCAAAATGATATTTTAGTGATAACGCTTAAAATACGTGCAATATGAACATTAATGAGGAGACCATCCGGATACGTAAAATGAATTCTGTAATTTCTAGGAATTTGAGCAGTTGGGAAGAAATTGGGAAATAGGGCCAACTCCGGGAGAAGTGTCTAGGACACTGCAACTCTGGTAATCTGAATGTGACAATATCAGCAGTATATTATTTGTGAAAAACCTACCCTCTCCCTCAATAGTGCCACATTAGGTCTAATGATAAGTTGTAGATTTTCCATAAAGTTTCCAAGATATTTTTATTTCTTAAAACAATTTTTTTAGTTCAATCATTTTAACGACGTTATTTCTTGTAGTTGGATCGATTACTATAAGTAGAGCATTAAAATATTTTGCTCATGTAAGGACCAGGCGTTCGAAAGAATTGTCAAAAAAAAGGAATGAATGGGTCAACAAAATAAAATCGTAAAATATGGGAGAAAAATTTTATTCCGGTCTGCGGCAAGGAAAATATAAATAGATAGCACTACTGGAAGTATCATCGTATTGATAACAAACAACAAATCTCATTTGCCTAGCTACATTTCTGACGAGTTGTGTTCAAACAATCATAGATAGATAGAATACATTGCCACTATATCGTAGGTGATTACTCGCTTAAAAACCGAGGGAGTCTCGCATGCTACATTCTTGCCCGAGTTTTGCTCGATGCAACACGTAGTACGCTCAACCAGTATGTATATGTAGTTGCTCAAAAGCGTTACAATCAGTCAACTGACGATACCATTAGTTGCATTGATTATTACGGCCCAAACCCTAAAACAACTAAAGCTATTGCCATCTCAATCCGTCGTGGAAGGCGCAAAACGGCTCACACGTTCAAACACATTCGTACTAGCTGAGTATCGTCATCATAATTAGGTGATACTGTTAATGAGTTACAGGTGGCTATCATTACCAGAGCTTTTGAAAAATAATCGGATATTTGCGAAATTGAAAATCGAGAACTGCCTCGTTTTTTGAAACCAGCCAAAAACAGTTTCTCAGTTTACTACATTCATTTTAGTAAAAATTATCGGTGGTGAGATTTTTCACAATTTAGTCATAAATTTGACATTCATATTTACTATCTGCAGTGTGCATTAATTTTCGTAAATAATTTATTCATTTATATATATATATATATATATATATATATATATATATATATATATATATATTAAATTATACATATTTCTTAATTTTAATTAAGAATCATTAATTATTACGGAAGAAAAATGCATTAAAGAGTAAAGTAAGTAGCATAATGTGTTGAATCCATTGTTATTAATGAAAACGATAAAAGCGATGGCACAGAAGTTTGTAAAAGATGAACAGTCAAAATTTTATCATGTCTGATTATTAACATGTGCTGTTCGACGTTATACGCGTGTACTTAATTGACCCTGTATTATTTTTTCTTTTGTTATTAGTTCAGAATTGCGATATCACAAATAACTATTTCAAATCCAATTCTTATACGAAAATCGGATTGGTATTAAATAAAATTCTAGTCATATTCGCACGTGTATCAATATATAATTTTCCTCCCATTTCCTCCCGTACGATTTATTTTTGTTAAGGAAAGTAGCCACTACGGTATCGTAAAGTACGGTAAATAGACAAACTGACGTCTATAGCATTATTAATTTCTTTAAGTATGTAGACGTTATTTTCGAGGGGTAGTACACTTACACTTATATGCGGCGAACGTACGAGCATAAGCGAGAGGCCGTCGAGGATCACCGACTATACACCCCCGCTCCTTATAACTTCGAGCCGATTGAGGACATCACCCACCCGAGTGTAAACGAGAGTCAGTCGATAGCGCTCCATAAGCGCTCGAGCGTGCGTCCCCGGATCACTGACATATATATACATATACATATAGATATATATGGGAGTAATTTTGCTCGCGTATATCGAGTTACGTTGCTTTTGTGCGTCTCAAGCGTTATGTTTCATTGGCATGGCGTGACAAGTAATACATTGAGGCGCAATGTAGGGGCTCGATATGGTGTCGCGTGACTTTTGATCGATGCGTCGATTATTTAAATTTTAGGTTGTTTAACTAATGAAAATAATGTAATGGAGGAATCTCGAGAGATGCAAGATCGGATGATAAATTAAAAGGGGAAGTTTTTTTTTTTTTATATCTAAATGATCGGAATGGAAAAACAGAATGGACGATTTTTGTAAAGTTCAACGTTCACGAATGTGCCATCAAAAGTTCAATTTAACGATAGTTATTTAAATCGACGTGATGTGAAATAACAACAAAATTACCGAATATACGAAACTGTAGATACATAGATCAATAACGAATGCCTTGATAATAACGAGTCCCTTCGAATGTCGCTAATAACTTTTTTTCTAGTTTATCCCACTGTACGTGTACCAATATTTCCTGAAATTCACTCTGCAACTGTCTCATTTTCACGTGTGATACAAACGAAAAAAAAAAAAAAAAACATTAAACGAACGATGGAGATCAATGATCTGCAGCCAGCGTGATTTCCAAAATATTCTTTCTGTTTTTATTTTTTTATTTTATTCTTTTTTCCTTTTAATAGCCGAAAACACCGATAGCCCATCGGTTCTCGATATATAATACTCGCATCTCTAAATCAAAGGCCCGCAGCGGGCGCGGCCATTGGCTAGCAAAGAGGCGAAACGAATTTTACGCAACCGCCGCCCATCAGTGACACGGGAGATTTTTCGATTCGTTACACATGTATTTCGGCCTTTGTTGGTTTTCCGCCCAGCCACCCCTCGTTTAGGCTATATAATCGGTAAAAATTGATACGGGCCGCGAGACGAAAAAAATACGCTGTTCGCGGATACGTTTGCGATTGATAACGCAAAGTAAGAGCGGAGCGGGGTGGGGGTATAGCTAGATGTTGAGACAGAGAGGGAGAGAGAGAGAGAGAGAGAGCGAGAGACCGGGAACGAGAGAGGAACATTCACTCTGCGCGCGAGCTCTTTAACACCCGACACTACACGAAAGAGGAAAGGCAAAAATAAAAACCACGCAGCAACGCGAGAAAAATGCCGAAGAGCACCGGGGTTATTATTGTTAAAACCTCCCTCTTCCCTTGTACTCGTTTGTTAATTAAATAAAAACGCGCGTCGGAATTAATTAAAGAGAGAGCCTTGAAGTGGGCCTCCGGGCCTCTTCGGTGCAGTTGCGCTCAACCGCCCCCCGCCGCACCATCCGTAGCCCATCTCTCTCTCTCTCTCCCCGTCCCTCCTCCTCTCACTCTTCTCTCTCTCTCTCTCTCTCTCTCTCTCTCTCTCTCTCCGTCGCTCACCCGACAGAGCGCGAACCTTTGTTTTCTCCGCCTCCCCGCGTCAGCCTCCCGTTCTTCCGCCCCGTGCGCGGCATGGGAAGGCCGGGGGTGGTGAAAATTAGCTCCGAGCTCTCGTGGCGCTATGCACTAGGCGGCGCGACGTTGTGACCCCCACGTACCCCTCTTCTGCTCCTCCGCTTCTTTTCGTCTTTTCGCCGCGTGTGCTCGGCTGAGCTTTCGAGCATTGCGTTTAAGCGCTCGGGGATGGGCGCGGCGCTGCGCACGCCAAGGGAGGGGAAATTGGCCGGGCGCGTTTGAGGCGCTTAAATAAGCCGTTTGTACAGAGGACCAAAGCGCGCGCGCGCACATGTAATTATTTCCCTTTACGTGCACCTATGCGCGCTTAAAGCTCATGCGATGCGGGCGGGAGGGGGGGGGGTTCAAGCGATGATTCTTGACGTGCGTCGTGCTCGCTTTTTTCCCGACCGTACTCTCTGATGTGGAAGAGTAATTGGGCGTGCGAGAGATAGAGCGAGAGAGAGAGAGAGAGAGAGAGAGAGAGAGAGAGAGGGGGGGGAAGAGAGCGGAAAGCTTTGTTACACGGCGGATGGGGCCGAATGCTCTGCGTTTATTTGTGTTACAAACCGGTAAATTTGCTAATTATAGTTGGCTCATTAGTTAATTCACCGTTTAAGCTGTTAAGTGCACCAGAAAAGCCTATAGCAATCCGCTAGGTTGTACTAAAATTCAAGGGTCGGAATTTTTCGTGTACTCTATTCTAACATTAAGCTTGATATAAGATCAATAATTCAATTGGCTTATTCTATGATTACCCTATCTAAAGTAAATTATATTATGAAAGCTAAAATAATTGCGTTTATTTGATAGTTTTTGTTATGAACTATATATCATAGATTTGAATGCCATATTTGTCTTTATATATTTTATGTTTCGCATCATAATTTCTACCATTTTCGAAAAAACAACTTGTAACAAATCCCAAAAAAATATTCTTAAATGATTTTTTCCCTCCAAATATCGTTTAGGGTTGCCTGTTACTCATCGAGATCAATTTTGGAACGTATCATTAAATCGCGTCAATGATTGAGGCACGTCATCAATAAAGCCACGTCAAGTTGATGATCTTTATTAACATGTACATCGGAATTTATGGAATTCATTTAGTACACATTGAATAGTTATTTGTAGCCAATTTGGAAAATGTAATTGGTGGACGAATTATAGTAAAATAGTATAGTAGTTATAAGCATTTTCAGATTTATCCCGAAAAAATATGTGCTCAACATCTCCAGATATTAGATATGTTTTATGATTCTCATTTAATTTGGTTATTGATCATTCAGTAGTTATTTCTACTATATTTAAAAAATTTTAATCAACCACGTATTTTGGGTATTATCATTTGAAAAACAGTATTGTTATCATGATAAATAAAATATGTGGACTTTTAAAAGAACAATGTGCTGAGAGTACATGCTTATAAAGGAACATTGATTTAAGAAAGGTGACACGGTATTTAGACCTAACATGGTCTTGTGAAACAATAAGGATTTTGATTCCCGACGATATTTTAGTCCGTTATAACAAGAACAACTATCTGAAAGAGACTTACAGAAAAAGTAGAGAAATTTGAAACCATTTTAGAAATTACTAAGCATTCATTGCAGGTCAATAAGGTCAATCTGTATTATTATAGAATTAAGGTAAGCAATAATTGAATTTATATTTTTATTTGACGCGTCATGATTGAGAAGTTTTAAAGTTATCCAGAAATAACTGGTTAACTGAGTCGAAAGGCAATCTTGGAATTAGGAAATATATATTAATCTGTTAATCCAAATCACTCAAACACATAAAATTTCAACGAGTTCTCTGTGAACATTCGCATACACCCATCGCTCGATCGGTACACCGTGCATCGCCCGGCCTTACCGCAGAGATCCGCAGCAACTGTGGAGCAAACATCAATGGACCCGCTCGCAAGCGTGCGCCAGGCTAAACTTGATCCAAGCATTGTTTATAGATTTTCGGCTCAGCTGTCCTTACGCGCGTGATGCTGGCCACGACGTCCTTCTCCTCCTTCTCCACTCCGCGCTCGCTCTCTCTCTCTCTCTCTCTCTCTCTCTCTCTCTCTCCCGAATTTCCCAAACAACCCGCTTTACATCAACCAATCCGCCTTCCCTCGACGTTTCCACGCTGCGAAGCGACCACGGCTAAGGTGAACAGCCTTGTAATCTCCCTGCGGGACCTAGGAACGCTATCGGAATCGTTGTCGACATAGTCTGGTGTAAAGAGGGGGGGGGGTGAATCGCGGGAAACAAGAACGTGCAGTTTTTTTTACATCGGATGGTGGGGGGAGGGTGAGACTTCCGCGCGCACCATTCGTCATAACAGAATATTGGGATTGCGTATAAGTGCGATTGTTGAGCATAGACTGTTATCAATATCGATACAACGAGGTATAGGAGGAAAGAGAAAGAGAGAGAGAGAGAGAGAGAGAGAGAGAGAGAGAGAGAGAGAGAGAGAGAGAGAGAGAGAGAGGAGAGAGAGAGAGAGAGAGAGAGACAGTCTGTTTTTAAATACCCGTCCTCTGGTTGTGAATTTGTTGCATGTCAGATCATGCGATTATGCTTTCTGCGTTGATGAGCGACGGAAGTTCAGTGAGATTTTTGGCGTCGTTCCTCGTCTACCATGTCGAAAGCTATCATCGATTAGAACTGTGTGAGACGGATCAATGGAATTACATGCGATCAGTACATGGAATTCTAAACGGCACTTATTTAATTCCATTGTAGAATAAGTATCAAATTTACTTCCGATTTAGTATCATTTCGTGTGATTTCATATGTTATTTGTTGTTTTCATCTATCTCATGTGCTCATGGATTCCGGTAAAAAAGCTTTTATAACATTTTCTATGGTTCCATGTGACTTAAAAGACATTAATGCTTTGTATGATTTGAAGGATTATTTATGAGTGTTTACGATACTAAAAAACACATCAAACACTCGAAATCGTCTACATGCTAACATTTGTAGACAGCATGCATTTGGAATAAATGATTATGAAAAAGTAATGGTTGACAAGATGTTCAATCCTTAGAAAGCACAAGAATCATCGTTAGTATTGGTACGGGTCAGTCCTTTGTGACGTGTATCGATTACAGGTACGGAATTATAGAATATTTTCATCAATATTTATTACGATTGCATTACGAAGTTAATGTTGGAATACAAGACAAATGATGGTTAGTGAAACTAACATTTAATTCTATATTTCCATTCAATCATTTTTTTCCGCACGTTTACTACTTCTTTTACCAACACAACTCTAGCCTCTTTCGGGTCTGCGTATATACCGGCAGCTATAAACGTTACACGCACGCTTCTTCCTTTCTCCCCCCCCCTCTCTCTCTCTCTCTCTCTCTCTCTCTCTCTCTCTCTCTCTCTCTCTTTCCGTTTTAGTTGCCTTTATTTTCACCAGCCGTAAGCGTTAGTCGCAGATGGCGCTCAGACTCGTATTTATGGCCGAGCCGTGACTTCCGCACAAGCCGCGGGCGTGGAATGAAGACACGGCCTGGTGCGAACGAAGGCGTTTGCCGACGGGAGGAGGGGGCGAGGAGAGGCAACTGGTCCCGCTCCAGGAAGATGCACCGCCCGGACGCGAGGGAAAGTTTCGCGCGCCCGCCCTATGGAAAATTGAATTTTATACTTGACTTGACGGCGGAGAAGGGGGGGAGGAGTGATAGTCAAGGTGGCGGGAGAAGGATAAGTGGAGTTGAACGAGTGGACTGTTTTCGTGTAAGAATCCATTAAATGGAGCTCTGGTGGGAGTCTCGAATTTTCCCTTTTGTGACGTCGAATGAGGGCATTGTTAGCTCGTTCTGCGTCTGGTGTTTGATTCTTTTAGAAGAGAATTTATCCCAGACCCTTTAAATCGAAATAAAGAAATTTAAGTTATCAAGTTAATGAGAAGATAATAAATCCGTTATTGAAGCATTATTTTTGAATGATATAATCCTATTCAAACTACAATAATTCAGCTTTTAGCTCAAGCTTTTAGTGTAATTTATAAATTGCAGTACTGTAGCCTGTACATATTTGTATTAAGAAAATTTTTGTCATTAATTTACTTTAATAAAATGCATTATTCATAATTCGATTCCTAGCTTTTTTTAGTTCAAGTGATCAAATTATTCCCGATAACCCAATAACGTTAAAAGTAAATTTGCTGCCCGCATACAATAGAAATCAATAACGTTTTCATTACCATGCAAATGTATATTTTATATAATTAATAAGTATTGGTAACGTATAACTGCATTTTATCGTATAGTCGTTCATTATGGCATTTGATATCGAGAGACAGATAGAAATAAAAAATCTCTTGTTAGTTTCAATTTGTTCCACTATTAGTATGAGTCAAATGTATGACGAATGAACCTCATCAACAGTTTTTGAATTCTCTCCCCCCCCCTCTCTCTCTCTCTTTCTTTTTCATGTGAGAATTCAATATAAAGCTAGCGAGAGAGTTGGATCCAATGGTCAAAAATATGTCAAAGCTTATTGAATATCATTCAAAAAAATAACGAGCAATATAAAAGATATACACAGCAATATTATTTTAATTAATTTGATCCTCATTTAATCGGAAAAAACTATTCCATTAAACTTTTTCACTGTTTAATTCAGCCTACCATTAAATTCATAATTTATTTTTTCTTTATATATTCTCAAATTTTCAAAATTACCGAAAAACTCTCGGCTGCAACTCGATGCAGTAGTAGGGAACCAGCGTGTACATACATCTAATAATCCGAGCGGTTTTATACACCCCATCCCCATCCAAAACCCCGACAGACACACAACCCCCGCCGCCGACGACTCTCGCTTCCATTATTATTTCCCTTTGGCGAACGACGGCTGGTACTGGATTACCGCAGCCCGGTGCGGTCTCTCATTAGTGATAATACCGCGCAGCATTTCGTTGTGACGTATACACAATACTTTTCGCGAGAAATATAAGATATTTAAAAAAAAAAAATGGAATAACAATTATAATAAGTAAAATTACCAAGTCCATTTTTAAATTCTTTTTTTGAAAAAAATTCAAAGACTATAATTTTATTGAAATAATCGATGAACTATCAGTAGAACAATGATAGATTAGTTTTCAATTTATCCATCCATTTTAGCAGAATCGATGATTCATTTGTCTTTTTAATACGATAACGTTTTTGATCGCTAAATAACAGTGCAACTTTCTAAGAATCGATTAAATTTTCGAAGATTAATCGAATCTCCGATCTAGATATTAATCGCATTTACATTACAAGATCGTTTACTGCAGCGTACAACAAAAACACATTGAGAGCAAAAGGTCTTGTATTTTTACACCTGGTCATCTGTAAAATCGGAATTCTTTCCCCGACGGCGGGGGCGCTGGCGTGGCGCTGCATTGGAAAATATTTCAGCAGTGATAGCCGCTATAACTTTTCCAATCGAGTTTGTATACACGCACAATATCCTCCCATCGTCCCCTCCCAACCCTCTTCTACCCTACCTAGATCCACGAGGAAACTTTAACGAAATCTGTTTTTCGCCCAGCCTCTTTCCATTGCCCCCCCTCGCCCCACAGACCCCCATCTCCTCCTTTTCACTGGCCACAATACCTGTCTTTCGCCATACTGCGCCACTCCATTTCTCAAAATTCCGCGTATCCGCCCGATGTGCGCCTCTGCGCCGACGCCGGCGCGTGTAGAACGATGCGTACGACAGCGCGAAAGGGCGTATATATATATATATATATATATATATATATATATATATATAGGGTTGCATTGATTCTCCCGCGCGATTTAGTCCCCCCTGTGATGGGGGGGGGGGTGCCGTACACCTGCTCCCGCAGGTACTTTCAGAACCCGAGGTTACGCGGGCCATTATCTCGCGCACCATCGATCATAGCTCCCTGGGAGGCGGGGTGGAGGGGGGGGGGGTGAACGTCCGCCGTAGCTGGGCGCCAAAGCCGTGCCTCCTCCTCCTCCCCTTTCGCTCTCCATAAACTCGGGGCAAGAAAAATTATACGAGGCCGCACGGCCACCTTGGCGCGACGACTCGGCTATCTTCGCTCGATAGCGAGCGACGATGCCTCTTTCTCATAATATCCGAGGCGGGCTTTTGGTCCGCGAGCTACTTACGATGAGAGCTCCTCCTTCAGCCTTCGCTGTACGAAGGCGCTGCCGCATCTATCCTTTTTTATTTTCTTACTCAATCTGGAGCTGTCTGGTTTTAAAATTAATTGTTCCTTCTTCATCCAGTGAGAATTTCCTACGATAATGCGCGCAACAAATCGTACTATTGTATTAAAAATCCAGTTTTTTTTTTTTAATTTTACAGTTTTATGCCAGTCGCTAAGGATAAGTGTAAATGCGTATTCATTGAATTCAAGATGTCTGATTTATTGTGGTGGATGGGATTTTCGAATTTACTAATTTGATAAATGTAACAACAGTTTTGTATAATAAGAATATTAGGCGTTTGAGAGGTAAAAAATTATGTACGTTTGCAAAGTTCCAAATGCGTTCTTCTAACCTGACAATTCAATGTGATAGTTAATTCGTTGTAACTACGCAAGAATTAAGCATCTAAATTTCCTCACATAATAAAAACAGTCCGATTTACATAATAATTATTTTTAATAGTAAATCCACAATTATAATTATATTGAATGTTGAACTTGCTAAAAAGTCGTTCAACCGATACAATTCCAATCGCGATTTGAGATTCTCCTAGACATTTCCTACCTAAATTTATATCCTAGAAAAAAGCTTCTTAAAATGCCATTCTTAGCGCCATCATTGAGCTCTAAGAATTAATTATTAGATTCTAATATTAAATTAGGCTAATGGATTATTTGAATAGTAATTCCACTTTTACCTCTGTTTATCTGATATACTTATTAAAGATTCGCTGCTAAGACCTCACTGATGTTAAGAGAAAATCGTCCGAAAAATGGTGAAACATAAATTTTTCGACTCTTTTAGACACTGAAATAAGATTGAACTTTTCCATTTGAATAATTAATCTATAAAAGAAGATTCAAAGTCAAGTTTAAGCCCACTAGCTCATATTTTCCTTAAAATGGAATAAATTCAGTGAAACGTATTTTCCTGACTTTTTAAAATTACTTTCCTTGAGTACTGAAGAAAATCCATAGTACCACTGTTTACGTAGCCTCATATTATTTAGTTATAATAATTTATTCAAATAAGTAACTTGATTCTTCTCTTGAACTTCGTATTTTTGCTCAAACTGCTTTTTCTTAGACAGTGGAACATTTTCTTAAAATATGAGCGTGAGCCGCACAATATTTTGTACACGAGGGTATGTATAATGTTAAACATACAAAAACATATATATTATGTGCTTTAATTTATACACTGATATTATCCACGCATAATTTTCAAGGAATAATGAATTCAAACATAATTATAGAGATATTCAGCGCCCATAATGACAAGTCAATATTTCTCATGAATGGAGTAAAAGTATGGAATGAATCTCCGCGTTTAAATTTTTCCCCTATTGTACGCTTTCATTGCAAAATCGGCAAGGAAATTGTTGAAAACTGCAATGAGCGATCTTTAAACACAAGTAATATAATTGACATTTCCAGCTCGGTCAAGGCCAGTCGGTCGATTTCTAGAATATGATAATTCAATTACCTAGAAGAAAAGAAATGGAAAAGGAAAAAAAAAACAATGTCCACATGCGTCGCTTCGAGACTGCAGAACCACGAGCTTAGAAAAGCGGGAAATAAAGTCAGCTCGAATAAAACGACATAACAGAAGAATAGAGGGAGAAATGGAAGAATGAATGGAAGGGTCGGATAAGGAGAGGGATGTCGGCACCTGTTGCACACCGCCTCCCCCCGTTCCCCACCCTCTATAGTCTTTTCATTTTCTTGCGCTCCTTTCTCTTTCTATCCCATCCCCCTAACCCCTTCCCCCCTCGCCGACTGAGAGGCTCTCGAGCTCACTCTGTCACTCTTGTCCGTCCGTCTCTCTGGATGATCCAATTGTCGGTCGCCCTGCTCCTTCCTCGTGCTTCTCCAGCATTGGCGAGATTAGCCCGAAGTATCTCTCGAGCGTCGAGAGCGAGTGTTTGCTTTTATATGTATATATATATATATACACGACGTTAGCCCACAATTGCGGAAAGGCGAAAAAATTTACAGGAGAGTCAGGCCGCTTCGTTTCTCTCAATGCTCATAAGGATTTATAAGCTGTTAATGTATACGTTGAAGGAATTTGTGAATTTTATCCTCAAGGATCTCGAGCGCGAGAAATTTCGAAGCTTGTGAATTTATTTCAATACGAACGAAGCTCAAAGAATGCTTTTAATTTTAGGCTCAAGTTCATTAGATATTCGATAAAATTATGAAAGAATTTAAACAATTATAAAAATTTCGTTTATTGTTACTGTTGGACAATGCGTGAAAATGATAAATCGTTTTTATTAATTTTTACTTAATTCAGATTGGATTCTTATTACGATATAAAAGAACAATAAAAAATTTATCGGAAGGTTAATGAAGCTATCAAATAGGTTGAATAAATAAACAAATAGTCATGAGTAATATAATTTTTAAGTAATATCTTCATATTTTTTGTTAATATAAAACATCGTATTTTATACTTACGAATAAATGATTAGATAATAAATAATGCAAAGATAAAACAAGATAACGGAAACTGTTAAATCGACTTTTTTCATAGATAAATAATCCAAATTTATACAAATGACTCATTATAATTATATTCAAGGTAATTATAGTTTTGAAATTATGAAGCAATCAAGTTTGCAACAGACTTCCTTTGATCACAATTGTTACGTTAAGTTAAGTCATTTAAAATATAAAACGAAAATTAGATCGATTAAGTTTAATCGATTTTTTATAGTAATTGAATAAATTAGTTAACTGTCGATGAGTTTGCAGAAAATATTAATAAAATTATTTATGTTTTGCTTTTCAGAAAAAAGGATAATGCTAATAGATTTATTAAAATTTAAGTTTTATAATCGAATGAAAAACTTATTGCCATAAATATTTATTGCCTTTTAGAAAAAATATAGCCAATTTGAATTAATTATAAAGGAATTGTTTTTTTTTCGAAATTAAATAACAATTTATTCTTAGCACTAAATAAAACATACTTAAAAGAGATTTTGGTATACTCTATTAATAGTAATTTAGCAATTTATTGAATAGTTTATTATTATAGCTATAAACTTTTTCAGTTTTTCAAATTGTAAGGAGAGGCACTGTAATACCTTTAATGCACTGCGCTTACGATTGACTTTCGAACATTTTATAGTATTCTTTTCAAATAACATTTCAGAAAATAAAGGCTAAAACATAAAGTAAATCGAAAAACTGTCACTGATCTACGATTTTCCGATCTGAACAATAAAACCAACTACAGCAAGTTGATACGTAGGTGGGATAATCGATAGTTAACTTGATATGCGGTTCAGGCGCACAATTTATTGTTAATATAATGCAATGCTAGTTTCGTCCTAAACTCTGACTATTAAAACAAAGCTAAAATTGTTTTTTTAATACAATCAGGGTTATCTAACTATGCATACCGATATGAATGGTTTTGCACTGTTAGACGCAATCGAGAAAAGAAATTTAAAAAAAAAAAGGAAAGAAAAGGTGTCAGATGAGTAACATTGGGATCCCTTCCATCGAATCTGCGACCGCGCCAAACTTTCACATCTCCTATTTTCTCGACATCTTTCACGACTCCCAAGGAATTTCCACAATATCGCCCCTTCTGATCCCTGGCCGAGATACAGATAAAGCGTTTAATGGGGTGAACTCGTCGGAAAAATAACCGCTCGAGAAGTCGGCGCGATAGCGCACGACTCTATATACACTCGCTTGCATTAGCCCCCCCCCCGCCCTCGGTCCATCGATGTTGCTACTTGATACTTTGGTGGTTGCGCTTGTATCTATGTGACGCTATGAGCCGCTGGTGGTGGGAAATGAGAATATTCTAAGACAATGTAAGGCCAAACTTATTTATGTTTTTGCGCAACAATGGTTGGTGACACCGCTGAATATGATTGATGAAAATATAATATCTCGTGATTGTGACTGATGAATGTTATTGTCACCGTCAATTGGTCAGAATCGATGAGATCGTATGAGGTTGTGACTGTTAAAGGTCCATATTATTTGTTAATAATTTCAATTTAAGATTGGAGGAGTTTAAGCTGATTGCAATTATCAGTTTTCTAGTTATGAACAGTTAGTTTTTAACACAACAATTAGTTTTTCAGAAAATTTGAACTTATTTTACTTTTCAGCAGCCTTTAAATGATTAGCCTGGATACTTAAGGACATGTATGAAATTATAATTTTTCATTGTATTTAGTTTGACTGTCAAAATTGAGATTTATAGTTAAAAGCCCTTGACTTTAAGCCTTTGAGGTGCAGGTTTTTAGTTGAATGGATCTTGAATTTCTCTGCTCCTGAATAGAGATTGCTGTAAACAGATTTTTTTCTCAATCATTGTGAGAAGCAATAATTTTTTCTAAGCATGAGACAGCACTTATGATACCAACTCTGAACCGAAGTATACGGATACTGATTGTGCAAAATAAAGAGAGTATCTCGTAGTAGCTGGACCTGTTTTAATGAAATAGATCTGAGTGATAGCCTTAATACATTAATGATACATATATGACTATATATGAATTAAATGCAATCTCAAAAATCACTCTAGAAACTATATATTTATAGTTTATTTAATCGATTCGCTTGCTGTCTTGAATCCCTTTACATTTTGATCTTCATAAATAGATTCACGGTGCTGTATTACAAATTGATGGTAATCAATCTAGTACCCGTGGCATTGAATACATCATTCTGAAGTTTGAAAATTGCAGACTGCATTCACGGTTAGCTATTTTAAAAACTCCTGTAAACGTTGATCCATCGTATTTTCATCGCAGAACATATATTTTACACGATATGATGATTCTACGAGAAAAGGGTTGGATGGTCTCTGGCACGAAATTTTTCAGCTATGAACAAAAAACTGGAAGAAATTTGGTCTCTCACATATGAGACACCACTCTTCAGACTGTTGCAATAATTTTTATGATCATCTTAAGGTCTAATGAAAGGTAACCATGAGATATCTTGTGATTAATACCGTAGTTATTGCTTATCTATAAGTGTCTTGTGTTTTTTTATATGACGTAATTATCGCAAAGTTCAAGAAGCCTCAATCGTTTACATTAAATTGTTGAAAAATCGGCGATCATCTGTGGCCTTTTTATTGTAGGTATATATTGAGCAGCTTCAAATGTACAGGGAAACATGCGCCGCTTTCCGTATTTAGATAAAGCTTATCTGCGTTCTTTATGATTTTGTCAACAAAATGAGTAATTAAATTTTGGTGCAAGTCTGAACCAGGCGTAACTTTCTCTCACAATATTGTTTTAATATAGAGATTAATGTACGGCGGGTTTACATTTCATCAAATGTGGCTCCACAAATGTTCTAATTGGTAATCCATATAGCTCGATTCAATTACCGACAGCCAGTACAATTCCTCGGCTTCAATGGTGATACATTTTGCGCCAGTCATAATAAGTCGCCATATGTTGCGTGAAGAAAGACCATGAAGTTCTTCTACATTGGCTCCACTCCTTAATCTGATCACACACTTTCTTTCAGCATCTTCAAAGACATCAAGTAACCAATTGTACTTTCAGTTGATCGCTTTCTTTTTCTACTCAAACCCTTGAAACCTTAATTATTGCAGATTTCTTTTACCACAGAGATGGTAATTGTGATAAATAAATTCTTTGGCACCAATGGTAAATAACGTTAGGAAATAAAAATACTTTACGAAATAGATCTGATTATATATTAACAAAGGGATATATAATATTAAATTTTAAATGAATAATAGAGATGAAATCAAATGTAAATTAAAAAAATAATAAAAAAAATTTTTGTAAACGTAAGTTTTTTATTTTATTTATATTATTTATATTTCTTATTATATTATTTATATTTCTGATTATAATAAATATATTGTAATTTCATACATTTGAAGGAAAAGATTTCGAAACTAATAGGTTTTAGACCATACGGTTAGTCTTACTTTTATTACGTTTTAGAACGAGTGAGCTTTGAATTACAACAGCTGGACACCCACTCATTATAGGATCATATAAATCTTATATTAAATGAATTTAAATATAATTATTAATTTAAGTATAATAATTTTATATAATACGATTAAATGTAATACAATGTATATAAATAATTTTAATATAAATTTGAATTTCAATAAATTTACATTTCCATAACTTGTTTATTTTTACGGTAAATGCCCAAATGCAATTGAATATATATCGAAAATTGAAAATTTAATAAATGATATTATAAATTTATTTTTATACTTAGAGAAAAATCGAGTATGGATATAGTTGTTAAATATATTTTTAAAGTAAACACTATATATTTTCTTTTTTAGAAAGAGAACATTCTCATATTAATGGAGAAATTTCTTATTTTATAAAAATCAGATAATCCCAATTATAATATTATGATATTTATGGTCAAGCGAATATTTAAAAGTTTTTGTAAATAAACTTCATGGAATTTCATTTTAATTATACATGTCGTCATTTAATTAACACCGCGTTGGATTCTATGGACTCGTGCAAAGGATCATTAAATTCGTTTATGAATGCTTCATCATTTATGGGATATTTTGTCCAATGAAGCGAATGTATAAATGCGAAGTTATCTGCGAAATTTAACACTCCGGGTACTTTTAACTTTTTTTTTTAACAGCTTTTACGCGTTATTTTCGATTTACTAGGGACGCAGACCGTAAAAGAGCCAATTAAGTTGGCATCAGGAAGTTCATGGTTAATATTCATGATTATTGGATATTAATTTGCATGTGCCCTATATATATATATATATATATATATATATATATATATATATATATTGATCTTAAATATAGACATATTCGAATATACTGTAGTCTATTTCCCGCAAGTTTATTAGCTTCTTCCGATTCGAATCCACGTGGAGTAATGACTCGATACATTTTATAAAATTCAATATATTCAAATATAAAATACCGAGTTCATTACTTTACCTGAATTCGAATTGGAAAAAACTGATAAGCTTCCTGCCAATAGACTGCGGAATATTTGGATGCGAGTACATTTAGGATGCATGTCAATAGTACTTACAAGAAAAGATAGAGAAAGATAGGTGATGGATTTGGTCCAGACTGAAGGAAGCAACACTCATATCATCAAAATCAGTTCTGCAACATTTTACGATCTAATGATTTTTTCCACTCAAGATATATTAATTTATTGCTCATAAATTGATACACTTTTCCTGTATCAATAGGGTATATCCGCGGGTTCGGAGAAATGTTTTTTATGAAAATCCGTACTTTTAATACCGAATTTTGCGAAGGAACAATGTTTCAAGGAAAAACTTTCCAATGAAACTGCGTATATTGAAACCTATAATTTCTATCATATTGTCATTTGACGATTTACCAAATTATTGATTTGCTCCCGATAATAATCAATTGGCCGACCGTTCAATGGCGAATACAAGGACACTATACTTGTGGGATATAGCTTTATGGGAACCTTTTTGCTCGAAGCGCTATTCTTTTAGCGAATTCAGGGCTAAATAAGAGATTCCCCTTCAAAAATTTGCCGGACCTCGTCTCATTTCAATGGAAGCAAATATACTTTTTAAAATTAAGAAAGTATCATACCTATGTTAAAAATGCGAGAGCGTGAGCTTCGAAAACATTGAAAAGCACAGTTTGGAGATAATCGGAGTCAATCTCGACCTAATCCGCCCTGCAAGTGTCATAGCCTATTCTCGATAGATTTAATTATGGCAGGACTTCAATATAGCCATTCCTGATACTTTTCGATGTAATTTGATCTCATATTGTTATTATTTAATTAGATTATTGATTTTTATTTAAGTAATCAAATGCAGAGCAACATTAAATGCAGACGCAATGTTCGAGTTACTAATTATTATAAATTAATATCATAATGTCATATACATCGAAAGTTTTAAATTAGTACGTTTCGATCTTTGCAATTCTTGTTCGTATAATGCCGAATCAGTAAGTAGCGAGGATTGTACAGTGATTGATTTATAAAGCATAAAAAATTACTGTTATATAGTGATAGTATAAGCTGCACCGATCCATCATCCTATAACCGCAATGTATTTTAGTACCCACATTTCCCAGAATATATTACATTTGTATCGGCGATACATGTGTATACGAGCAGAAAGCGTTCACTTCCAAGCTAAAATATGGAAATATTGTAAATCTTCCAGCGATCTCGACATAAGTCGCGGCTCGTTGTAACACGTGAGATATTTAACATTTAGGGGAGCCTTGTTGATTTAGGGCGCGGCAGTAAAAAAAAAAAAAAAAAAAAAAACAACCTTTCATTTACAAAACTCTCGGTAATCATAAAAATTTTTATTGCGCCGCGCAGCCTGTAAATTTCGAATCTTTTTCTTCGCAGTAAAAAACAAGACCGTTTAACGCGCAACCTCGCCCTTTCAACACTAAGCCGCGCGGTAAATGGATCCAACTCGATACAGTTGAATATTTATCGTTTTAATGCTTGCCGAGAGAAACAAGTTCATAGGAATAAAGGTTTCTCCACCATCTTTTCCCTATTATCATATGGTGTCAAAATTTAAAGTCGAAATAATCTTTAGTCAAGTTGAAATTGCATTCTTGTCGAGCATTTGATATATAGTTTTGAATGATTTTGTTGTAAAACTTCGAATGTTTATATTTTTGATATTGATAGTCGAAGAAATTTAAGTAACATAGCTTTCAGAAACCATATTTCAGAAAATAAAATTTTTAAACAAATGCGTTCCTTGAATTCTTTACATCTACATTATATACTTTTGATTCAATTGCTATTTTCATTTCAAGGATTTTTTTAAAAGAATAATATATGTTCATTAAAAATGCATTGACATTATAATCTATATTTGAAATGAAAGTAATAGTATAATGAACTATATTAAACCGGAGAACGAGATCAGTAACGCTGAAAATTAATTTAAAAATGTATTTAACTTATAAAAATTTTGTAGATTGTGGAAAATTAGAGCAACTCGTCGGGCAGGTTCTAAATACAGAATTTCAGACAGAGGAAAAACTACAAATGCTTAAAACAAGTTCAAATTACAATTAGTTCATGCGAGAGGAAACTGTTTTCTGTGATAAAATCAACTTATTTTCGCAATTGCGCTTAATAATTTACAGAGACCAGCACATACGTAGATACGAATCGATTTTTCAATCAGGCCGTTTTTATATGGTCAATTATAATTGGAATCAAACCAATCGAAGATTGGCAAATCAGAAAATGAGGTTAGTTGATGAGTTATATAATATGTATACCGTCCTATTACTAATATTATAACATATAACTGCATAAGACAGAGTTGGTTTGCATGCTTAAAAAAATATCGGACATTAATTCATTGATTGCATATGTGACACCAGGTGGCGACCTACAAATTGTAGACTGCTTTTAAATTTTATTGCTTAATATAACATTCAAGCAAAAAAAACGAAACCCATACTGTTGAAATATTCATTTTTGAGCTTGAAATGCTTTGAAAAGTTTTTTTCATTCAATTGTTTCAAAAGATCGTTTCAAACTATATCATAATTTTTCTTTCTCTTATTTGGAAGACTATTATTAAGAATAAAATAGTACTGATTCCACATATAGCTATGATTTCAACTGATATATCGTTCCAATTTAAACGATTCCAATATACAGGCAAACCTTCTTCTGCAATTACCATCAATACCTTGGAGGGTCAAACCTTTCAAAAGTAGGAATTAATTTACGGCCCGCCTGTTTTTTCATGATCAATTATTATATTGATATAATTATATGTTTGGGAAATCAGAACATTAATTGATTATATTGCAAGAAATATTTCAGATTCAAATGTGAAATATTATATATTTATTGGAAAGTTACCGAAAAAAAATGTCGATGTTTCCTTGGCTGTAAACATCGAAAAAAAAATTTATCCCCATCAGTAGCTTTAGACTTTCCTAAATTGAATGGTTGTGAGAGGGAGAACGAAAGATAAACTTTTTACAATTCAGCTCTCATAGCGTATAGGACTCGCTTTTTCCTCTTTTCCCTGAATTCTCCCTCACTATAACCGCCCGGGTAGTGT
This sequence comes from Sycobia sp. Sy_11, assembly GCA_018907035.1. Classification (NCBI taxonomy): domain Eukaryota; kingdom Metazoa; phylum Arthropoda; class Insecta; order Hymenoptera; family Epichrysomallidae; genus Sycobia; species Sycobia sp. Sy_11. Next base: position 63,486 of record JACCIC010000323.1, on the reverse strand, counting down.
AATCTTTCGATCGAGTGGCCGTTCGATATAAAAAAAGTTTCTTCGTAACTGGGAACGGACAAAGCCGCTGCTCAAAGTGCACGCACGACGCATCAGGCTGTTATGAATTTCGTACCCATATTACTGGTGGCGCGGTACATATACGTATACAGAAAAATCCACACGTACGTACAGAAATCCAAATGCTCTGTTTGTGTGCAGAGCGGCGGGCGTCACGCTGCGCGTGCTGGGAATTTTTATTTCAAACGCAGCTTTGTGGCGCTTGTTACGATCTTGCAAATTATTCAGCAGGGACGTTATAATCTTTTTTTTAACTAGTATAATTGAGATTTCATCTAATCTTTATTGTTGAATGCAATTCTGAACTATATATCCCGAACCACTTCTACTTATTGAGAGATATGAGAAAATTTATAGAAAAGTATAATATATTTCAGTAGGAATTTTGGTAACTTCGTTTTAAGAAATGGTATTGCTACATTGTAGAATAATTATCATATAAATTTTTATTATATATATATATATATATATATATATATATATATATATATATATATATATAGTTATATTGTTGTTTCAGACAAATGTAAATAAAGAAGAATTAGAGATAATTGAAGTCAGTTTAAAAACCAAACGAACGAAGACTGTTGAATCTAGTCGAAGTTTGTCGCGACATTAGCATTCCTCAACTAATAGACTTTTAAATTAGCCACCTCTTCAGTGACGTCTTCTCGAACTTTGCCATTTCAAAATCAAGAAATTGCTTCCTGCACGCTTACCCGCGCGCCCCCAAGCGACAGCGTCCCCTAAGCTTCGCGAATTTCACTCATCGCTGAATTTTACAAGATCGCTAGTAGGAGCTGCGTCGCGCCGCTCCCTTACCGAGAAGGTACTGGAAATTGGACTTATTCTCTATGCTAATTCGCCCGGGGGCGACGAGAGCGCCCGAGCCGACGAAGGCTAGCCGAGGGACCAGCCAAAGAGAAAAGCAAATCAGCGGTGGAAAAACAAAGGCGGGAAGAGTGGTGGGCTTGGCAAAGAGAAACAAAAGCAGGCTGAAATAAAGGATGAAATAAGAAGGAGGGGAGGCTAGTGAGGGGACGGGGGGAGACTCCGGTTAGAAAATGGAAGGGTAAACGGGGGCATCAAAAAAAAAAAAAAAAAAAAAAACGGAGACAAGAAAGTTTCATAAAGCCGGAGCGCGGCCGTGTTCGCTCGGCCGTGAAATGAGGCCGAAGACGATGTGCGGCGCACACACCGCAATAGCATCTACATCTGCGACCATATGTTTTGCCGAACGGTAAAATTGTGTATATAGATATGCAAATTCAGGACGCGGAACATTGATAAGATATCGCTGCGATCCGTGCTCTCAGTATTTTTTTTTTCAATACTGAACATGACAGGGAGAGTAGGCAGTTTTTAGGCTTATTTTTGACCGTATCTAAAATAAGGCATGTGTTTTTTTATATATTTTTTCCAATAAAAGAATGATTTATTGTAATTATGAAATAAAAATACATTCTCAATATATGTTTACAACAAGCCCTAAAGTTAGAAAATTAATTCATTAACTGGTAGACGATTTGACATTAAAAAAAAAAACTTATAAAAGTGAATATTCAATACTGAATTTATAAACAAAGTAATATTTGTCACGTATTTTTTCCATATTTTATTATAAATTATTTAGCTGCATAAAGAATGAGACACCGAAGTAAGTTAACTTCATTTGAACCTAATTTTATTATGGAAGTTTAACAATTTATAATTTTTATATTTCGAACTTTCTCGTTCGTCTCTATTACATTTCCAAAGAAGGCCCATCGGAATGCGCAATTCAATTTTTTTCAGCCATTCAAATAGCTGAGCGAGCGGAAAGACTCAAATGTGTATCTATGGTGAATTTATTCCGTACACGCGCGAAAATTGAGTTCCTAATTTTTGAGGGAACTGACCCTGCATTGAGATCGACCGGAACGCAATTAAATCGTCGACGAGTTCGGGCTTCACAAATGTCGTTGAAAAAAAATTTCTCTAAATGACGGAGCTATTGTTAAAATTGCATAATAGCTCAGGATATTTTTTACGAAAAAAATGGGTTTCGGGTACTTTCGGAATGGACCAAGCAATGAATGGATTGAATTTAATGAACTTTTCGAATATGGACAGCAAATTATCATTTTGGCAGCATTTTTTCTGGGTTCAGAAAATACGGGATTTAATGCGAATAAAAGTGTTATGAAATGTGCTTTTGAAAAATTTCACTTTTTCTGTTTACAAGAATATAAGAAAAATTAAGAGACATATGACATAGTTCTACGTAATAGATTATATGGTGGACGTAGAAAAAAAAAATTTTGTCGTTCTACAAAATACAAAAGACTCTCCAAAATATTATTTCACGAAGGAATATCAAAAGATAACGAGCATATTTGGTTTTCTCTGTATACTAAATTGAAGAACCGCAGCTGATCTTGTTACAATGCAGAAATGGTAGTAACATACAGAATTCAATAAGAATCGAGTATCTTGTTTGGCATGAGTTTGCGTCCCCAGCAAAGATTGAAATAATTTTTTTCTATACGTATCATATCTTTGAAATCTGCGAGACAGCCACTTCTGTCCTCGCCTGGCAAATCAACTTCAATCCAACCCGAGTTGGAAAATTTCGTTATCCCGTGGACTATTCGCTTCCCTTCTCTTCCCTTCATTCTTTCTACGACTATTTTCGTTTCGTTATCTGCACGATGCGATCTTCCTCCCATGCAGATTTCCATAAAGTTGTACCGCGGCGACGTCTTGTGGCTGATTCGACGGCATGGAAAAGGCGACTGTATAACGCATACAATTTGCTCCAAAGGGGGCTCTTCACTCTCCTTCGAATTTTCATAACCGTTTTTACATTTCGATTTGTCCTATTTCTTATCTGCAGGTTTAACTCTATAGCTTATAGAGAGAGAGAGAGAGTGAGATCAGACAGTTATGAATTGTCGAAAATTTCTTATTATAAGTTTTTTAATACTTACTTAAGTGTAAGTTGCGAATTTGTTTTCTTTTGTGACAGTCAATGCATTTCAATGGGACGAGTGAAATATTTTTGATCTTCAATATTATGCGTGTATATGATATCCTAACTAGTTACATCACGCACTAGTTACATCACTCATGGTCAGACACAATTTCACATATTATATGCCGACAATATTTAAGGGAGACGGTATGCTTAGCGTTTTGTCGAAGAGCTCGGACACTTTGATCCTTATATGAAGTTGAAGATCTACGACTGTGGGAGTCGAGCGATAAAATTGGAAAATCGTAAATATTTTTTTTTTTTTTTTTTTTTAACACGGTGTAAGTGCAATGCAAGATGTCTTAGATAGTCGTAAACTTTATGTGCCGGTAGCGGCCGAGGCGCACTCGTAAAAGTTGCTTCTGCGCGGTCCAATAAAAGAGCCCGCGCACTAGGCAAATTATTTACTCAAAGGTTCGCGTCCCGGAGGCTTTCGCGGCATCGGCCGTACTTCGCAACAGTTGTTACTGGTATAGCCGTAACCGCGGTGATAGTTGAAAGCCCGTGGTTTGCGAGCACCCACCGGTCGCGGGATGAAAGCTAGGGGGGGTGGGGGCGAAGATAAAGGCTGAAAGTAACTATGAAATATCCGCGAAACTAAAGTGTCTGCTAAATGCGGCCCAAAACAGTTTGGCAACAGTTCGCCTGTGCACGGTCGCTTTGGCCAATGTAGCATGACTCAGTTTTGTCTAAATAGCCGGGGATTATATTGGAAGAGGTTGAAAGATAGTGAATTATTCAGTAGGTAAAAAGTGCATTGAGTTGGATACCATGACATTTGAGATCGTGATATGTTATGTACGGTCAATTTTGAGTTTCATGTAGAATTGACTAAGATATGCTGAATAATTTCATTATTATTATTAATAATTTGATTGATTATTTGTCTATCCATAGCTCTGGATTGATTGACTGACTAATTGAGTAAATTAGTCGATAGGTAATTTATTGTGAGAGTTATCTCCAATGTGCCTAATGTAAGAAGATACGAATTATGATAGGAAGATAGAGAAGGTACTGTGTATGGTGCAATACTGTATATGCATAAATGATATATTTTCTGTCTTATAATAATGACTATAGCCACTTTTTTTATTATTATGATGTAAATCAGTCTATTCATGTTTTCAAATAATCGAACAAATCATAATGGAGCTCTACGATGTATTATAAAACGAAGTACTTATATATTTTTACAGAGGTGCTTGTGTCAATCGACCCAGATTAGAGCTTATAAAAGTCAGACCACCGAATTCCAATCCTTCGTTCTACCTTATTCCATACTTTTATTCTGGCATATTAATTAATCTGAAAAATATACAATAGTAGAATTCTATAGCAGTCTCTATAGTTAATGATTAATAATTGTTAATAATAATTATTTGATTCTATAGTTAATGATTAAATATTGAAATGATTCAAAATGTAGCTCTTAGTTATAGTCTCTGTATCATAAAATTACGAGTATTTCTATCTAAGTTTTATGAACATTATGTCAATAAATTATCAATGTGTGACAAAGTACATACTATAAGGCAATACACCTCTATTTAATGTTTTGCATGTAGAATTAAACGGAAATGTTGTACACCTACATATGAAGGTATGTTAGCTTTCAGCACCTCTTTTGTTCATAAAATTATGTTTCATTACAACAATGGTGATTATAATTATGCCGAAATAGACTTGGTTTTTTATATTACACTCGTATTTTATCTGATTAAAATTCAGTATGTTACTTTACGCTACGCCAATGTCTTTCACCACAAACTATTATTTCACTATGAACTTTTGACATAAGTATCAGTTATATAGTGTTCATTCAGTATTGACTTACTAATAATAACATGAAAATTGTATAAAAATTTTTTTCCATAAGCAATGTCAATTTCTGTTGGCGTATTTTCCCGCTTCAAACTATGTCCATTTCCGATTACCATCGAAATCGTCTTTCGACTTCGGCAAAAAAAGTCGTCGATGCGCCGTGAATCTACAACATCGATAATTAATGAAACGTGTCAGTGACTCACAAAACAACCCAAGCTCGAACAATTCGTTGGACCGACAACGTGAAAGCAAGCAATCTATGCAACATCCACGACAATAGCGATCGGCGATTCCAGTCTCCCACCGATTATTAGATTTGCCCGAGAGCGGCTACTGTGTCGCTGCTTTAGAGAAAATCGTGGAAGAGAGCGAGAAGGGTGGCGCTAGGGTGACCTACACCGAAAGTAAAGGCACGAACTGGAAGAAGAGGAAGGCGCGCAAACTGCCGCCCCATCCCCTTTCCCTGGGTGTGATTTGAATACAGCCAGTTAGCGACACGTGCCGCGAATTTGCGATTATTCCGAGCCGGTCTAGCGTTCATTACTACGCTCGCGGTGCCGCGCCGGCTACGAGAGGGCTGCTATTTATTAGATAGGGAGGGATGGGGCGAGTGGAGGAGGCAGAAGCAGTTACAACGAGCCCCGTGCGACGTTATTCGGACGAGCGTTGCTGCCTCCTCTTTTTCGCGCACTTACATCAGCTATAATAGCGGGGAGTTACTTGGAGGCTTGATGCTTTCTGTATTTTCTCGCCCCTTGCGCATTGTGGCTTACGAAATGGGGATTTAGCTGCTGCCCGAGTGGGGGGAGGGGGTTAAATTAATTGCTGGTCAAAAAGGAAAATTTTCGAAGAGCACGCGCAGTACTTAATCGGATTATTATGCTGTATTCAGGAGAGAGAGGGTATTGATCCAATGTTTGTGATCGTTTTATTGATTATTTAGAATGTTATATACAAGTTACAACAATTTTGAACAAGTTGACGATAGACTTCAACGAAAAAACTTTTTATAAAACCTTCTCAGATTTTCCCCTAGCTATGAGATGGCTGGTCTTGGTCTCGACATTAGTAATCCCTATTCAAGGTAATTGTTAAGGTCAGGTAGATGAAAAATTGCCAAATCTAACCCATTGTTGTGATAACTGGTAATTTCAATTTTTTTGTGAAAGAGTGCAATTGCGTTAAATCATATGTGTTATTTAAGTAGTCGAACAAATGGTTCTGCTAAATCTATAATTTTGTTAATTTTTATTTATAAACTTTGAAATAATTGCCCTAACGTTTTTAATATATAATATTTGACAATTCCTAATTACAAATCCAAAACACTTCCATTTAGGCCTTTGCTCTTAATTTAACTATGACTCTAGGCAGTTTTGCTTCGCATAGTAAGATTACTGATGACACCAGGGACTGAAGTAATTAAACGACTAAACGAGAGATCTAAAAAGGAAGCCGTAATTTGCAAGAACATAGAATGACTCATATCAAAGATCTTAGTTGGAGGTCAGAGGCTACTAGAAAAATAAAATGTCCCGGGGACATAATAAAAACGTCATATTTTCTAGAATTAAAGACGTAGTTAAAAGCTACAGAGGTCAGTACTGGATCCGAACCAACTCTCACATTGAGGAAAATGAGCTTATATATAATTACATCTATATAAATATATGTATATATATATAATCACCTGGATATAACCAGCCACGTGCAAATTATAATTAATATACTAATAATGTACGCAGAATAATGAACCATTTGTGCGTAATTTCATCTTCTAATTCCTGACGATAAACATTCAATTAGTTTACGCATGGATAGTTAATATGTATCTTGTACTACAGTTAATATACATAATGTGTGCTACGGTTAATTGCACAAGTGCGAAAGTAGAATGGCTTGAGACGGATAGTTGGTCTGTTCAGTATCAGATATGTTAAGATCGAAAGTAGACGAGTTATGGAGTAGATCTCAATTTTTCTCACAGACAAAGCTCTACTGATGACTATCTGATCGCTGCGTGGATTTACCTTACGACGGGAACTTCTTGACGAGGATTTGGGACGATAAGATAAGAGTCTAATGCACTGTCGTATCGATCTTTTGTTTTGAGACTTGCGAAGATTTCATACCTGCCATCTCACAAGAGATTTTACTTTGAAATTTATTTATTTTTTTATCCGTTCTGGCTAGTTTATTCAGATCAGTTTTGGCTTATATTAAAAATTATAAGTTAACTTAGTAATTTTCCAAAAATATGTAATTTATTAAAATTTTTAAATTTTTAAAACGTAAATCTATTTCAAGTGCAACAGAAATACTGAGTTCAATAATCAGAATAATACGATGAACTGAAATAATGACAAAAGCTATTACTTTATTACTTGTCTAATATGTAAAAATTACAATGAATGATAATAAACGAGAACACTTGGATAGTTTTCAAAAGTATACATAAATAAATGTTTTTTAAATTATTCTAATTTTATTCATTTTTGAATTCTTACTGATATTTTCTTCATTATATCAGGATAGTGTGTACTCAACGTGTCATTATTGTTTAAGTATATAATTGAAATTTAATTCCCATTTAACGTACACTTTGTATTCAATATTTTATCTTAATCTGTCAGGTATCATATGTGAATACTTTAAATATGTTATTTCCTTTATTCAAATATGTCATTCTGAATAGAATGCATTTTAATTTAATAAATCACGGATGTGAAAGATAAGTTAACAGAAGAAGAAATATATAGTTTCTCCTTCTTGCACCAAATTATCTCGATATGTGTAGGACGAGTTAGATAATGTCTTACAAAAGAATTACAGATATAATGATACCAACACATTTAACTCTACATTACATGAATAACAAAATCTACAGCTCAACAACATTTATTTGATTTGAGATTATACAAATGTGTATATTCTTTGCTAACGGCTTTTCGTGCGCTAAATCAACTTACAAAACATGCCGTAGTATTTTAATTTAAATGTCGATAATTATGCTCCAATATCTATTCAGACATAACATGTTTCCAACTTCATGAGTTTGGTTATTTTGAGTTCTTGTGTTTAAGGTTTATAACTGATGTTCATACTATAGTCAGAAAATTCATGGAAGATTCATTAATGTGCAAGTTAATCACATGTCACTACATGTTATACTCGAAAATCTCAAGTATGTTGAATGACATAAATTAAATGAATTTAAAGCAGTTATTTTCAAAGCTTTTCAAAAAATTTTCAAATTTGATCCGGGGACTGAAATGAATTGTAATGAAACCAAATTTTTATGAATTTTGAAATAATTTTCCTGTTTTCTACTCAAACAACCATTCTGCTGATATATTTGAAAATAGAATAATACTGAATATTGAAAAATAGAATATATCCCGAGAAACAATACGATGTTGGAGCAAACATAATAAAATTTGAAAGGAAACTGCTAGTTTCAAATAATTTTTTCAAAAAAAGGAAGGAAAGAAGAAAAAGAATCAGGAGAGATACATAACCTGAGAAATGAAAAAACATATAATTTTCTTCAGATTTTTCGATACAGAATTTATTAATTAGATACAAAAGCGTGGAAAAAGCATAATTTGTACAATTTATCCATTTTGGATTACCATGATTATTCAAAAAAAATAATATATTTTCCTCATTCGAACCTAAAAATCTCACCTTCGCAGTTTGATTCCGGTTTTCATCACGACAAATATAATCCTTATCCAATACGAAAGAGCTTCTTTACGAATCACATCGGGCCGCAAACCTCTCCTATCGTAAATAAAGCCTTTTCGTACCACGATTGAAATTTACTATTATTATTGCAGAACTTTGATTATTAATTTCGGCACAAAAGATCAAAGCTTCTTAGATCAATGATCAAGGAACAATCTCGAAATACTCTACATTATTCATTAAATCCGCTAACAATCCAAAGATATTTACTCGTGAAAGCTTCTCAAAACCAATGCAGCCGTCAAAGCGCGAGAGTTCCCGCTGTACTATATATGTATACGCTCGGGAAAAGAAGATCAACCAGCGCCAAAGCGATGGAGAAACATCGAGTTGGAGATGGAAGAACCTATAGCGCCTCTTGGCGACTCGCACGCGGAATCGGCATTTCGAAAGTGCGCGCTCGCGATCATCAATAGTTCAGGCACAGACACGCGTGCACGCGCACGCCTCCACACACAGACAGAGAGAGAGAGAGAGAAATATATATATATATATATCTTTGGCAACTAATCAAAACTTTTGAGCGCGAAGGAAAACAGAGGGCGCATTAGGGGAGCGGTTCGCGACACGAGGAGAGAGCGCTCACTTTGCAATTCAAGCAATTCCTGTATATATATATATATATATATATATATATATATATATATATATACAGCACACCACGTTCTTTTTTAGCGAGAGCTGTTTTCTAGCAGGAGCCAGAATTTTACCAGTATGGATTCCTTGTGGATTTTGCAAAAGTTCCGTGTCTCTTTGACTATAACCAGCTGATTTTTCGACGGTATTGAATTTGGTTTGATATATTGACGGTGTACATTAACTGGTCACTTTAGATAAAGTATTCCAGTTTACATATACAGTTTACATATAATTTAAGAATTTTTATTGAGATCTATGGGAAAAATATAAATACGTCTTGTACATTACAATGTTTTCACGAATGCTCTCCATCCGTGATTTCTACGAAACTTATCGGTCAAACCTGAAAAGTTGACTACATATTTTATACATACTTTATACTTATAAAATTTACTATTATATTGTTGGAATTTTGATTACCATTATATTATTTACAAATTTGGAAACAGAAAAAATGTATTCAATTTTTTTTAGCTTTGTTCATTAAAATCAACAAAATTTTCATAAGTCCGTATCCATCCATACTTAATTCTTTAATCACGTCCATGCAAAATCCAAAATGTTTATTTGTTTTATTTCGGACAAGTTTTTACAGGTCTATCGAGGGGAGCTGAACTGAATTTAGATTAAGACTTTTTGTTGAACTATGAATAAAAGTATAAAATAAAATTCTTTTTTTCTAATTTCACATTTCGTTTATCATATCTAATCATTTTTATATCCCTATCCTCTTCTTTTCAATGTACACAAAAATTTTCAAAAAATAGCAATCTTTTTTAGCCTACGAATTAAGCTACTCCCTTAACTTGTATGCAGAGAACTGGAAAGCCTAATCCACAAAAAAATAAAATAAAAAACGATATAACTGACTTCTTCAAGTTTGATTATGCATTTTTAAACTAACACATGGTTGTCTTTTAATTAAAAGGATTGATAAATAGATGCCAATGATATCAATCTCCTGATATATATATTACGAAGAAAGCTTAAATAAGCTCGTTTAACTTATTTATCCAGACGCGGACGTCCTAAATTGGCAACTAAAGAATATAAAATGGCTTTTGACGATCATTGAAATTTGTCTTTTTATTTGAAAGTATTACAAGAAGCATTTTTAATATATTTCAGTAAAAATATATGTGACATTTATTACTCGGATGAGGTAAAATAAATCTCGGAGAAAATAATTATAAAATCTAATTAACTGGTATGCTCTACAAAAGTTCTGATACTGAACATAAGCATGATAAAAGTTGTACTTCTAATGTGCAACTTATTAAATCATCAAGCAATAATATTAATAACTACGAAGTCAGAAAATTTAATGACATGCTCTTATACAAAATTTTAAGAAGCATGGGGTAAAATTGAGATGTTAAATGTGTACACGTGTATACTTGAGTATTTAACTCAAGAGTAAGTCTACTTAAAATATTTAGCTTTTAATGTATTTCGGTATTTATTTTGTTATGGTACTATTGTTTTTATTTAGTTGATAATTGTTGATGACTTTTATTTAATTTTTCTATTTTTGTTTATTCAATAAAACATCTTGCAGATGATAACGGATAGAGCTATCAAAACGTCGAACTTTTTATTTACTTCTGGAATGAACTTTTCAGTCTCGCAAAACGATCCTCCATCGAGATTTTTTATATTTTATTAATATTGTGGGTGGCAACAATCGTATATTTCATTAATCGATTAAAGTATATCACGATGAATCAGAAATTACGATTTAAAAAAGAACAAAAAAGCGATTTTACTTTTAACCATTTATAATAATATTTTTCTGCTCGATAAAATACAAATCGGACCATACTGTATTTCGGCTAGTCTCTTCTTGTCCGAAAAATAAAATTGAAAAAAAAATTCAAAATCGCCGATGGCAGTTTGACTTTTCAACGACGGAAGTTGATATTAAAATCAATTCGATAGACCTGAAGTTTGTAATCTTTAAGAGCCTCCGGGCACTCTCCCGCGCTTTTATACATACAGATATTCAAGAAGCACAGGGACGAACTTTCGACTACTTGGCTTTTCTATTTGCATGTGCCGAATGTAGAGTGAGAGAGGAAAGCAGATGGTGGGAGGGAGCGGGGGGGGGGGGGCTGGTAAAAGGTACGGAGCCAGTGATTTTCCAGTTTTCTGTGGATTTCAGAGGGAAGATCTGCCCGTTTTGACTTCTTCTTACTTGGATTCGTGTTTGACTTAGTTGCGGAATAATTTCAGAGATTTTTAAGATTTTTTTTGTTTATCGGGAAAAGAATGCTCTGATACAGTATCGGGCTTTTAGATAATCGGAATTTTTTCAAAATTTGAAGATTCATTAGAGGGGAATAAAAATAGTGTATACAAAATTAGTCGATAGTGAAAAGCTTGAATTTTTCTTATTGATCAATTTATTTTACATCCACATTCATTCACACTTATAAAATTTAAATTATTTGAAATTATTAACGATATAATTGCATATAAAATTTTTCCTTTTACAAGTTTACTGATTAACTATAAGAAGGAAATACGTCAAGGATATTAATTTGAGTACCTGTCATGGAAATAATAAAAAGTAAATAAAACACCGATAAATAGGTGTAAGTTCGAATAAATAAATTTAAGCATTCTTTTCATTTCAAAAACATATGAAACTTGATAGTTTTTAGAATGAAATTTATAAACAACATTTCGCTTCGGATTTATCAGATAAATCCTTGCCTAATTTTATCACTGAATTTAATGGCCTTTTACCTTTTCAGAATTCTTATGAATATCAGTATTTTTTAAAAATCTGATAATTCCTAAAAAAATTCTACTAAGGCTGGGATAATATTTGTTCATAATAAATTTCAAAGACTTAGTTTATTGTAAAAATATAAAAAATAACACCTGTTACGTATGAAGCATTTAACTGCGGATTTCAATTAACTATCAGTACAAACTTCATTGATTGAATTACGCCTTTTATCTTACTGTGAGTTTTATCAATCAAACAATAAATTTACGCTTTTATATTGTCTCAATTCTTTATTAAGATATAGTCAACGTAAATTTCATACGTTTTAGCAAGTTCATGCTTAAGAAGTGCACACATAGAAACAAATTCACTGTACCGATGGTTTCATTCTTATATCGATGACCACTTGGTAATAGTCGCAGGCGAGCAGGCTGCAATTAAAAACAGAGCCGTGTGTATTCGTCGCTTCTAACGTCAGTACTCTCCCACGTAGTGAAAAATAGTAATACACATACCAGAAAATCACCTGAAATTGCTGAAAATTTTTTTTGCCAAATATACCCGGTAATGGGGGCTCGAAAAATTTTTCGAATAAATTTATCGACACCTGAAAAAAAAACACGAGAGTCAAAGCAGATTTCGAGTGGCAACGATCCTGGGTTCAAACGCTTAATGATAAATATTGAAGACGATTCGAACATTAATTAAATTATGCTGAAAATGATGTTATGTTTGATAAACGATAAGTTACAAGATCGTCGTGCTGCCGGAAATCAAACCAAATACCAAGTAAACATACTAATCGTATAATGTCAAGCGCGATTTTGTAATGTAAATTAAATTAATTAATGATATACAAATAAACGCAAAACAGATGGCACTTAATGTGACTGTTATCTTCGTATCGGAAGTACAGTTGTAACGGAACATCGTCTCCATAGCCTTTCATAGTTCGGCTTCTGTACTTTCAATAGAATCAAAACAATATTTGCTCTCGGTCTTTTTCGGAGTTCTGGTAATAATTTCATGTCACATGGTCACGTGCTTAAGCTCGATGGAATGGCTAAAAATGAACTTCTTTCGAATCAGTCAAAACTAGCCGATCGCTATTGGAATTGATATAGTTACTCATTTATCGGCTTCAGTACTAACTCTGAGAAAAAATTATAAATTTATACGAAGAATGCTCATATGATTTAGATAAGAGAAGTTAGACTATTTTTTTTTTAACGATAGCGCGTCTACTTCGTCGGTAATTATAGATTTTATACATAGATCGTAAACTCACTCTTTACGCGGTACCAATTATATCATATTGTAAATTTACAAATTTCAGTTGTACAAGCTACATATTGGTCCATCGATATTTACTATTATTTACCTTTTTAACCATCTATGTCTATTTGTGACTCTCGTCTCTCATTTCGGCAAAAACTATCCAATAGAATGTATAAATAGTTATATAATAATATTAATGCATTTATTAATATATTCGAATCGTAAATTAAATAAACACATCCCTGGCATTAGTTTCAAACAACAAATATCTGTCTGGGTCTCCCATTGATTTGCGTTCTTATTAAAAAAAAAAAAACACAACAAAATTTTGAAAAATTGATTTTGTTAGCACTCATTAATATTGTCATTTCAGACTATTGTTAGCCATTAAGTCTATTAATCATAATGTGAACTTATATTCTAAAATTTAAGCGCACCTTAATATCTGTAAAATTATATTATTTTATAAAACAAGTCAATAATTTGTAGAATATTTTAATGTTAATATTCTTTGTATAGCTGAATATTAAAAAATTATCTCGAGCAAATACAACTGTAATAAATGATCTATCTACAGTTTTCAAATATAGTTAAGGAAGAATATCTAATATCCTTTATTACAAGATATTCGATTTTGCTTTTATATTAGAAAGTCTCGAGATAATGACTGTTTTTACATTTCTAATCATGGCGGGGGTTTATTGTTTATGTGATATTGGTATGTAGCTGAAAACTAAATTAATGATTTAATATATAAATACACTAAATATATTGATGTATGAAGTACATTGATGTTTCTTTTTACATAGTGGTTATTTGTTAAAAATTAAATATCTTAAGTTTGAAAAGAGCTAATAAAATTTTGGAAATGTAATACTACATTTACATTCTGCAATTTGTTTTGAAGTTCTCGCTTTTAGTTATGATTTACTAACAGTTTATCAGTATCTAATGTTATATCGATTTAAGTAAATCTTTATTAACTAAAAATATATGAATTTATTTATACGATTTATTTTAGCTCCTGAATAAGAGCCGCAGCGGATCGAAACGCCGGGCTTTGCAAATGCTGAAATTTCGGATGAAGGGGGTCGATAGATTATCCTTTATTTACAGAATACATTTTGAATTTATCATTTCAGATTTTATATTTCAGATTTTCAGATGATTGTCAATATTGCTACTAAGAGTCTACATTATAAAATAATTATATATTATAACGTTAAAATACTTTTTTTTACTAATCATATTAATAATTTTTACCATTTCTTTTACAAAATTTTATATCAAATAAAATGTTGAAAATAGAAATCAGTTTGCATTTTTCATCCGTAATGACTGTATTGTTTTTTGAAATAAGAAACTTTTCTATCAATGATTAGATCAAATATTGGGGTTTTCATTGAAAATTGATTCATTATAAAAGACCTGAATTAAAAAGAAAAAATTTTATAAAATACATCATTGATACCATTTCTATAATGTTTTTATAATCGAGAGCTTTTTCAATTTTATATCATTTATCTACATTCTTGATTCTGTAATACTTTTATAAAAACAGAAGGCAAATATATCAAAATGTCTAACTATGGTCGTACAGTTTTTACAAAACATTGTTTATGTTAAACAGCTGTAATATTCCCATGTAACATTCCCAACGGAAAATTATATTGCTATTACCTAAATAATCTCCAAAAGAGATTGAAATGGCCAGAATAAAATAGAATTTGATGTTGCATAAATTTTTTTTACTAGCATGATAGACTTTCTCGCCACACCGAATTAGCCAGGATATATGGCTACATCTACAATTGACACTTTATCTGCACTCTCTTTGAATTTACAGCCGCGACTCTGAAGACAGAAGAAATAGTTGGCGGCGACATATCCGGTGCAGATGAGTTCAGCTATCAAGTGTCAATTCAAGCCTACGGCCAACACATATGCGGAGGTGGCATACTCAGCGATACATTTGTTATCTCGGCTGCTCACTGTTTCGTCGACGAAGAGACCAGAGAATTTGATGATCTTGATTTTACGATTGTAGCGGCTTCAATTGATTTGTACGAAGATCCCTCGATAGTAATATCAGTGGAGAAGGTATTTATACCTCTATTGTTGCAGATGGAAATAAATGTTAACATTTCCGAATCAAAGTTCATGAGCGGCGATATCTCCGTAGTTAAGGTATTTTACAAATTTTCGTATAAATCGAAAATAATTGAATATATGAGAACATCGACGTTAAGTAAGAGAAATTTAAAATTATTAGTAAAAAATTGACAAAAAGTTTTTAATTAGAAAATATTAATTATAGTCACGTAGTTTGAGTAATTATTCGTGATAGAAAGACTTGATTTTAATGAAACGTCTTCTTTGTCGCGCTGGACCTTATTACAGATTCACTTTTATGTTACTCGTGAAGAAAATAAATATTATAATATATTTTATATTATTATATAGCAATATTTATATACTGTGGTTTCATTTTCGATATTTTGATATATATATATATATATATATATATATATATTAGATTTTTCGTAGAGTTAAGTAGTTTTCTTAATGATAATATTGTCAGTTACGTTTAACTTCTACTTTTAAAAAATAATCAAGCTTATCGATCTATCTCGAGAAATTAAAAGTTCCTATCTAGAAAAAGTTGAATATCGTCACCTGATGATACATTATGTAGTTGTTTTTACTATCATTATTCTTCAATATTCAATACTTTCGGCGCAATTTCGGTATTTCGATGCAGTTGTGTAATGACGAGGAAAATAACGTTACGTTGCAGTTGGCGAGCAGTCTTGAAATGAGTGAGAATACACATCTAAGAGCATTAAAAATACCCGACAACCACTTCTCATACTTGCGGAAGACCTTTGTAATCGCCGGATACGGATACAGCGAGCTCGAGTTAAAATACACCGAAGAATTTCCATTTATGGAGGAGACCGGGTTATCCGATGGAAAATTGCGACACGCTAAAGCCAAAAGTATATCGCGCATCGAGTGCAATAGAAGGATGAATCGTTATATTAAAGCCTCTACTATATGCGCCGCGCTAATACAGCGCGACGACGCAAGGCCCGAAGGATCTTGTGCAGTAAGTAAAAATGCCTAATCAAGCAGCGATGAATTCATTTCAAGCGCATTTATTATCTAGTGTACAAGTATAAAATGCGAATCTTTGCATGGAAAATTTGTTTTTTAAATTTGAAACGACGTTATGGGGTACGTAGTTGAACAGACGATTGGCAAGGAATATAGAGAATTCAATCAAAACTTGCACATGTGTGAAAAGAACTTTGTTATGAACCGAGCCAGCAGAATATCAGATAGGTCTTTGCACTTTTCTAATTCTATATCGCTCGATACGTATTCCATTCATCTACAAGTCTTTGGAATTTTTTCAGTCTCGTCGTACAGTCGATTGGCATCAGTGTTTTCAATAACCTCTAATTGGTCAGAAAGTTTTTTTTTTGAATTCGGAAATCAGCGTCATTTAATAGCTTTTACAATTTTTGACATTTTCATATTTTTAATATCTTGCCATTCAATCATAAACTGTTTAATGAGATTTGCATACTTAATCAGTAGTTTTATTGAAATGAAAATACAAAGAATTAATTCTGTTTTTGACACGTAGACGTATAATTTTTTCATTTTTGACTCTGCGCACCTGTTACCAATTGATGGCGCGATAAACTGCCTGTAGTATAAATTAGTAATCGTCTCGAGAAAGATCGTAATACGTACAGTCCTGTTATAGTCGACCAGAGTTTCGGGTCTGTTTGCGTATACTCGTTGTTTACATTTATTTCTCTGGTCAAAAATCTATCAAAAATCTAACCCAAAACTCATTCTTTCTACCTTCCTTTACTTTGGAAGAAAACTCTTATTCCCAAGATTATCATTCCCAAGAGGATCGTGTAAGCATACGTTGCATGCGCACGCCAATTATACTTGGAACCTCACATTTCATACTTGTACACCAGGTATTTATCGTGATGAAAATGTATAAAAAATTATTCAATGTTAAGGGCGACAGTGGTGGACCCCTAGTGTATAACAATAATATCGTGGTTGGAATATTATTCGGATCTCCGTTCGGATGCACCGAGAAAACTTTATCGGCGTTGTATACAAGAGTTACGCATTACAGATGGTTCATTCTGAATGCTTTGAAAAATAAGAAAACCTCGTACATGCGTTCTATCACATATATAAATCATCCTCAAAAAAGAATTAAATTGTCAGAAGATGAGTGAGTTGTGATATTTTGTCAATTAAGTATTCTTATTATATTAGAATGATTAATTCATTTTTTTTATACAGCATCCAATGGAAATAACGAGGACAGTTTGCAATGTGATTGATTTTTGTACAAATGTGTATGGAAGCAAAGAATTTCATACAACATCCTATTACCTTAAATAGGAATCCTGATATCCGATAAGTTGAATACGTTGTTTTGCAATATGTGTACGTCTACTCTTTATTTGAATATTTTATTTGTATGATTTTGCTATGTAGTATTTTAATGTATATTGTTGTGTTGAGGGTTCCGATAATGCCTATTATAATTAAATTACGACTAAAATTTTAATCAAGTTCCAGAGCTTCTTTGTCATTGCTTTAGAGAAGAAACAAAAATTTCCAATAGGACATGTGATAAGACCAATTCATATTTTTCAAATGATTATTTTCATTCTCGAATGGCTATCTCGAAAGAATCATACAGTTTACCTTAAAAAATATGTAATTACATTAGTTAGAAATGTATAATTATTGATTATTACCGATTGCATGCAGTTTTTTGGAAATAATTTTATCTTAGATTTACTAGATCGTCTACTAGTAAAATATCTATAGAATTGCAATACTAAAATCTTTGATGAAACTGGCTTGCAATTGAGTTCTGAAAAAAGCTAAACTTCAATGAGAAGGCACGGTTTCAATTTTTGAATTTTCTCCTAAGGTGCGATTTTTACATACAAATATCGATATAGTAACGAAACTGTGATATTAATGTTGAACAAAGGAAAAATAAAACAAAGTATCAAATTCCGTATCTTACGCTGTTTATTACTGTAAAGTATAGAAAACGTATACCATAGAAAAATTTTTTTCCAAACTTCTCTCTACATACGTTTTTAACAAATATTCTGGACACAGTCAAGAAGAAACTATAACTGTATCTGCTTTTATTTTATATTGTCATAAAATAATACAAAACCTACTTAACATCTTATTTTCTTCTGCGTCCTTATTTCTGAAGTGAATGTAATGCATTAATAAATTAGCCTTGATATTGTAACGTGGCACGAGGAGGAAATACTATCATAAATTTTCTGGGGTACCCTTCCACATTTCTTTAGATTAACAATGTTCTATGATTAATAAAAATATGATTATGTAATGGAAAACGGCGTATAAGTTACGATATTCAGATAAACTTTAATGACGTATTGAAAAATTAGCATTATATGTCACATATAAATAATATCGATATTAAAAAAAAGATATATAACTATTATCATAAATTATAGATCTAAATGATTTAAATATCTCAGTATTTTAAAACTGTGAACAATTTCTTATTATACCCTGAGATTATTTTGTGTATATTAAATTGTAAAAAAAGTATAAATTGATATTTTAACGACTATAAGAAAATGTTTCTATAATTGAACTTTCCATAAAAGTAAAATACCATCCAAGTATTTATTTTATCGCCGAAGCACTTTTATCCGGCGTAAAAAAAAATAAAATCCCGAGGGCAAAAAAGTTTCGAGCTCGTAGGTCGCTCCATTACTTACGAACAGAGGGCGCGATGCACGCAACAGAGAGAGAGAGAGAGAGAGAGAGAGAGAGAGAGAGAGAGAGACCACCAGCTACGGAATCGAAAGCTACCGATAAATCCTTCGGAATTTATCGAACGGCTGAACACGCTCTGGAAGAAGCGCTGCCGACGAGCGAACTGAACGAAGGTGGCGCAAATCGGCTTAAACGAGGCATGGACTGGGCGGAAGGGGGCGGTCGGGCGGGCGTGGATAACTAATCGCTCGTCGTTAACGAAAGGGTTAAGGATCCGGAGGTTAAAGATCCGCGAGCGCTCACAGACTTTTCGCGTTATCCCCTAGGCAAACAAATGCTTCGAATCGATGCTTCGATCAAGCCCGTCCTCTCGGTGTCACTTTCGCTCCGAGAGATGACCGATAGCGGCTCCTTAATGTCGTCTCGGCGTAAAATTACCGATTCGTGCGATTCTAATGATCAGAATCTCAGTGAGAATTCAGTTCGTAGTAGACGCTATATGTTATGGAGAAAAAATATTATCATTTTTTATCAATCACGAACAGGTAATAGGTTTCTTTGGTGATTTATCATTATTGATAACAATTATCATTTTTATTCATAGATTATTTTCATTGTATATACTTATATTAGTATATTTAATTTGATTATATTATATTTTTTATAATGTTTGTTCTTATATGAAACAACTTTTGACAATGTCATTATTTAAGTGTAGCTAATCTTAATTATAGAATGAAAATGAACTAACACACAGAAAATTATTTTCAATAATTTATTTACTGTTGAGATATTGATCAATCGGTGTTTGTTCGAAAATAATAAGTTCTTAACGCTCTGGAATATTTATAATGTCTTCGGAGCCATTGGACTGCTCTCATTCTAGTTTCCAAAATTCAAAGAAATTTTCCTCCGCATAATTAAAGATTTATATTTTGATATTGTAATTTAATTACAGCCGTATTTTATTGCATTTTAAGGATTGAATTTATTTTACCGTTACTCGAATTTTTCTTATTGAAATTATAATAATAATATAAGAACTGAGAATAATCTAGCATTTTATAAAGGTATTTTATTTAATCATAAAGAATATTAAAATTATTTTATGTTACTGGTTATAATTTATCATAACATATTGTTTTTAAAAGTAACATGATTCGAATTATCTCTATATGTGAATTATTCCTAGAACCACGCGCTCTTCCATGAGTGTTAAAATAAATATTATTCGGAAGATTTCCATGAATTAGTTTCAAACTACATATTAAAAATACTAAGAAATTTGACTTTAAATTTGAAAAAAGTTTTTGTAGAGCGATTTCGATTTTAAATTTTGACGAAAGCGAAAATCCAATGATTTGAGAACAAATAGTTATTAAACATACATTTGTAAAGATACATAATTATCGATATGGATATATAGATATTTGTAAAATAACTATAATAAATTATTAGACTGATTTATTTTGGTTTTCAATGTAAAATTTAACATGATTTTCAGTTATGAAATATACGATAATGTCTTTGAGAATGCGCCGTTTATAATTATCGAAAGTAAAATTAATTAGGAATCTCTTTTTTTCTCCATAACTGCGATCATAATGAAGCTATATAATTTGATGGTAACTTAAATAGTATAGTAGGAATTGTGAATATTTTATTAATTGAAATTTTTTTCGAAAAATTCGAATAAAAAATGTGATTTTGAAACAAATTTTTGATTTATTTATACGTTCAATACTGTAAACGACGAATTTATTAAACAGAAAAATGCAACGCGTATACTATTTTCTTTAGCCTCCATTATCAGTGCTCATAACGATGATTAGTCCCATGCCCGATTCACATGATTTATACAATTAAATGACCGACCTATGCTCTAGTGAAGCCTGTAACGCATTCGATTTATACATTTCAATTTATAAAATTTAAACAAGCGAGTAAATAAATTATCAACCGAGCCATATAACTGACTGGCTGGCTCAATTGTCGACATGCTAGTCGAAGGCGAAGACCAAGTTCGACACCTACATTAAAGACGGACTTTAACGGCTTACGAAGTAAGCCAACGCTCGTGTCGTCAGTTCGTTTCGCGCGCCCCGATCGTGTCAATGCGTCTCGGCTGCGGCAGAGTCAATCGTTTTACACAAACTGAGAGATGTGCGTATTCAAGCAAGTTTCGAAATTTCACGTCCGGGATGCATTAATGCTGCCAAGATATCAACAGTTGGAAATCGTATTTTCACATCCTTGTGCAATTATCCGGTATAAGGTGAAGATTTTTTGTCGTGGGACAGAAGACCCCACTGTAAGGTAAGAAACGCAGACACTGATATGAAAGTATCACGGCGATAAGCCCGCCACGTGGCTGCCTTTGCAGTTCAGCCGGATCTGATCTCCTTATCAATGCAGAGCCTTTTTTTCATGTTGTACATACTCTGATCTAGTTGAGTGGCCAACCATCCACGTAATTTTCACAATCTGCCTCTCCACGGCTGGCCGGTAAGACTCAATGGAAGAATTTCGTCGTCGAGCGGGGGTTAATGATAAAGTAAAGTTAATCGAGAAATTCTTATCGGCTGTGTTTCAGGATGTACCGTTTGCTTTGTTTATTGGATCCTTTGTACCAATATTATATATCTCAATACACTTGGATGATACATATAGGTTATTTTTACAGATATAATACAGATATATAAATCTAGAACTAGATTTAAAATACGTTATTTAGTATGTGATTTTGAATAAATTTTTGTCAGTATATTGAAAATATATTTTAATATTTTAGCAGTAATGTATAATTTTGGTACTGCACTTTAACTTTTTCGTATGTGTGTCTCCGTAAGGCTTTAATAGCGCACTGTTTAAATACTTGATCAGTCTCATTTCATTGATTTTTTCGTTCATTAAACATAAGTTTCTATTTTGTATATTTAACATTTATCTGGATAATCGACGTTAATTAAGCACTAAAGTAAAAATAGATTTTCTATTTCTCAAAATCTTGATGCACACCAATGATGATCCGTTTTACTCACAGAATCTGACTTGCTACTGCAGGAATTTAAAGGCTGACCGGCAGGCCAATTAGACAAACCCTCCGACCCCTACCGACCCCTACCCCGATATTACGCCTCGGCGCCTTTCGTACTTTCCGCCCATCCCTTGGCAGAGTATGAAATATTTACGCTGTGCCTTTAATTATGGATTCTGAAACCAGAAGGCTCGTTTATGACGGCGAGCTTTTGACGCTCGTGCGGAAGCTCGCCCCAGTTCTTCTTTTTTTCTCACCTTTTACACGCCTCCATACAACGCAAGAAAGATCTTACAGCGTCGAAAAACCTTTGAACAAGTGGCGGTACTGCGTTATTTTCCTTATTATTATTATCATTATTATTATTATTGTTGTTTTAGTTGTTATTGTTATTGGTTTTAGGTTTAAAATCGATCAAATATTTATCCAGAAGCAAAAATGATTATAAAATATTTACATGATGAATAACGAGTCAGCATTTCTCTAAAAATTGAATTATTTATTCAATTCTTCAATTAAAAATGAATATAATGATGGTGAAGAAAATGAAATCAAAATGTAAATATAATAGTGAAACTGAATATTAAAAAGTAATTATTAAAAAAAGTATTATATGATTGGTCCTATGTTCATGTTTACCTTTAATGTAAAGAATGTATAAAAAATTCTAAATAATTTGAAATATTTTAAGAGACAAGTGCGTGGCGGAATGGATTCTTCGGGGACGAGTATAAAATAACAATGTAATATTCGCATTCTTTAATATGTTATAGTTGTGCATATATATATATATATATATATATATATATATATATATATATATATAATATTTAAAAAATAAAGAAAATATACATTTAAATAAAGAAAGTTTTTCTAAGTCTATATATCGAATCTTATTTATAAAATAAGTATATAGATAATAAAATACTTTTGAATAACATTTTAATTTTTTTGGCAGAAAAAAATGTAGTTTACTGGTATATGCATACCAACTCTTTTGAGATTATTTTGAAAGTACAGGTAAAATTTCATGTCACAGATTTAAGCTTCTTCAAATTCTAAATAAAGCATCAAAAATCGTATAAAATTAAATGTTTTTCTGCAAAAATTAAAATATTATTTAAAAGTACTTTATTATTGATATAGTTATTTTATAATTAAAATACGATATATAGACTGAGATAAAATGTGTTAATTTAAATATATATTTTATTTATTTGTTATATGTTACATATTCAGAAGAAAAAAATTTTCATTGAAAATTGTAAATTTAAATGAAATACGTCCAGAGAAAGAGAAGAACAAAAATTTAGCTGCATTCTTTATATATATATATCGAATTCAAATACGTGTTAGCTTCAAGAATGAATTTGAGCTGGCCTAAGTACATGATAATACATAAAATAACAGAATAGGTATGAATTGTCATTAAGTTATTTGTATATTTTCTTTATATAGACATCTTAACGAACAAAAACATATGATGATATTTTAATTTCACATTTAGATAATAGATTTCGATAAATGAATAATTGAGCTTGAAAGAAAATGATTGATTTTTAATGTTTTTCTCGAGAGCTAGTTGTTTGTTTGTTCAAATATGATAATGAACTCTTTGATAAATTGAATCATGTACTTAATTTACATTTAAACAAATAATTTTGATTTCGTTGAACTTGACAAAGTATCTATTTTTAATTTTGAATACGATTTTTTGACATATTTTCTCAAATATAATTGTTCATTTGAAGCAAATTTTACATTCTACGGTTGAAAAACTAAAAAGAACTGTTAGTTATTCAATAAATAAAGCTATGTGCAACTTACTCGTAATTTACGGATTTTTTTATGTCACTCGACTACATACCTGAAACAGAAAGAAAAGTTTAATTTTAAAACTTTAATTAGAACACTCTTTCATATAATATCAATTTATTATTTATCTTTTATCAAGTACGATTAAAAATATCTCGTAAAAGACAGCATCAATGTAAACCAGTGCAATGAATCATCATTAATTAGACGAATAATAGCCTGATAATCTGGTCCATCGAGGTCAATAAATAAAATCCACCGAGTAGTCGAAAAAGGACGGCCCCGGCGCTGCGGCTCAGACGTATAGAAAGCGGCAAAGGCGCCCGGTGGCGGCGAGAAAGAGAGAGAAATAGACAGAGAGAGAGAGAGAGATGCCAACCTCGAGGGAGCATCGGGAGATCGGATTCTCGCACGCGGGGGGCGCGAAAGAAGAGCCGACGGGCGGGGGAGAGGCATAAATTATATCGGCGCTGGCTGGGCGGGGGGGAGGTGGTGGTAGGTGAGGACGGGAAGGGGCGCGGGAACGCCCGACGGGCGCGCGCCACGCGGGAAAAGCGGCCCAGCCAGCGGCTATATACGTGACTCCGGCGCCGCCCGGTATTAAACTTATGAATATAAATCACGGCAAGCTGTTTTCGTCGAGTGCAGTTTGCCTACAGCGGGCCCTCCCTCCCTCCCTCCCTCCCTCGCGCCCGCCACCTCTAACGCTCGCCTGGTGTTCGGCGCTATCTGTGTTTTTGCGCACCATCCCTCCCCTCCCTGTTCCCCCTCCACTGTACCGGGCCAACGACGATGCACCCACGGAGTGCTTGTTTGCACCCCGGTACCATCCTTGGAATCCGCGCGGCAACTTTATCCGAGAGAGAGAGAGAGAGAGAGAGAGAGAGAGAGAGAGACTGTCCCGGGGTAGGAAGTCACGCGCGCGCCCTCCCGCCCCCTTCGCCGCGCTATGACACACGTGTTTTATATATATATATATACATACATATAAAGCGAGAACAGGTTTGGCGCAACGCTTCATATAATGACGTACCGCACCGTGGCTTGAGGTGCGCCGGTTCTGGTTTTCGAAAGTGGCTCTGGGAGGATTTTGAATTGCTTCGCGGGTTGGGTGGGGGGGGAGGGTGAGGTTGACGGATATTTGCCTGTATACGGTCTAGGCGAAGTATATGGGCCGGCGAAGGGAATTCGATGGGATTGGTATGCTCGTAGGTTTGATAATTTCCTGTATAGAATGTTGGAATATCATATTACAGTAGATTTTGTCGCGTTTTTGAAATCAAAATGCTCTGCAATGCAGTGAATAATAAACCACTTTATAATCAATCATAACAAATGTACATTTCCAGTCAGATAAAAATTCTTCGTTTTACATTGGTTAGCAGAACGGGATAATTTCTGTATTCAAAACTCAGCATTTATCAGATTTTTGTACTTTTAGAACTGCTATTTTGATACATTAAAAAATTTAAAAGATCTACATATAACGATAAATTATTGTTTGGGTATTTACTGCTCTGGCATATTGCCATCTATACTTTTTCATCAATGTTTCCACATCATGTTTGATATCTGTAAGGATATTCAATAGCATCTGCGTTATCTACCTTCTAGCTCCCGAAGTCTCCGGCATGGCTTACTTCTGATGACATCATTAATAAAAAATCCATACGATTTTTTGAAAAGGAGTGTAATCCAAAGTAATTTCCAAAAATTCCTTATTAATGAAAAGATTCATTCAAAATTTACAGTGATTTCAACCAATAATTTTATCACGTTTTAATATCGAGAAAAGAATCTGGATATCGTGGGTTCCAGAAGAATTATTATTTACTTTTCGATTTCAAAATATTACTGCAGAAGAGAAGCAACATTTAGAGAATGATGCTGAAAGCTCAGGCCACCTGAATTCTGCATGCTTCTTTTAAAAATTATTCAAACAGTCCAAGTTATCTGAGAGAGCAGGAGATGTGAAGAAAAGCGAAAGTAGCCCGTTGACTACTCCGCGTGATCATTTATCAATTCGAAAGCTGTGTTTAAAATTGGTACACGTTTTAAAATTTTTGATCTAAAATTGTAACGTATCAATAAATCAAGTAAAATTCTTGATGCGACATAGCATTTTTTACCTCAACATCTGACACAAGATCAATATTGCGTGTATTAGTCTACGTTAGATTCGAAACAACTATTAACTAAGTGAGCAGCAGTAGATGAAATTTAAGCATCAGCTGCCAAACAAGCAATAATGAACATTAAATGACACTATTGCATTGTAGATGTACTTATCTCACCCTTTCCAATAGCCCATTAGTGAGTACAGTAATTCGACTACGCTGTAACTAGCGGTCAGTCGAGCAGTTCCAGCCTCGTACGCCCTCTCCATTCCCAAAGAACTTCCTTCCACACTAGCATATAAAACTGCATATAGGATTGACTGACTTAAGATATGATGTAACAGCTGATTCTCGAATATAATGCTAACGCTGTTAATAATACATGACATTCGTGGTAAAATGCATTACGTTTCTGACTGCTTATCGACCCACTGTATTCTTCCGATCTGGCCCCATGTGACTACTGGCTGTTCGTGGAGCTCAAAACAATGCTTCGGAGAAAAATATTTGGCTCAAATGAAGAATCGATTGCCAAATTAGAATCTATTTAAAATCTAATCTAACATTCAAAAAGAAGGTATAGGCAAATTATACGAGTCTTCGATATTTATTTCTACTTCGAGCGGTATATTTTGATTAATAAGTACAATTTTTGCTACATTTTTTGTTTTATTAGTTAGGTCTGAAAATTATTGAGATATATATTTGAATGTTTCTCAACGGATTTAATAACAGCCTTTTTTAGTTTACGTTAAAAATTGATTTAATCTAACATTAGTTTCTTAATGCTTTCATAATTGTATGGGTAAACGGTTGGATACAAAATTATACTAAATTATATTAGTGAAAAAATAGTCTTCAGATATTTCCCCAGTTGAGAATCAATAAATATTTCTAAATTATCCATTTTTTAAAAATATTAAAAAATCGATAATACATCTTTATAGCGTTTATGGTTTATTGTAGTGCATAAATTATTTGTTTTAAATTATAAATTTTCATAATTCATATTTAGATTATTAAAATATTGTATATTTAGCTCAAAAAATATAAATTAATAAGATTTTCGTAAGGAGGAAAGTGATATTGGCTTAATTCGCTCATTATAAAATTAAAGCCTAGTTTACCATTCATTGATAGTTTCAAGACGCAGTTCATCGAACTATTTGTTTGCTCGACGAATAGTTCTGTAAGTTCACGAAAACTTGAAGAAGCGTAAATGAAGTTTGGATTATTGGGTTAATTCTGAATGTTTGATAAGAATTTTTTGCGCTGACGATGTCGCAGTTTATCGCCCTGCCGATAGAAATATAATGTTGACAGGCATTTTGTTAATCAATTCGGCTATCGAGGTCAACGTGTCATCGACTTTCGGTCACTGAATAGTCGTCCCACACCGGATCGATTATTTCGACTTCTCGAAGTTATTGAGCAAATGCTGCGAATTCAAATTACAGCGCCTGTTCAGAATAACGCGTATCCGTATGCGCGAACTGATTTACATTGTTTGAAAAATTATTTGACGCAGTATTGCGGTGATGAATAATAAATTAAATCAATATACATTAAACGTATAAGGGAGTGAAAAGTTAGAATAAATTTTTAACTATTGCTTAACTTGGTTTGTTTTTATTTTTGTTAGTGTTTGTATTAATATTAAAATTTATTACCATTACTGAAGAAGAAGGAGTATTTGTTATACGGGTTTAAATCGACAGAATTTTTATTCGGTATAACTGTTTAATTATCCTTTGTTGGAAATTTGATTTGATACAGGTATTTTCTCCATTTTACTCTGTTTTCCCTAGAAATTTATTTTTTAGAAGTATCCATATACAAAAATTATCCCGTTTCCACCTACAATGAGTCATGTGATCAATAAATTTAGAATTAAAATAAGGGCATTAATTAAATTTCTAAGACTTCACCATATCCAGCTCTCCCATCTTCCTAATATTTCTCAATATAGATTTATCAATTCAACATACTTGAACCGAATGTTTACACAAAGTTCATTAATACTGATCGCTTTTAATATTCATTCCGACATTTTATTGTCAGCCGAGTCGTTTTATGAGAACGCACTCTCCTGTCCCCCTCTCCACTTGCGGACGCATAAATAATACCAGACGCTTTTCGTGCAGATTGATACAGATACACACGTCGACGGAGGGGATATGGCGTCGGGAATTTTAAAATGCAAAAATCAGGAGTAGCGCATAAATTGCCGGGAGTTATACACGTACGATTGTGCAGGCACACCTCGAGGTACGAGGCGAGAGATCTATGGCATTCGCTCCCAATGCTGGCACGGTAAATGTGCGCTACAAGATTTATCGATTCTTCCTTCCAGCTATTTTGGCCGGCATGGGTAATTGGTTTTCTATTTGAAGAATCGACATTTGACATCGTCTCTCCTGTTCTTAGCTCTTTCTTTTGTTCATCTGCCTTTCGCGGGGTCAATTCACGTCGCGCGTGGATGATATTGGGAAAAATTTAACGACTACACGCTCAATCGGTTAGAAAATTAATTTACAAAGCTATTTACTGTTGATAATTGGTAATGAATCCCTTATTTCGTCCACAGTATTCGAAGGAGTTGTTTTTTCTACTTAAGATTTTTCGCGAAAGATTTGGATACTCGAAAATTAAAATATCGTATTCGCTCTTATCGGTGGCCAGCAGAGCTAAATCATGAAATCACCAAAACAATAATTAATTATGATGAATTATTCTAGTTTTAATTAATACACGACTTTACTCCATGTAAAATCCGTATTATTTATCAATTCTTATCGGCCCTGTTTGTTTTTTTTTCGGTTGCGCCCTCCAACACGCAATGGATATTTATTTTGCCAATATAAGAACAGAAATATATTTTTAAACATTTTTCTTCTTAAATTATATTTAAAAAATGTAACTTTGAAAAATATAAATAGCTTATTTTTATTAAATATAAAAATAAGAATAGCTTACCATTTTCTTGATTTATAAATTACATATTGAATAGATAAAGTTCTTCAGGGTTTCTTGAATGCGGTATGTTAAATTGTTTAGACTTTTCCAAACTTTATGCACGCGTCTATTTGAACTAGAGAATATAGAAAGGATAGTTTTGAAACTTTAGAAATGAAAAAAATCCTTAAAAATGAATAAAAAAGCACTGTAATAAACAATTAACGTACTAATAGTTTTTAGAAAATTCGCCATTTTAAAATTTTACAATATTCTGGCCCAGATCACACGTTGTACCGAACAAATTCACGCGAATGTACGAAAGATTACTTCAGCAATTTCAGCCATGACAGGATGGTTCGTGTCACAGAGACACATTCGAACACATATTGCTATATATATTAATAACGACTCGGACCTGACAAAGCCCGTGAATATTCCCTATTTATTAATCACGCTTTTGTCCTATTAAACAGCGCTTCCAGTTCGGTTGATGGGTGGAGATTGGGAGGGGGAGTGGCGAGAAGGGACAAGCTGTGTTACAGAGGATGCTAAGAGAAATATAGCGGCGAACTTTATGGTTTGCAGAGGTGGAGAATGTGGGAACTCTGTCAATTATTTCTGCTGCGCAATAATTTTCAAATTACTCCGCGCTGTTTGTTGAAAATTTTCGATATAGTCGGTTTCGGGCTGCTGGCTATATCGGGAATAGAATTTTCATATGCATCGGTTTATAGAGTGGTTATTTTTGATTTATAGACAGGGAGACTTAGAAAAATATACTAGTAAACCGGTGCATTGAGGATATATTTTGTAACGTTAATTCATCCTCAATATTTGTATTGCTTGAATAAAGATATATTTTTCCACAAATCTATTCATATCTATAATCATGTCAGTTCATTTCATCTAAATTAAATTAAATTTTTTCTGCAGATACAATAAATTCGATTTTTAGCTGAGCTATAACATTTCCAACGTCAAAAGTTGACCCAAGGAGAGAACTGGACACCGGGTACTTTAGGCCGCCCGAGGCCTAATCGGAAAAGTCAACAAATTCTGTCGCTTGGCGAACAAACAGAGAGTGTGAGCGACCAGCTGCGCATTTAAATTTACTCGTAGATTGGTTTAACGATAGAAAGAGACATAAACAGATAGAGAGATAACGTCTTCTCATTTATGCAGAATATTTGATAAAATTTGTCAATAAATAAGTAATATTATAATTATATTATGCTATTTTATAGAGGTATAATAATTTCTATTATACAAGTATGTGAGTATATTGACGCTAAATCAGTCGGTAAAAAATTTTT
The DNA here is from genome assembly GCA_018907035.1 of Sycobia sp. Sy_11. NCBI lineage: Eukaryota > Metazoa > Arthropoda > Insecta > Hymenoptera > Epichrysomallidae > Sycobia > Sycobia sp. Sy_11. Next base: position 33,125 of record JACCIC010000323.1, on the reverse strand, counting down.
TGTGAAAAATTGTAAAAACTTAAAAGATAATTTTACTAAAAACGAATGTAGTACAGGATATCCAGGTACGTGCCTAAAACTGAACTTAAACGATATGAGTTCCCCAAATTATCCAGGCGAAATATTATATTATTTCTCAATTTGGAAACATGATTCATCCTTTGAAATTAAAAAATATAATGGAATTCTCAATTTAATAGATGATTTTTTAAAATTAATTTCATCAGTTTGATGAATTATCACCCGAGAAGAATAATTAAGAATTCGAAAGCAATAAATTTCAATAATGTATCTTTTCAGTAGTTTACACCTACATATCTACAAGTGGTGTTCAGATAGCACTTAATATAATTTTTTTCCAATATTCAAGATATGTTTTTCTCGAAGAGAGTTTAGTATCAATGTTCATACTTGTAACAGTTAAAGATTGAAAATGAACTGAAATCAGATAACGGTTTTATTGGTCAGAATGTTCTTTTTAAATAATTATATATTTAACTCTTTAAATATCTGCAGACTCAACCACATAGAATATGTAAGATTGTTCGATGAAGAGTATGTCACTTATACCAAGATCTCCAAATTCGTCATTTTGTCAAGTTGAGATTTTGATCATCATCACCAAGAATATGTTTTCGACGACACATTCTGAAAAACTGTAGGAAGATTCATAAAGCAGTTGATCTGTAGTGTGATCGTGAAGACATATTTTCTGATGCATTGATTATACGATCTTCCAAAAGCGACAAAAAATATGACTATGTAATATGATAGGTGATAACTTAATTTGCAGTTAAGGCGCAACGTTTGTCCTATGATGGAGGTGTGTATGTTCGTCAGTCGTACATGATAAGCTATGTAGATTTACATTGGCATTGGTCCAAGAAAAACCATATTGTCGAGAACAAAAAAAATAATTGTCGATGCAATGCACCTTTCGCCTTAGCTTTAACTATATTAAGTCCCTATTCTTTCTCCATACGACAAACTATTAGATACGACCATTATACCGTGCCGGAGAAAAAGTAAACATTTTCTCTCTCACCCACATATATATATATATATATATAATCGCCGCGTAAACGGGCGTGCAACGAGGCATCATCCAGCCGCTCCATCGGCATCCGCTCGAGCGCGCGCTCGCGCACGGCCTCTTTTCAACGGCGGCGCGCCAACGCGCTCAACCATATCCGCGGCCGTGTGCAAACGCACCCAGTTGACGCGCTGCCACGGGCGGCGATGGGGTGCTGGGGGCGATGGGGGGTGGGTGGGGGGCGTGGGGTACGTCATCCGGCAGAGCCGCCCCCCAGCGATAACGCGACGCCGCCGGCACGGGCGCGCTCTCCCGATAGATGTGTACGCGTCAATTATCGCCGGCTGTCCAAACAGCGGCCTCGCCAGGTACTGTATGGGCATGCTCTGTCACTGGACTATACACGTGTTTGTCTGGAAACAATACTGGGGAGTCGCGGGTGAGCGCTTTCTATCGCTCTCTCGCTCTCTCGATTCTTGATTTGTCTCCAAATTAGCGTTAAAATTATGAGCGATTATGACGCGATTTTAATCCAGACACGTTCTGATGCGTAATATGCAGTTTTTTGAAAAAGATTCGATTATGAAGTTTTATTTTGTTTAGAAGCTTGGACAATCGATATACATTTTTATGAATACGATAGTGTGCTTTCTTATAGATTACATAGAGGATTTGGAATTCTTTCTGAGTATTGTCAATAGGAACAAAAATTGTTGTTTTAGCTGATTCAGCTATTAACTGAATTCTTTAGAATTAATTATATTATAAATAAATTTAATCGCTCAAGCACTACACTTTTCTTATATTATTTTAAGCTGGAGTTATGAATCAATATCATCCCATATACCAGCAGAAGAATAATCTACTGACCTTTGCGGTTGTCTATATATCAATAATTAATTAAAACCTATAAATCTTGCATCCAAGTTACATTGTGTCGTTGTTCCTAGTGAAACATAACTTACGGGTATCCTTTCTGGAATAAAGCGAATTAGTGCAGTGGCATTTTCATTGACCTATTTCAATTTAAATTAATCCTCATATATTTTCTTCTTATTAAATGATAAATTTACCATTGAATCATAAATTAATTTAATTCCTAACTTGTTTCAGATAGGTAATATTTCTGATATTGAAAATACAGAAGGTTTGATTTAGCAAGGTTAAAAAGAAAAGGCTTTGACGCACGGAGCATTGTTTGAATTAAATATTTATTTTAATTAACCACATAGTCAATGTGCTATACGCTAATCCAGCAGCTTATAGAACTTGTTTCTAAAAGTAAAAAATTGACACTGCCATAGAATTATTCTTCTGTGAATACATTATCCTTTTATCAATGTTCGTTTTAGATTTAGTTCTCTTCAACCATTACACAAATTTAAATGTCAGAATTAAAAATAATCGTAAATAAATATTGGATCGATGAATCCACAACGACTTACCATTAAATATAGAACAGAACTCGTTTAGAGCAGAACAGGCTTCGTAAAATGCTTAATTAATAGAACGATCCAGTTTTAACTGCCATAAATGGATTCGCAAATTGCTGAAAAATTACACTTAAAGGATATTTCAAATTTGGCGCTATCCGCGCGCAGCAGTGCCTCTCGAAATATAATAACGCGCACCGAGCTGACCTGTACGTTCACCCGGAAATGGGTAACGCGCTCGGCCTGAATTATACAGGGGGAAAAATTGGCTCATGCATCACGATAATACACTCCCGTACACAGCGACAACGGCCAGGGGGCTATTATGTTCCCGCGGAGCGGCCCGGCCTGTTTCGCCTAGATTTAGCTCACTGCCCCCCCCCCTCGCCCCGCCCCGCCGCCAGCCTGGCATTCCTTCGCCCCGTACCAAGAGCGAAAATGATTAATCGTCCCGCGCATTTACGTAATGCGGATGAAATAAGCGTCTTTGCTACGTAAAGTCTAAGCTTCGAGCAGCCTGTGCAGTAACAGTTATGCCGGAGGGTTTAAGAAAGCAAAGAAGATGGAAAAAAATACGCGAATGCAAAGGGTCGATTAGAGAAAGCAATTGTGCGAGATCCATCGCGATGGAAACGCAATGATCAAAGTACTGGTGAACGTCGTCGCGGCGTGTTTTAAATCAGAACGTAGTTCAGCCAGTTCAACGAAATGAGTTACAGCAGCGGTGGATGACCGACCGTTTTCGAGTTGGTGTAGGACCAAGTGAAAGAGATCCAATACCAATGGCTCGCCTCGAGCGAACAACATGGGATCGGTAACGGAGCAGCAAAATCATGTCGTCGCGATCTAATTCTTAGCTACTGCAGCACGCCACGGTAAGCCGTGTGATAAAAACTATGTGTGCCTAAAGCTTCCTGAAAATCGTAAACGCAAGGCGTAATATGTTAGACTTTAGTAATGACTTTCTCTGTCGTTCTTTAAGTCTAATTACTTCAAACAGATCGGTGGATACAAAAGACAGCTAAATCGACTGATGTATGAATTTTTGGTATGAATTTGGACATAAACTTACAAATTCAAAACCGTAATATATAAATTATCAGACAAAAAAATAGTTGCTTTTTGAGAGGTGTTCAAAGATGCAATATTCCGAGAATAATAAACGTATAAATTAAGATATCATTGTCAGAAGTTTTGAAATCTATATAATGGCTAGAGATGAGATTGTGAAAAGTAATTGTAGACGGATGAAAATGTGCACTAAATACGAATATATATGGTCGGTCTCTCCATATTGTATTCAAAAACTACTCTAGTGCAGAAGTTAGAAAGCGCGGAGAATGAACAGACGAAGCAGATAAATTTTACAAAGGTTTCATATGTTCTATAACAAATTAACTTTTCGTTTTAATATTTAAATCGTTCTATTTACTTAATTTGAATAACATATGCAAGTTTTGTCAAACTTTCGGCCTTTCAGCGAATTTACGATTACTCAATTTTATACGTAAATTATAAACACAAAGCGGTTAAGGAGAAATTATGAATCTAGCGTTTCGCAATCTAATTTATTATAATAGGAGATTGTTTCTAAAGGCAGAAATGTCAAAGTAAACGTGAACTTCAATTTTCAATAAACTGAGTTACAGTTGCATTTTGGATATATTACAAATACAGCGATTAAATTCCAATAAACATAAAACTAAAAACTTAAATTTGATCACTGCAAATATTAGAACAGCTTCAAAGTTTCACAATATTTAATTTATAAATAATGTTTAAACGTTTTTTTCGCAATTATAAAAAACATCGAGATAACGCAACTATGCACAAATGTAATGTTTTCGATACTAATAGAACAGCGATCAGTTATTTTTTCCGAGAATTTTACATTTCTATGAATATATTAAAATATATATAAATTTTGACGATTTTAATTTCTAAATTATTCAATAAATAGCTGCGAATATGTCATAATTAGCAGTAAAAATATTTTTTATAACAAATCAAAAAAAAACTGGTTATCCCATAAATATATTTCAAAGCTATAGCTACGTGTCCACTGTAGGTAACACAATCATTTTACATGCGTACAAAGTACAGGTATCTCTTTAAGGTTGGGTAGATGTAATTCACTGTTGCTTATATAGAACCTATCAAGAGAATCTCTATTGATTGTAGAAAAATCACCAGGGCATAAAATCAGCAGTTGATTCGGTGGGAGCGGGCGTTCAAAACGGGCGAGTGGCTTGAGTACGATGGCTCCAGAATCGGCGTTAGGGAATCACACATCTGTGTAGGGAATAACGAGATCCCAGTTACGCGGCTTTACACAGAAGACCGGGAGCTACTTTCTCGCTTCCTCTCTCTCTCTCTCTCTCTCTCTCTCTCTCTCTCTCTTTCGCTCTCTTGAAACCAAAAACCAACTAAGATAGATTCCACGCGCGGCACTCCACAAAAGCCCGGTAGCTCTGTTTTCCATATATATATATATATATATATATATATATATATATATATATATATATATATATATATATATATATACATGTGTAAATTGCGACCCTAGTTGCGCAGTCGTTCCGCAAAAAACCAGTTGGTTTACAAAGTTAAGCCTCTCAAAGTGAATATTAAGACAGATAAAAACTGAATAGTTGATAGGTCCCATATTTTCATATTATTCTTTATTTGATCATGTTGGTTTTCTGTTTTTTGATTACACAAAATAGAACATTTTCTGTTAAATGAATTTATTATATTAATGTTTAGAATTGTTTTTGTAAGCATTCTTACAAAGAATTATATATATTATTCCGTTTTTTTTTTCAAATCCGAATTCAAAGCGTCATTTAACAGCAAATCCGTGCACTATTCGAATACAAGAAATTCTTCTGTCTCAAAATCAGTGACGGAAAAATGCTGATTATGTCATCGAAATTCGATAGGAAGAATATGAAAATTTATTTCTAAATTTTGTAGTTATCTTTTTATTAAAGTTTCCCGATTATAGTTCTCGAACATTTTAGCTTTCTTTGGTTAGTATCACAATGCTCATCGATAACGTCTCACTACTTACAGACTGAAAATTATATTTTAAAAAAATGTGTATATGTATATATAAAAATATATATGTAAAAAATAAATGTATATGTAAAAAATATTTTATTATTTTATTGATAGTTAGAAAGCTGTAATAAGCTAAAAAAGTAATAGTAGTTTAATAACGAGCTTGGTAATAAATGTAAATCGACGATATGTCATTTTTGTTGTCATATATCTTATCAAAATTAACGTTCATACGTAACCCTTATGTTACTCTTAGAGTCCTTACGAAGTGATCATTGCACAACTGATATAGATATACAATCAATAAAAAACAAAGATTTATTTCAAAAGTAATTCATAATAATTTTTAATAAAAACAATTTTTCAGTATTCTGCTTCTGTATTCACATAAATAAGCAATAAAATTGAAGTTTACTGACAATTCAATAAAAAGCAGGATAAATACACAAACCATAGAAGAATAGAGTGTATGAGAGAGAGAGAGAGAGAGAGAGAGAGAGGTAAAGCATAACGATAAAAGGTACGTTTGAGGGGATCAAAGCTGTTCACTGGGAGCGAAAAAAAGGAAACGCAATGTTTTCGTTTACGTAAGTGAATCAAAAAGCAGAAAGCTTTTCTTTCCGCGATCCCAGGGCTCTTTCCTCCGCGATCGATGTTTTTTCAAAATTGCCGTCGGCTTTTGCCAGAAAAAACAGGAATAAACGTCCGAGCATATTTAATCTATCTTAACGGATTTGCTTCAACGTAACTAAAAACAATCGGAACGGCAGCAGGAGTTAAAATAATGGAAAGGGAGTGCCGCGCGCTGTAGATTACGAATAATAATCAAAGTTAAAACAGCAGGAACCAGGAAAGATTGCCATTATCTAAATACTGCCGTGGAAATGGATTTTGCAATGAACGCGATTTAATAATTGAGACTTTTGTTTTGTACAAAGTACACAATCAATTAGTGCATTGCCGATTGAAAGATCTATTTCTTTCTTTCTTTCTTTTGTTTTTAATGAAATTTCTACTTGTAAATAATTGGATTGCCAATAGGAACGTCGATTTCTTTTTCTGAACGCCAAAGATCAGGGACAGAGGGTAATTTTTTAATCCGAACAATTTTTGTCCATAAATAATTGCTTCGATTCTCCCGACTTTATCCTATAAAACGCCCCGTTCAAAATACTCCACTGCTACACAAATGCATCAATCGCGCCGAATGACTCGTTCACATGAATGTCGTTTAAAAATTCAAGAGCCAATATAGCCTCATTGATCGAATGAAAACTTGGCGATTGCTATAGAAATCTGAAGGAGGCAAGAGGAACGGGTTCAGCGCAAGGGGCGGTCGAGGGCGGGGAAGTAGAGGGGCCCAAAGAACAGAGCAATTCAAGAACTAGCATAAAGAAGTCGTTGGAACCTCGTTAAGAGGCAGAATGAGGCGAATGGAGAATTTAAAGAAAACCGAACCGAAGGAAAAGGAGAGAGGGAGAGAGTGAGATAGCGAGAGAGCGAGAGAAAAAAAAGAGAGAGGAACTGCAGAAGCGGAAAAGCGGAACGGTTCTCGGGCGAGCGCTTTAATCGCATTGAGCAATCGATGGTACTTCCCGCGGCGCGCCTTTGACTTTCGCCGGAGTTTGCAGGCCTCCCTCCTCCCTCCTCCGCCGCCCCACGGTTTTGCCAGCCATCGTAATAATAACAATAATAATAATAATAATAATAATAATAATAATAATAATAATAATAATAATAATGATAACGGCTCGGCCCGACGACTGCACTCGTTATACGCGCGGTGAGCGCATACGGCCGAATCCCGATTGAAATCAATGACGCGAAATTTAACGAATCATTGGCGAATCCATAATGCGCGCACCGCCCTGGTTAAATCGACGAGGTTAGGGAACTCCTGGCACATCGCTTTCAACTTTCGGGAAATATCGCTTGTCCGCTGGATCGCGGCCGGTCGCTCGCTCGCATAATCGTTTTGACGGGAGCCCCAGCCAGCGTGCCCCGCCGAGCTTTTATAAATTCGGAAGCCGCGGCGGAATCTTATATAACGGATGCCGTTGCGAGAACGCCGGGCGCGTTCTCGGACGCGCATCAATTGGAAGACTGGGCGTATGTTTGTCGAGGAAGAGGAGGTGGGCAAGCCGTATTTGGTGATTTGCGCGATATTCGACAATGTTCCAGGGTCAATCGGAGTGAAGTGGAAACAGCGATGGGCTGTCTTCGTTAATAGCGATGAAACGGATGATGTTCTTTTCAATATTAATGCTGCACCTTTCTTTTCGAGACTTGATAATGAGGCGAGCGATAACGTAACTTTAACGTACTATAACATACTTCGATGAAGATTCGTAAAAAAGAATTTAACGAAATCTAAAATAATCTAAATTTTAGACAGTGTGAAAGTGTGAATTTTAGAATTTGAACGTGACCGTACCAGCTGGAAGCAGCAAAAGCTGCCAATAACATCGCTCTAATTCAAGTGAGAAAGTTCGCAGAGGCTATGTATATATCCCATGAACGCGTATATCATGGATAATAAATCAATTTTTAAGGATGAGATGATGAGGTACAATAAATAAAAATTTCGGCAAAAATTCATTATCGCCGATAAAATTTAGTCGCGCTATTGTACGTCCGTGACAAAGATACGAAGCGAGAAGAACGTGGTGCCAAGGGGGAATCCGCTCCAAGAGCATCGATAATTAATTTCTTTTTTCAGCTCAGAAAATAGTTTATCACCTTGATTGTTTGGCTGATTTCGTCAACACTTTTGGTTGACAATATGAAGTCGGAATTTATAAAATAACGATTAGATTTCCCGAAAAATAATCAATTTCACCAAAAATAGGTGATACGCCGGTTCATGCTGCGGCGATGCTACGCTGTATAACTGAGTCTCATATTCATTTTATGACTGCAATAATTAACAGCCAATGTAGTATTGTTAGTTTTGAAATGGTCTTAGTACTTAAGTATTTTGTACAATTTAAGCATTAATTAAAGGTTTTTCTTTTTTATCTACGAATCCTGCGTGCATGCTCCTGTATTGGCATGCAATGAAAGAATATATACGTGATTCTAACTTTTTTATGATCACATTATTTACCATATAAAACATATCTGTATAAAATTATGTACAGTTTTTAATAAAATACGATCTCTGTAATACGAAAATATAATGTAATTGAGAAAATTTAATTTAATATTCTACAGTCTGAAAACCTCATAATTTGCTCTACATATGAAGTTTATTATTACAAAATTGTTTTTATCAATTCTTCCATTTAAATTTATCTATAATCGTCTATTTATATCATTTATTCTAATTGATAAATTAAATTTCAAATTGATCAGTATTTCGCGAAATATCAATGGTTTATTTAAATTTATCTTTATCAAATATAGCTCATGAATTCAATCATTCGCAGCCTTTATGAGTCAACTGAAAATTCAAAATTACGCACGATGAGAATTTATTCCATTAGCAATGCAAATGCAAGCAATATCGCCGAATATGAAGTACATATTAATATTGCGCACTTAACGCATAATAACACGTGGGGTGAAAAATTGCTTTCAACAAAATGTAATGTTATTGTAGTGTCCCCTCACTTTTTGACGCAGTTGAATTAACGAATTGAAAATCTATTTGTCGCGTATTTTTTCATTAATATTGAAAAACAACTTATTGACGTTAATCTTTAGATCCAATTTAATTTTTTAATAGATCGATATTAAAAACGATCTGTATAATTGCATAATATATAAGGAATGCTTTACGCAAGACGTGTAGTATTAGTTCCAGAATGATATCAAATGTGTAGCATTAGCGCAGGGCAAGCAATTATTTAGTTACAGAAGGACCAGAATTCAATTAACTTTTTTCAACATTTTAATTTCATTATTAATCATTTGGAAGAATATATATTTTAATTTATATATATCAACTGGAAAGTGCAATATTCTCAAGATTCATTGGCCAAGGAGAAGCGGCCTTTGAGAACACCTAAATAAAGACCAAAGTGAGGCAATAGTGAAAGAAGTGAAAAAGAAAAATCTGGACGAACAGTATCAAAAGGTGCTGTAGGCTCTGTCCTCTCTCTCTCTCTCTCTCTCTCTCTCTCTCTCTCTCTTTCTCTTACTGTTTCTCTCTTGGTTTTTCCCTCGCCGAGCAGCTGGTGGAGCGGATTCGAATCACGGCTATCGTTATCGAGTCGGCCGGCGATTACATGCAAATAAGTCCCCGTCATCATTGCACCCTTCTTTTTCTGTTGCTTTTCTCAGTCCCTCCACGGCTCTTTGCGTATCCCTCTCTGATCCGCGATGGGAACGAAAGATCCTTTAGAGTACACATATACAGGCACGGTCTTGCTCTCTGAAAGCTAAAAGCTCGTCTTAATTACAGTTGTCTCGAGTCAATCTCAATGGTAATTAACCGCTCTTGCTCTTGCTCTCTCTCTCTCTCTCTCTCTCTCTCTCTCTCTCTCTCTCTCTCGGTCTCTATCCTTCACTCATTCTCGCTCTCTCCCTCTCTGTCGCTCACTCTCTATCTCTCTTTCAGTCTGCCTCTTCGCATCTCCCTTCCCGTCAGTCGTTTCACAAAGATGTCCCCTTGAACTGCAACAACGGCGTTCATTTGGCGCTACCTTCCTCTCTTTCACCATTCGCACTTGATCTCGCCCGTGAACCGGCTGTCTTTTTTTTTCGTTTCTCCTCCATCTGCCACCGTCGCAGTTTTCACCTTGGATCTCGATGGGACTATATATATATATATGAACGTCCGCGGATCGACAAAGAGCAAACACAACTTAGAGGGCATTCATTGGCGCCAGAGGACGAGTCAAAGCAAGTAGCGGTAAGTGAACTGACTGAGCGACGTTATAAATTGCAACGAATGTAACTTCAAAAGGATTTTTTTTCGAGAATCTTTAGTTAACAGTCTCAGCTGAGGCTGGCAGTGTAAAAGTGGGTTAATTGATTTTTAGTTTTACATATAGCTATCTTTTTTGTTTATAACAAAGTTATGAACTTCGAAAACATCTTTACTGTAGTGATTAATCAATTTTTTCGACTGCAATATATCCGTCGCATCATTATATTCGGGATGAAGCGTTACGAGAAATACGGAGGGAAGATAAATCTCTGGCTTATCTCTTTTACAGTTATTATTTTCCGCATCTAGATATTCCTTATTAAGAATAATTGCTCACTTTATCAAGCTACGTATTTAATCCTATAGTAATCGACTGTGTAATTAAGAAAATACCCCATGATGTATAGTTAAAGTAGCGATGCGTTTTCCTATCCATGTGAGTAACAAGGAAAAGTTCGAAAAAAATCAATTTACTATTTCGGAAAAAATAACGAGATAAATTAATTGTTCCAAATATTTCCATATTCATAACTAACATCTATCAGATCAGGGTATAAATGAGAAATTTCGCATGAATTATAATTTGAAACGTTAGAACTTTTGCTGGTCATTGTCTTGTTGAACTTAATATGAAGATACATTAGTTGATTATGAAAAGGAACGTTTCAACATATATCTTTTGCAACATATATCATTTCGTGAATTAGGAACTTTTTTTTATTTTAATGTTTCAGAACTACATGGAAATGCTTTAATATTGGAGTACTTTATTTTCTAGTAATTAAAATAATTTAAATACATTTTTGGTTATCAGTAGGAAAATAGCTGAAAAATAATACTGAAAAAGTACTCGTATGCTCGAAATTGTTAGTTTTTGCTAAACAGCAAAAGTACTTTTTACGTTCAAATCATCTAAATATGTTGTGTTGAGTAGATAACAACATGACGTATTAATCTATTTTACACGATTAAGAACTCATACCGAACCTGATGTAATGTAATGATCACGTACATGGTCTGTCTGAAAACCATTATTAAAAACAGCTTCTCTTGATAGCGTCATCTAATGAATATTTTCCGAACCGGCGGACAGTCGTGTTAGAACTGTTGAGTCAATTTTTCATGGCATTCGGATCAAAGCCGAGATATTCCTCCTAACAGTGGGTTTTTAGTGTCTGCTGAGAAATGAGCTTCGAACAAAGATCTACGATTTAAAGTTTGTTTCATACTTGGTGGAACATTTACTAAGACCCATCCTATTATACAACAAGCTTACAGTAGTGATCGTCTTAACCGTACGTAAGTATACGTGTTTATAAATATTCCATTGGACTTGAATGACTCTGAGCATTCGGTTCGGTCAAGAGACGAGGTCACCGAAAGAAACATCGAAATTTGTAAATCAGTTCATCGTGAATAGCTTAAATTTACATTGTGGCTCATGGGAACAGAACTTAAGATGTACAGACCGTGAAAAATTGCTTTCCACCCAATAGTGAAAAGGCATCTAGATACAGTCAATAAAAGATGAAAACGTCTCTAAACCATCATCACCGGTGACGATACACGTTGTTTTGAATATGTGCCCAAAACCAAGCGGCAGATCCCAAAAGAACCCGTCAATAAAAATCAAGAATGAATTCAATGTTGATGTGTTTATACATTTCACCAGGACTCATTTAAAAGGGATTCATTCCAGTGGATCAAACCGTCAGTGCTCTGTATTATATCGATATTATGAAGCAGGCAGGAATATCGTTAAAATCGAAGTTCGCGTTTGCTGCACGATAGTGCATCGTTTTATCACACGACACTTCTGACGTGTTTTTTTAACGGAAAATAACTTCCAACCGTTAGCTATTCGCCATATTCACCTGATTGGGTACAGTGCATTTTCTCGTGTTCGATGGATTGCAAAAAGCTGCGAAAGAAAAGCGCGACAATAATGTAATGAGACATTCTAAATATCAGCTTGCCGTCGTCTCAGGAGATTATTTCGAATGATATAAAAGATTCTTGGAGGAAAAATTTATATATTTGTTTTCATTCGGCAAGTCCGATTATTTTTCAGACATACCATGTACTATAACGGAGGAAGAAAGGGAGAAACGCGCCAACGTATCGTTGTACTCGCGAGGAACATTTCACGCTTGAAATTACAGACGGGACACCAAGTGCGCTGCTTACCGTTTTCATTATACCCCTCCCCCCCCTTGTGCTCTCGTTCATTGCGTTAAGGGAGGGAAGGCTTTCCGCTCGTCCGTAACGCGGGCCAAAGTGCTTTTGTTTCGGAAGAAATCGCGAGGCATCCCCTTATACGGGAAACTTTTTGTTGGATTAGCAGTTTCCTCTGCCGCGGAAAGTTTGAGCGCGCCGCGCAGTTGGAGCACCGACCTGAAGTCGGCGGTCGCGTGGAGAAGCGCGGCGAGATGGGGGAGGGGTGAGAAAACTCTCGTTCCGTATGAATCCCCATTCTCCATCTCTGCGTGCGAGGGGGATTTTTCTTGTTTGAATCCTCTCATTGCTTCCCCGACGCAATTTTATGCTATTTGGAAAAAATTTGAACTACATAATATACACATTTCTCGTATCGTGTATATATATATCCTCGTGTCGGACTGGTGTGAAGAACTAATATTCTACGACTTCTCTGTAAAAACGCTTACAGGTACCTCACAATCATATTACCGTCATCCATTTTTTTTTTTTTTTTTTTTTTTTTTTTTTATTCAATTCTATACAATATTCATGTTCATTTCTCTCTTGATTTGCTTCGCACTCACGAAGCGCTCAAAGCGGGAGAATGCAGCAGCGACAAGCGCAACGAGGGACGGCTGCATATTGGCATGATCCTTGTTGAGCGCCGATCACGTACGGGGCAGCAACTACGTGACCGACTGGGCGAGCCGTTTCTATGAATGTTTAAGCGTCCAGGTCCGCGATATATAGGTATAATTTTCGTCTCGTTTGCCGCTTTTTTTTTTTTATTTCATTAGAAATCACAACGTGCTACTTTTGTTTGTAAATATCACATTGTACAGTTTAAATGTATAAGGTAGAATTGGCTGTTATCCAATCTCCATAAATATCCACGTAGGTTGAGCTGTGATTCAAAAGTATCAGTTTTTTATAAGGAATTGAATATGTTTAGAAAAATGACATAAGCTTTTGAATTTTGCTACGGTTATCATTCTATCAACTATTTCCTATATTAGCTCAGAAGTACACCAAAATATGATATTTGTGCAACTTCTTTTAAAATTTAAACCTCATAAATTGTTATTTTCTGAATTTTTAAATCTAACATTTATAGTTTAAAATATATTTAATCTAATTTACCTACAAATATTCTTAATTATCTAATTGATTTGCATAAATGTTTAGATTATATTATCAAACTCAGCTTATATGAAAATACTGCGCAATGAAGTCATTGAGATAATAAATACAAATTTCTTCAAATCTATGAAATAATTAAGAATATTTATAGGCAAATTAGATCAAATATATTTCAAACTATAAATGCTAGATTTAAAAATTGAGAAAATAAAAATTTAAGATGTTTAAATTTTAAAAGAAGTTGCACAAATATCATACTTTGGTGTACCTCTGAGCTAATATAGGGAATAGTTTCAGCAAGCTTAGATGATATATTGTCGAATCGGCTAAGTAATAATAGCTCAGTACTATATTAGTAACTTTCCAGGTAAGTTTTAGCTCGATCGTAATTAATTAGAGGCCGCTAATATTTATGTATGTTAATAAACTAATGCAAACATATACTAAACTGTCAAGTCATTAAATGTAACTTAAGATAAACTTAAAAGTGTACCGATGATAAATTTTATTGAAATATAAAATTGTAACATAAGGTAATTTCACACAATTAATTTAAATATCGCGGTCGGATTTTCTTTCTCTCAATTTTGAAGAAAATAGCTTCAATTCGTAATCTGGCCTTCATCTTTGTAGTGCAATGACTCCTCGATAATTAAGAATCCTCAAAAAATAAAAAAAACAATAAATAAATAAATAAAGTCACACATATTAACGTCTCGGACGTTTCGATCCGGTCACAGCTATAGTCCATCCCTCAACCTCGCGTCAATTCCTCGTCGTCCGCCTACGGTTTGGCTGAATTCTGCCGAAAATTTATGCCCTCGTCGGTTGCCCTCCCTCCCTCCCTCCCTCCACCCCCGCCCCGCTCCCGCTAATTTATCGGCCCGCCTCGATTTATTACGCGCTCGTGCGCGCGCTTTCGCCGCGGCGCGGCGGCAAAATCTGCGGCGCGGGACTTTTCGGCCGGACGCCGTGTGCAGACCGCCACGGGCTTCGTTCTCGACTATATACGAGCTCGCATACACACTGGCGCGATTTTGTGTGTGTATATACGTACACACACACACACACACACACACACACACACACACACACACATATATATATATATATATATATATATATATATAGCGTGGGCAGATGGCCAGGGCTTAGAGGCGGCGCGGATGCGCGGAAAATTTAACCGAGCCTCGCGGGGCTGCGGGAGAAAGGAAATTGTTACTCTCTCCTGAAATCTGATTGCGGTAAAATGGCGCCGTTTTATTCGTGTTGCCGCGCGCTCGAAGACTATTCGTTTGTATACAGAGACTAGGAGGTATTATGCGACTGCCGTGCATTATCCTTTATTTGATAGGTACGCGAGATACGCCGTAATATATTAATCATTCTTACCTCGGAGCCGTGCTTTTATTTCTGAATTTCGAAGTTTCTCATAGTATGGCTTATAAAGGATGTTAAATTTGTGGCAAATACTGTACTGTAAAACTGGGTTAATTCGGTGCCGCAGAGGTAGGGGCGAACTATTTTAGTTTTGAATTTCGAATACATAGTTGGCCATGTTATGCAGAGAATCAGTTCTTTGACAAAATTTGTGTAATCATGAGAATACAATGAGTTTGTAATACAGGTAACAGTATAACTCCAACTTTATAGATGACGAGGCCTTTTTTTAGTGATTGGTTTGATGTTTAAACAAATAATGCTCTGAAGCATTGAAGTCAATAAGAGAGAAGATTCCTTGCAAAACAGTGTCAATATCATTTCAAAAAAGAAATTAATTTAAGTTTAAATGTATTTATTATGTATTATGTATATATTTGTATATTTTAAGCTTGATGGTCGAAAAACACATGAATGATACATGAGTATTCAAAACTATACGAGTTTTTCGCTCACATCTTTTAAAATGGATCAACGTTTAAATTTATGGTTATTGTTTAAGATATTATGAATAGGTAGAATGAATTTTAGAGAATGAATTTTACTAGAAATCATAATGAAGCAAATTTTAATTTTGTAAGACCTTCGAGCAGAGAAATATTTATTATTAAAATAAGTTGTTTAGTCAGAATTTTTGTATTTTTATCGTAAATAATAGATAAATATTCAATAGTATTATCTATTCAATCGCAATTTTGTCTGAAGCAGACATGATTTCTTGGAAATAATTTGTAGAAATAATTTGTCCTTCGAATGTTTTCTCAAAGGATGTAAGCATCTACGGACACCTGTTGTTTTATTTTTATTTATTACTGCAAATAAATTACAGGCATAATTATTACTAAATAAATAATTTTTTACTGCAAATAAATTAGAGAGAAATCATATAAATTGTTTAGTGCTTGATGATAAGCGGTAGCGGTTCGAAACGTCGGATATTTAAGGTGAATTTCAATTTAAGGTTGTGGGGGCAGTCAGATTGTCCTTTGCTAACGTTTATTATTTTTTTATTTTTATTATTTTTCATGTTTAATCGAGTTTAATTTTATTTCTAATGTTTAATATAATTTATTGTACTAGTAAGGTTTACTTCAGATTCTTCGGGGATGATTACAAAGAAGGACAGCCTGACTGTCATTACTTTAGTATAATATATTATAATATAAGGATTGTAAGACTGATAAAAATATTTACTGACTTAAAACTGGTTATTCTTCATTGAACCTTTTGGCGCTCTCTATCTACTGTAACCGATGCTATTGTAATATCTCAAAACAAGAAACAACAAATGTTGCTCCTCGCTCCTTCTTCTTTTGGATTATAAATATTGTATTGATTATCGATTCACGTTGTCTATCGAAGTATTAACCATCAATTAGCCATATCCGCATCATTAATCGTCACGGCAGGTCATCATTTTCTAATCGGGTATCATATTTGGATAGTGGTTTTCAATAATCAGTTTCACTTCTTGATATTGAAAAATTAAAACAGAATCTCATATGAAGTTTATAGATGGCTATAGCACCTCTATAATCGACATCTACGAGTTACAAAACGTTCAATGGATTTTCAACTATTTTTAAATTTTATGAAAGTATGTCCATCGGTTGTATTTACTTATTATTTTACTGACTCTTAAAAAAAACAGGCGCAATAACTTGAGAGAATTAGAACAATAAGCCATTCCTTTGATAATCATATATAAATAAATTTGTAAAATAAGATCATATATTTAATGCAATAAATGAATTTCAATAAAACTAAACGAATCTGTACAGTCGCTGTTTATAAAAATACTTTAATGATGTAGATGAATAATTAAGTCGATTTTTTATATTTGATTAAAATATTTGATAATATAGATTTTATCAGAAAGATATATATTCGAGTGTGTATATATCGTATATGTACATATATATATAAATTATTTTGATAATATCTATAATATACTCTTTTTGTATCATAATAAATTTATTATCACGAAAAAGCTTTATTGTAATTTGGTTTGCCCTTAATGTTTACAAAATTAAATAAATACTATATCAGTTCATTTAAAATACATCTATGTTTTATAAATATATATTTTTCATGAAATTATCGCCATAATCATTGGTATATAAATTAATTTCAATTCTGCATTTGCCATATGTTTTTAAAAAACTAGTTCTCTGACCTTCGATATTTATACACACTACTATAATATTATTACTATACTATACTATATTCTCTGGCCTTGTTATTATACGGAGTTCATTCTGAACCTAAATATTATAATGCCCCAATTAGAGGCTTATCTCCTTTATTGAATAGACATTCGTAGTTTCTTTTTGGAAATCAGTCTAGACGTTCGCTAATAAAATATAAGACCTTTTCATCGGGCAGCTTCGATTTAATCGTCTATTTTTGGATTAAGATGCTGATATTCGCCGTAGCAGTTGTTACTCTATCGTTGTGCGATGCGTATTATAAAAAGTAAGATATTAATAATGCGTTGTTTTATTAGTAACAGCTGAAATAGTACATTTCGCGTAATTCGTGAACGTAATAGAGATATTTTTCAAATTTATAAAGTTCGCTCACCTTTTGGTAACACGCGCGCTACAAAATTACTGCGTAAAACCGCGTTAGACGTTCAGCTAGAAAATATCATTTTTCATTCGGCATTAACTGTTTCATTACGTACAAATTACGAAACATGAAATTTATCAAAATTACTAAAAATCTTCCAAACTGTCGATACATTAATAATCGAATATGGTAATTTAGAAATCGAAATGAAATAAAAGTAGAAGGCCCTATCAATTACATAATGACCTTATAATGAGCATACGTAAATTCGGCGTCAGAAGTCTTAGACCAGATCCTAATAAGATTTGGTTGTTGATCTTGATTGTAATTGTACAAAACAAGATTTACGAATATTGACATAGAGTGGTAAAAAAATAACTGTCATTTCTGATTTCTAACAAGGATAGAATTTTTTTTAATAGCTGTTTAATACTGTTAATATTCTACCTGCATTCTGCTATCCAACTGAATCGAATACGTTACGGTTGTAAAAATTCTAATAAACGCGTAAATAATTTTCAGAGAAGTGGGTGGCTACTCGAAATTTATACTGAAGACACGCTACTCCATCCCTCATATATTCCACGATGAATTGCACAGGAGGGATTTGAACTTCGTACAAAAAATAGAATATCTGAAAGAACATCGCAGGCTACTTCAAGCTCAGCAATGGGTCATGGATGGATTCTTGCCGTACGACTCGAACAACAATCTTCTCAGGGACTGCGTGAGCACGTCGGGTGAAGAAATCAACTTCGACCTTTACGAGGTCGAGCCGCATTTCAAGCAACAATTGCGAACGAAATGGCCCCGTTACGTGATTGACGGGACGGAGGAAGGGCTTTGGCAGCTGCAGTACAGGGAGGGCGGCTCTTGCGTGACGGAAAATGCGACGGATTACTTTGTCACGGCTTTGGAACACTTCGACGACTATGATATGCGCACCATGCTTGGCTCGGTCGGAATTGTGCCGGGCGGCGATTATCGGGCCTCCTTCATCGCCGCGCGCGCCTTCGAAGCCTTCAATAAACGCGTACTCGTCGAGTGCCTGCATCCTGTGGTAATTAATTGAAATTCTATATAATTTATTGTCAATTTTAATGGAATATTTTGATTATCATTTGATGATTTTAATGCAGTACAAAGACACCGAGCAGCAATATCTGCTGCGAATTCTCCTGTGCTACAACACCAACCACGAATTAATAGACTGCCCGGAAGGAATTCGGGATTCTCAAATTTATAACTGTAATGCGGACAAATTGGTTAATTATCCGTTGCTACCGCAGGGTCATTATTAGACATCTAGTTTTGTTTTTAATATAATAAAAACTATTACATTTGTTGAAATTTGCATTATACTGAAACTGATACTTAATTGTTTATTGTTATAAATGTATTCTTGTTATACAGTTTATCTAATAAAAGTAATGTTCCCTTCCCAATCTTTTTAATACTAAGTTTATTGTATAATATAATTTGTATTGTAATCAAATTGTATGTAGTCTTTTTATTAAAATTCTTACGTTACTTACGGTTCGTGTATCTTTGGCCCACGAATGCCAATAAAACATATCAGCAGTCGAAGAGAAATGAAATAATTTGCTAAAATAAAATCCTTTGTAAAGCAATTCAGTCATTTTTATTTATTATTCTGCAAACAGACCTGGTCCGTGTTATTTGCACAATTCCTAGACATTCTACTCAAATAAAACTATAAGCGGAAATTTTTGAAATATAAAAGTTGTCTAGATTTTTAATGAAAAATATTCATTTTTAAATCTTTACCTTGTAATTTAAAGATATTAATTTATTTCAACACCTCCCAGGAATTCTATGTAATGTAACTGTTTTTAAAATGTCTACGCCACGATCATCATTATTCATCATATTGATAGTTTTTATTTCATTATGTCTAACACAAATAAAGGTGATTATATTATTCCCTACAGAAATCAGTACAGTTTAAGAAGTAGGTCATTCGTTATTTGTAGCTATTCATATTTTTATAATAATATGACTGCATATAACTGATAATTTATTTTTTTTTATTATACCTACTAGTTCTGAATACATATTGGCTATTATTATCAGTAAAAAAGATTTGATTAAGATTAAAGTTTTACTCATTATTTTTTAATATAACAATAAGTGCAATTATACATCAATTTAATTATTTTGTATGAAAAAAAAAATTTCAGTTTTGACTACTCAATTTTTTCAAGTTTCATTTCTCTTTAACTTTACAATTTCACATTAACCAGCGATTGAAATTCAATGAAGTCGAGAAATAAGCGGAAAATTACATGCTAGTAACAACAGTGCAGCAAAAATGACAAACACGTCCTCGTTTATACCGATTTAGGCGCACGAGCGCGAATCGGAAAAAGCAAACCGACAAAGACGACGTGCACGCGCGCCAGGCAACGATTCAATTCCATAAACAGCCGTAATAAGCCACGCGTATCCCGCGGCAGCTAATTACCCTGATTCAGAGCGCGGCTCGATTTCGAGATTCTTCAGACTCCCACCACCTAGCCGTGCCCGACGAGCGCTCTTTAATTAGTAAACCGGTCCCGCTCCTTGCGCGCGCAAAATCGAAGAACAAAGCGAATCCTCGTCTCTGCTCCCATCAAATTCCAGTTTGGCCCATTGCCTTCTTACCCCCTCCTCCTTCACCCTGTCGCGCCCTCGGTGCAAATATCATATATATATATAATACGCGCGTGCGAGGCAGAAAGTCGCGGGGCCGCGGAACCGGATTTGCATACGCGATGCGCGCGAGCACACACGGGTCGGAGGTGCGCTGCTTTAAATTCGTAATTCTTCATTCGAGCCGGGAAATGGAAAGGGGCTGGGGAGAGGGGTATGGATATTTCGTGCGCAGCCTCGTTCTGACGAACGAGAAATCGATGCTTATTGTACTATATAGTTTGCTTTTCTTTTCTTTTTTGTTTTTTTTTTTTTTTTGAATGGGCTTCTTGCGAGAGGAATTGTAAGCGCAGGGGGTAAGAGGGAGGAGCTCGGCGCGTCGTCTCAAAAGAGGATTTGATTTCTTTGATCTATTGTACTTAAGATGCTTGGAGAGCGGGGCTCGGAGACTGAGACGAATTATGTTTTTTAAAATATTCGGCTTGGCTGCCGCAGACGAATAACGGTTATTTATACTTTGAGACATTTTTATTTGTACTTAGTAGGAGTAGTAAAACTAAATTGGAATAATTATTTTTGATTTTGTTCCAAGCTTGTCTGAGATTAGATTTTTCAATCATATTGCTGCAATCATAATTGTAATAATAATAATTCTTTGATAACGAAGATATTTTTTCACGATGTAAGCTATACTCGTAACAATTTCATATTTCAGTTTCTACGGGGATTATTATCAACAAGAGGGGTCTGACTGCCATTAATATTTCATATTTTATACATTTTTCAATATACAGAATGATAACATAATGAATTCTATTATTTTTATAGATATGGGCAACTATGAAAATACTTAAATACGGATAATGTCTTTCAAGAGGGCCTCAAATTCCGTTAAAAATAAATAAATATGTAGATAAAAAGATATATATATATATATATATATATATATATATATATATATATATATATATATATATATAGCTTATGAAACTTGCTAATTTCCTGCATTTATAAAGGCATTTTTGAAAATTAGACTAATGTATTTTATCGTATTTTTATCGAGAAATCTGTTTTTCAATTTGTGAATTAGGTAAAACATATGTAATACGAATGTCTTAGATAGACCTAGACGTAGTGTATATTGAAGTAGGAACGATTCGTTATTGCTTCAATTGCTGCTAAAATGATGCATACTACTTTTCCATTGATAAATTTAATTAAATAAAAAACATACAGAGACTAACTCGGTAGGACAGGCAATTTAATACCGGAAGTATAGAGAATGAGCGATGAGGCCATTGTGCTCTATAAATGAAAGTATACGTCTATGCAATTTTTTCTGTAATTTATACCGAAGCCTGACCTTAAAAACACATTTTTTCCTTTTCGAAGTTCTTTACTTTTATTTTCGTCTTGTTTTTACCTAAAAATTTTTTTTTTTAATTAATTTATTCTGGTGCGACATTTTTTGAGAAATTCAAATTTTTTTCTTAAAATACTTTGAAAACTAACAGATCATTCAACCAAAACATGTTCAGCTTTTCATGCATTCTTCATAGATTTATAGCACCATTTCTAATAAAAAAAACTCTTTCAGAAGTACGAACCAATGCTGCTTATCAAATTCTATAAAAAATAAAGTAAAAGGAATTTCTTTTGATTATCGGAAATATTCAAGTAGCCGGTATCGAAAATGGATTGTAGGAGTAAGTAGAGACAGATATAGCCATTACAATATGGCAGCCTTTCTGGCAAAATTTAATATTGTAAACATACCAATATGTGCCATGTGTAAGGAATAGGAAGAGGATCATAAATATTGTTCTATATCAATCTCCTCTTCCTAATAATGAAAGAAAAAATCTTATTCAGAAAACTTTTAAATGAAAAGCTCTATTACCGCAAAATATTGATAATAATTAATATTGTTCAAATTTTCAAGTATGTAATTATATTCTAAGCTTCTGTGACTCCATAAATAAGTACTATAAATAAAGAATTAAATGTATTGAATGTGAAGGAGCTAGAATAATTAAAGCTGACATATTTAATTTTTTTTTTATGACAAAGTAATTTTAATATTTGGAAAAAAAGGAAAGATTACTTATGTACTGCTCAAGAAGAGTCTTGACAAGCATTATCATAAAGGAACACAAGCTTCTATTCGATATTGAAACAAGCGACTCAAACAATCGTACACTTATTTTATTCCTATTATCCTAATTTCTGCAATATTACTTCCTTAAAATGATAAACAAAATAGTCTGCTCAAAATTTAATAGAATGTAAATATTATTTTATATTTTCCGTATCAATCTGAAAATTTGCACGAAAAATTTGACCTTCTTATTAATCGATATATCTTTAATAGTAATGAGGTTTCTGCTAAAAATTTAATTGTATATGTAAATGATAGAAATATATCAGATCGAACATTCAATGCATATTATCCGACAATCCTTGTGATAGGATATCTCATCACAACTGAATAATAAACATTATTCATGATTCATCAGTCATGTACACCGCATTGCTTTCCAAAATATCGAAATTAACGGAAAAGTACCGAAGCGCCAAACGCCGTTGAGATTAAGAGCTATTTATTCCTTCCTAATTACACGCTACCAAGTCTGGGCTAAAAACTCTTCCATTTAGTCGCCACGTTGACAAACTTCCTAACACGGCATCCAGCTCTGGCCAATCCCATTATCCCATTAAGACCCCAAAACTTTCCGGATTCAACATGCGACGCGGGAGAACTTGCATTTCCTCGTGCACTGATCCCCTGCGCGTGTGTAATGTACCCGGGTCCGAGCCAATTATAGCTCACCTTCCGCGTGGATCGAAGCGTATAGAGAATTTTCCAACGGCATCTACTGGCGCCCTCGGTGAAGCTCTGAGAAGTCGATATGGATAGCCGTCTATTGTGCGCGAAGGATTTGGGACTTTTTACATCGGCGCGTGATTTTTCTACGTGTAAACTCGAGGGCGATGAAAGTGCACCGGATGAGCCGTTATTAACACTGGAGGTATTGAGCAGAGCTTGATTATCTCCCGGAGGAGGAAATTAGGGGATACGGATAGCCATTTCATTATTGAGCGTCGAAATGCGAGCGTGAAGTGCATTACAATTAGATTATAAGGGAATTCTTGGTTACACTCGTCGAACTCGAAGTGCTTGAATAAATCCTGTGAAGTTACGATAAAGAATTCTAATTTTTTTGTCCGAAGATGTTACATTTTTTTATTTATTTTCTAACTCATACTTGTATAATACATTGATGATCAATGAACTCTTAAGGAAAGATAGAGTAACAATATATTTGGGTAAATTTTTGTTTTTACGACAGTAAAACCAACCTCGATAATTTATTTATTTATTAAATTTTTAAACTATCGTTTTCGGCAACAGACATACTTCTCTTTTTCTTATCCAGCAAAATCTGGCTTTATGGCCATAACGCTTTTCTAGAAGCTCTATCAAGTTTCCTATGAGATTAAATAATTATGCTTTCCAATACAGAATAAAATTTTGACGTCCTGAGTATATTTGTCATCTCCACACAGAGTGACCCTAATTGAGGTGTTTCGTTCAAATCTACTAACGCGGACTGCACGGCAAGGCCCACCAAATTAGTCCGAATAGAGCCGTGTCATTATATTTAAAAAAAAAAAAAAACTGAGACTTATTATTTTAAAAGCTAAGTCTCGCTCTTGGCCGTTCCAGTTTTTTCTCACCGCACAGAAAAAGAAAACATGAGCTGCAGACGATCTCTCTATTAAATCTTGTATATGTTTCGAAAACCTCCAGCTCATTTTTACAAGTGCGATTTCCAGCGAAATCCTAGCGTTAATCCGCTCCTTTCCCCCTTACTAGCATTCGGAACCGCCTCCATCCAATTCCCTAAAAGTCGGGCTTCATTCACCGCCCGCGCCTTGGTAGGTGTTTCGCCGTAAACTCCAGTTCTCTCTCTCTCTCTCTCTCTCTCTCTTTCTGAAAGTCTCGTCAAGAAGGAGAAGAGGAGGGGAAGAAGAAGAAGAAGAAGAAGAAGAAGTATAACGTCGAGCCCCGTGAACTTTCGAACGTCAACAATCTGTCGCTGTAACGGCTTCGCATAACTCGGAGGCCCGGCACTGTAGACCGAAGAGTCTCGAGAGCCAACCCCTCCTCGCCTCTTCCTTACCCGGTTCGAGTTGAAGAAAGTTTCGTAGCCCCGCGGGATGGAGAAGTGTGAACGCGCATGTGTGGGAGAGGCCGAGAAGCATCAGTGCGCGCGCGTGACCGAAGGAATACGCAGTGATGGGGTGGGGGGGGGGGGAGGGGGCGGTCTGCTGTTGCTGACGCTCCTCGGGTTGTATCACTTACGAGCCGAGGTGTCTGCCTGCACGCGCGCGCCGCTCCTTTCGGCAAAGTGCAACAGATGTAAGAAACGAGCCTTTATTTAGCAGTGTATCAAAATTTTTATCAGATTTCTTCTTCTGTTTCTTTTTTGTTCTCGTCAGCTGATGATGGATCGTTGTTGGGATTTGAAATTGTTAACTCACTGGATAATCCACTATATAAGGTTGCTTGAGGCAATAGATAGATGTGAAAACTATTTGGAGCTTGATCGTAGAATTCGTTCATTCCGAACATTGATAAATATATGGTGTAAAAATAATGATGAATTATTTATAGTTATTTCTAACAATATAAATTATTGAAATTATTGATAATTAAGAGATATTAGGAGAATATGTTAGGAGAAAGTTGATGCTAATAAGCAATGTAACTTCTCGCAGCATTTACATTAACAAAGAGAAATTGATTAAATATTAATTAAAAACAGTTGTGATTAGTGATTGGCAACAAATAATACAATCAGTTAAGGTATATCCAGATTTGAATTAGAAGTTTAGAATTGTTAGATTAACGTTCAAATGTTCCTCGTTTGAAGAAAATTTATATTTTATTTGTATGAATCGAAAAATATTCGTTAAAGAAAACATACTTGCAAATAAAATGCAGCAATGATAGAATACGTTTAGGATATACCTAAACAAATGTTCGCATGGGCCAGTGTGACCTGAATAGAGTATAGAAATTTTTTGCAACTTTAAAATCTGCTCTTGAAAGTCTTAGTGCTGTGCTTAGAAAGCTTGGCTTTTCGAAAGCTGTATTTCTCTTATTTCTGCACTTACCCGGTGATAGAATATACGGATATTTTATAAAGTTACTCAAAGGCTCTGATAAAAAATAAAGGGGAAGAAATAATATAGAAAATATAAAATTCTTCAGCCCCGATCCTTTTGTGATCCGTTCCATTTCGGTGTCCCGAATGTTTTCTAGCCGATGCTGCTTCAGACTTTAGGGCAACACTCGCAGCCTCTTGTCAAATTTATAGAACGAACTGCTAAGAGCAGGATGGGGGGAGCTGAACTCTTAAAACATATTTGTAACTTATAAAACAAGTTTGGTTAATTCCAGATTACAATTCGACATATATAAATGAAATGAATAATTTAAATGTTTATTAGAATACTTCAAAGTTAAGTACAATGTGTCTAAATCATTACTCTGGGCTAACAATAAACTTTCTTGATACTTTCTTGACATCGAGTTAACAATTAACATAACGAGACTTGAGTGCATAAGTACAGAGCCAAGACAAAGATATTAATCGTAATATAAAATCTTATATAAAAAAAAACACAATAAAATAATGTTTGTAAGATCTTCACATCTAGCTTTTTTTTTCCAAAAGCTCCTATAAAGTATACATCCCAGAAGCTTTCCAATAAAGTCACAAGTGACAAATATTGCATATCAAGCTTAGCCAAATGCCCGGTTTATATGGGAATAGAATTTTTCATATATAGAATAAATATCGAATACATTGAACATATATCGAATAAATTGACACGAGATAAATATCCATATAGGCAACTGGGAATTCCAAAAAGCGTGTAAATGTGACTTTAAAGAATATAGGCGTAGTTAAATTATCAGCTCGGTTTTGCTTATGGCATTAAAAATTATATTATAAGACGATTGATAATCTACGCATACGTGTGACTATAGCTGTGTATCGAATTCATCTACGGACTTACAGATATAATTATATCAATCAATAAATTATACAAAGATTATAAATTCACATGTTCAGTTCCTCAGCCACTACAAGTTAACAACCCATTATCTTCCAGCATTTTTTCCATCTCACTAAGCGTGCTGGTTATCAGATCCCTCCACCTTCCTGCGCATCGGAACTCTTTACATATTTAGTGCACACCCTCGTCTTTTAATATCTCTCCCGACGATAACAGTTATCGTTCGGTGGCCGAGGGAAAACAAAGAGGAGCCCGTGTGTGGAGTGGAGGTGTGCGGTGGTTGCATTAAACTTGACAAGGAGCGCTGCTGATGTTTGCCCGCGCCCCCTTCCGCCGCACTTTGTGTATAAACACACGAGCAGCGCGACTCCTCGCCGCTGCTTCATATATCCATTTTCCTCCTCCGCGACTGGGGGAGTTGCAGTCTCTCGCCCACGTATAGGTACGAGGATATGTATATATATATATATATATATATATATATATATATATATATGTATATATATATATGCATTGATGCGCATAGGCGTTCCTCCATAGAGGCAACGCTTTCGTACAAGCGGAACAATGAAGGGGTGGTGCGCAATATCTCGCGCACCGGCTCACGTCGTCTTAGCGCGCTTCAGACACTCCTCGGTGCGCTTATAGGCCCCCTAATTCTCTTTCTCTCTCTCTCTCTCTCACTCCCTACCTCCATCTCTCTCTCTCTCTCTCTCTCTCTCTCTCTCTCTCTCTCTTGGTCCCCTCTGTATACACGCGAATCGCATTACATTCGAGTGTACTAAGGAAACTTGTATACGACATAAGCAGCGCTCTCTCTCTCTCTCTCTCTCTCTCTCTCTCTCCCGCTCTCTATCGCCTCTTTCTCTCCCTTACCTCGCTCACACCTACCGGGTGATACTTGCAGAGTTACCGTATTCGTCTACTATGCGCCGTTCAACAGGCATGGCGGCGCTGCGACAGGCACGACGATGCGATGCGATCCGAGCCCCCCCTCCCCCGACCGACGATTGTTGCGCATATATATAGAGAGAGAGAGAGAGAGAGAGAGAGAGAGAGAGAGAGAGAGAGAGAGAGAGAGAGGATGAGAGAGATCGGCTGATTGATGTATACACCTCCCGGGTATTGGGATTAACGGTCCTTGCCTTGCTGGATTATTAGAGGGCGGCGGGGTATGTGCTTTTATAGCAGTGGCTGAGGCTCGGGCGATGAGTGAGGGGGGGGGGGCAGCTCGTATTGTCGATCGCGCACATATAGAGTAGTTCGATGAAGGGGAGGTTAAGATGCAAGAGACATCAAGGAGAGAGAGAGAGAGAGATAGACAGGTCGGGATACTATGTTGATTAGCAATGCAGTTCTTTTATCAAGATATATATCTTTTACAAAGATATATTTTATTTATATATCAAAAATAAATAAAAAATTTAATTGTATACGATCGCATATCAGAGATCAGTTAGTCCTAGATGAGACATAAAACTCCTTTCTACAAAGATAATGAAAATTCCGCATACGAATTATCTTCCAAGGAAAATAATCTTAATTAAATTTTTATGTTCCACAAAAAAGCTAATATTTCAACTATATAATTCAATTATGAACAGCTATGAAAGTACATAATGAGTAAACCATAAGTCACATATAATTTTTACATATTATATCACAGCATTCTTCTTTAAAATAATCTATTAAATTCATTTATTTGAACAAACGACGTAACAATTAATCGAATTTCAAAAAATTTTTTTAATTCGACATATATATTGATGAGGAATTATTAACGTATGACTTATTATTATACATCTATGCATTTCAACTCTACCAAATACTCCATTATATATTTTTTTTTTTTTGTTAAAATTTCATAGAATGTCAGATAATATTTTATTTAAACAAAGGGGTATTGTTATACAGTAACGAATATTCGATAAATAATAATAAAAAGTTCAAACAGCTAAAGGGCATAACTGTAAACTCTGTAAAGGTTTTAAAGGACTCCTTTTTGTCAATATTTCAATTAAAATAAAGCCCATCGCCATATCTATATACACAACTTTTGCAAATGTAACAAAAAGTTGCGGGTACGGTAAAATCCGAAGATTATATATATATAAGTCGAAACAGTATATTGAAATGCATTTAGCGCATCTATGCAACCCCTCTATCGAGTACCGTATCATAGACGTGAGAAAAGTTCGTTTCAGCCCGATCTCGCATTTAAAATTTGCTTAATATTTACGCTGTGCTTAAGCGCGATTCGAGCATTGACAGTGAAATCCTTCATTTTTATAGTCCTAAACTGTATCTGACACGTTTATTATCTTTTTTTATCCGGCGACTTTGTCCTAAATTTACTCCACTCCCCCCCCCTCTCCACTCCCGTCCCGCGGCTCCGTAATCGATAGGGCACTGGGTCAATCCCGGCGGAGAAACAATTCGGCGCTTTCGTTGGGGCGAGGGGGGGGGAGAGGATCCGAGGCTCGCGCTTTGGGGGCTCCCGGCCCCGGGGCAAATTATCTTTGCCCGCGATAGAATCTGTCGCCCGCCATCATTGCGCCCATAAGGAGGAGAGGCCCTCGAGCTAATCTCGGCCGTGGATCTGCCTCTACGTGCCGCGTCTTTTGTGCGTCCGATTCAGGCGCGAGGCGGCTTCAACGGACGAGTCAGGGCTCTGCGCGGCCACGTAATCGACGCGTAAAAGTGCACAGTCGACAGTCAGGCTTTCGTCCGCGAGCGGGAATGATTGTTGCGCTTTTTTCCTTGGGATCAATATCAGTGATTTTCTAGAGATAGGCCAAAGTAACTTTATAGCAGAATTATTCGCATTGAAATGATTGATGCAAACGTGTTGACATAATTAGGATTTATCAAAAGAATTGTATCATCCTATCTTTACACATATTAAATGGGACTTCTTATATTATTATCATTTCTAAATGAAACCAGTATGAAAATGGACTATTATCTTTTTTGAAAGTACTTATAATTATAATTCTTTAAGTATTTAATTATCAGTATTATAATTATAATACGTATGTTGATAATTATTTTTGACAAACCTTTTTACAAATAGTAATACTACGATTTTATTATATTGTTTTTGTCTTTTATATTATATTTCTACTATTAGTATAAATCTGATCCATTCTCTGTGCAATTATTTTATCTATAAAGGCTACAAGCTATAAAGGATAATGCTGATGATGATTAATGAATATATTTTTAACTAATTTTAAAATACCCATTCTAAAATCTTGTATGATAATTGATTGCTCTTTCGATGTCTCCCTTAGAGAGTACCTATCTCATTTCCGAATTGATGGATTGAGTTAAAATTTAATACCCGAACTGATCATGTAGATTTTCTATACCCAATTTAATTTTAGTCTTTTATAACTAACTCTATTAACATTGACGTCTAAAAAACTTAATTTATTGTTTCATCCTATTTTTTTTGTGAATTTAATTCTATCATCGACGGACAACAAAATTCAAATCACTTCGTCTGCACACTCTTACTGGTTCAATTTTAAAGATGTCGTCAACATATCTTTTATAGATAATTGCTTCAAAATGTAACTTATTTAATGCAATATTTTCTAATTTTTCCATTAACAAATTAGCAATAACAGGTGATGAATAATAAATGCTATCTATTAATTATGATTGTAATTGTATTTCATAAAAATAAAACTATCAGATAATTGATTATTTGTTAAACTAATGGCAGCAAATTAAAGCCTCGGTGGCCACATTACTGTTCAATGTTTATCCTTTAATTGGTCGAATTAATCCAACCGATCTCTGCTGCATAAACAGAAGCTGGAATATTCAAGGATTCACTCATCTATAATTTAACATCATTTGGAAACTAATTCAGTATACAGGAGTAATTAATGCTTTAACTACGCAAATAAATGTGATGCCCTTCATTAGTAACAATGGGAAAAGTTTTGCAAGTGTCTCGCGCTCGACGAAATAAACCTACATGAACACACGCACGCGCACACAAACATGTATATAATTCTTGAGCTTTCGAGGATGCCAGGTGCTTGACGATAATAGAAAGTTTTCCTATTACACGCTGCACATATCCATGCCATTTTCGTATTTTTAAAGTTTTCCCTGATCTCTATGAAGACTATTATGGAATAAGTTTACAGTAAATATAATTTATAAAAAGGAGGATCGTTAGGCGTAATAAAATCGCTATTCTAGCGGCCGAAAATCGAATCGTTAAATTTAGCAACAAGCAAATATTAAAGTTTTATCGTATAAATATAACGATATCAATTAATTATACAAAAAGGGGGGGGGGGGCCAACAAGCCAACTATTAAAGTTTATCGTTTTTAATTATTTTTGGTTGATGTGTGGTGTATTTAAAGCGGTATCAAGTTAATTAACAAAAGCAAATATTAAAGTTTTATCGTATAAATATAACGGATATCAATTAATTATACAAAAATAACTTTACGGCATTATGTTGATGGTAGAATACATCGTTACTCAAGTGCGCCGGCGCATGAACAGCATAATTAAATTGCAGAATTACGTTTCTTTATAAAAACAAAATGAAATTAAAAAGAATATTGACATACTTCAATGATGCGACCTCCTCTCTACTGGGAGAATCTCGAGTTGCAGAATTTTTTCTCTTCCTGTAGAAGAAAAAGGCGGGGGAGGGGTGAAGGGCGAGGAGGCGAAGAGAGGGAGCGAGGAAGGGCGAAAAAAGAAGAGAGTCTGCAAAGGTGGCGAGCGAACTGCGAACTTCCCTCTATATTAAGTCGGAAAAGGAGCAGTAAAAAGAATTAACGCGAATAAGAGCTACGAGGTAAAAAAGGGGGGAGGGTTGGGCGTAAAAAAAGGAGTCTAGAGAAAAAATACCCGTTATACTTACCCTATCCTTTTGCACATGCGCTACATTCGCTTGGTTGGGTTTGAAAATCTACTTGGTGAAGTTGGATTTCGTCTATTATTCTTAACAATTTCCAGAATTCATTTACGTATTTGCGACGGCAGCGTAATTAATGCTCGAGCAGTTGCGATTATTTAACGATTGTTATTTTATGTTTATTTGATAAAAGTAACAATTTTTAAAGTTGTGTCTCTTTAATATGAAATTTTAGAGTCAGAAAATTTTAGTAAATTGTGGGAGAAGGCCTGCGAAGACGTGGCAAAGTAATATTACATACTAGACAGTGAAAAATTAGTTTATGGATTGCATCTGCATAGGGATGGACAAAAATTAGGTAGAAGATATATATAAAGAGCTATCGTGATTATCTAATTGGGAGAAAATGATGGAGTGGGACAGGTACATAATTTGTGAATGGAGAGTACACGCAAATCTAATCTATATAACAATAATATGCTTATAAATCACACATATGATAAAACATTGATCATTTAAATAGTTGTTCAAACAAAAGAAACTATGTTTTCTTTCCGTGAAAGTATAAAATTAAATTAAAAACATAATTAAACGTTTAGATTGTTATTTCAAAAAGAAAAGACTACAATATATTATTATCCGTATTTCTTCCAAATGAATGCAGTCAAATTGAACAGTGAAGTAAAGCTAATTTTGCAGAACATTTGAAACTGTCATCTTCAGACCCACATTTCATTCGCTCTTTTAGTTGAACTACAATATTGATTAGAGTCATTTTATGGTTTTAAAATTACATTTATTAATTACGTACTTCTACATTACAGCTTTTTTACCTACATTATCATATTATATTGCATCTACAATCCTAGAGAAATTTTTAAAGGACGTAATCAATTTCATGGTAAGACCAAACGATTTTGTAAAGATTTCAGTCAATATTTCCATGGACGAGAACTGAGTGAACATGAATGAAATCTGATATGATAACCCAGTATAGCAAGACTGCGCCTCACCTACACGAACGAATTTACATGAATAATATGAAAAACATCCTCAAACTTTCTCGCGAAAGCTCTGCCGGAACGATCGATACGGCCCTCGTTGTCGCCAATATCGCTCTCAATTTGTTGCATCAAATACGTCCCATTACCATTTTCCCAATACCATTCAATATCAGGCCAAGTGCGTTATCGCGCATCACACTAGAATTATAACGTTAACTATAAACCGGACAAATTACCAAGCGCGCTCATCCGCGCGGCAAGCGGGCTTATGGGATCTAAACAAAGGACCGGAGGCGGAAGGACGAAAAAGCTCGGTCGACGCAATAAAATATGTATGCGTGTGCCTCTGTATATGTGTGTGTGTGCGTGCACGCGCGGATGTGCAAAGTGGAATATGTGAACTTTAGCGGGGGGCGGGGGGGGCGGGGGGGGGGTGGGGGCTGGGGGGGTGGGGGGACCGGGGACAACGGCCCCCCCAGAGACGAGTCCCGTAAAATTCGCCGAAACCGACAGACGGCCGAGTAAGCGGCGGGACAGCGGGGGGGCGAGGGCTGGGGGGGGGGGAGTGCGAACCGCGGCGAGGGAAACGGGCGAGAGCGCCTCAGCGCGTGGTGAAGCCACGCGTCATTAGGTGATTCCAAGCCGCTGATACGTCGGGTTATATACGGCTCGGCGATAAAAAATATGCAAGAGGAGACCGGCTTTCGCCAGACACAGATAGAGGGGTGGCA